>OZ038475.1:79289709-79454709 GCA_964036315.1 Acanthosepion esculentum
AAAATTCCTATATAGCAGACCGATGGAAAAATTGAAAATATCTCTATATAACACATTTCGTACTTGAAAAAAGACTTCTTCAGACAAATTCATGTCCTTAGTGATGGAATAATATATTGATGAGAATATGGTGAAGAAAATGTCGATTAAAGTTTAGCATCCCACAGATAGGCGCGTCTATTGTCCGGTTCATACACCTACACGACTTTTTGAACACAAATAGAGTTTAGGATTGAGTTTCCAGTTCCTTCAACTCTGTACTTCAGAAATCCTCGCCTGAAATCTGACATTTTATTCAGTAATTTGCTTTCTTTTCCAATGGGAGTAGATAGGTTTGCCTATCATCCGGTTCACACACCTCCCAGGTCTTTTGAACCGATGTAGAGGTTCATCCCTATTTTCCTCATTAGGATTGGGCTTCTTGTCCTTTCTAAAGTCTACTTCAAATTTTAACGTCTCTGTTTGAATCCTGAAATGTTATTCAATAATTAAAACTTGACCTCTTGAAGTCTAGAATTAGCTGACTATCTTTCCCGTTATCTTGCCCATTCTTACGCTAATACAACAAAATAAGCCTCTACCTTGAGTGGCCCTTGGCCCTCGTATTGGGTGAACATTAGTAAAAAATATATATTCATCTTTTTCCATCGGAGTACAATTATAAACGACATTTTTCTCTATATTTCCATCCACCTCACCTTTATACATAATTCTATCAATAAGAACATTATTTTTAGTCTGATGAAGTCTTTTTGAAGGATGAAACGTGTTGCGTTTAGGAGGTTTTTCTATTATATCATTCAATTGCGTACCACATATATCAGTCAGTCATGCATGATATACGCTTAGGTGATCATATATCTTTCGATATATGACTGACGAGGCAGATTTTTCCCGCAGTATATTGCCATTTCTTTCTGCGGTAGACCAGTTGCAATCGAAGGTTATAGAACCCGGTCTGTGCGGCTATCTACCCATAGCTGGTGGGAGGGAGAAGAAGAGGATTCATACCTTTCCCAAGGGTATTAGCACGTAATTGAATGTAATGAATTCAACTGGAATTCGAACTTGTCTCTTCGATTCATCAGTCCGGGTGCTATCCATTATCCTCCTCCCCCACACACATATATATTTATATAATAAACAATATGTGTTTATGCACACATGCAAAGCTTTTCATGAATTAGAAGCTTCTGTATAATTCTATGAGATCCTTCTATCATAATTTCTTTTGCATATGCATGATAATAATGTCATTGTTGACATTTGAGAGTAAATATATATTAACAATTAGCAAAATGTTTGTGCTGATTTCTATTAAAATATAATTAAGGCAAAAATAATGATGTCACACACAGAGACCTCCCAAGCGCATTTCTTTGGCCTTGTGAACACAATGAATAAACATTCGTCTTAAGTCATCTCTCGGATTTGATGGTTGCCAGGAAATACGCCATTCATAATCGATGAAGTGAATAGGTGACTGTTTATGGACTTCCGACGCGCCAAAAAATGTAAATGTGATATTTCAGGAAGGTGGCAGTTGTGCGTGATAATTTAATTTCCCAGGTAATTACTTCTAAGTCGATCCAAGACCTCAGCATCCACGCGGGAAAAATTGGATCGAAGTCCATCGGATGTCAAAGTTTATTTTTCCCGAAGAGCATTATGAAAATCAAACATGGCTTTTCACACTATCAAAAAGGTGATTACATCTGTTCTGTGTTTTTTTCGGCTCCAAATATTACGCGACATTAATATTATCCTTTAGACGCTGAAAAAAATTACTTATAGTCTTCTTTAGATAAATCCAGATTTTTAATATTTTTCTTTTGATATCTAATAATTCCTTACCTGCAGTCTTTACGAAATTCTTTATAAAAAAAAACTGAAGAACATTCGGATTGTGTAACAGTTATTGGCGCGAAAAGCGAGTTCAGCGTGCCGAGTTCCATTCCCACTCGATTCTGTTTCATTTACATCGTGCTAATACCGCTGAAAAAACACGAATCCATCCTCCTCTAAGTATGGTATAAAAAGCATGGCAGACAGTAAACACTTACTCTCAGTTGTTAACCAGTCTAGGAGAAGGAAAACATTTAATTCAAAACCAGTCTGAGGAGGGATGGGCTCCGTCAGATTACCATAGCCTAGAAACATCACTACTCTTATGGCTGCAGTGCTTGTGGTGCCGCTATGACTCTACTGGGTTAAGGGAGTAGTGATGCGATGTGATGAAAGATACATATTATAATGACAATGGGGCACCTCGAGGTGGTGTAATGGTTAGCTTATTAGAACAATTACGACTGAGTAGTGAGTTCGATCCTCACTGGGTGCCCAAAATTTTTGGCCTTGTGCCACATCTAAGCTATGCTTGGAAAATCATTGGGCACCTGGAGGTGATGTAATGGTTAGCAAGCTTGTCTAGCTAGAACAATTACGATTGAGTAGTGAGTTCGATCCTCACTGGGTGCCCCATACTTTCGGCCTTGTGCTGCATCTTAGCTACCCTTGGAAAATCACTATTATAATGCCAATTTTCGATTCTTATCATCAGGACAAATTTATATAGTAAAATAGGATATATTTCACCATATATTTCTCAGTAATTACAAAGGATTAGGCTTACAGCCGTATCAGTTGAAACACAGGTTCTCGTACGATCACTGAAGGTAAGCAACGTCGAGCCCGGTCCAGGTACTGTAAGCTTGTATGTACGGTATTATAGATATTATATAACTATATATTATAGATAAACGTTTCGGAATTGGAAATAAGAGATTCGAATTCTGATTCCAGTCGACTTCGTTTTTATATTTAAGCGCAAATACTCTTGGGAAAGGTATGAATCCTCATCTTTTCTCCCCAGCTATGGGTTAATTAGTTGGACTTATATCAGTAAATGATGATTATCTCCGCGCCCAAAATTCTTACAATCTAAAAAATATTTTCCGGCTTTAAATAACACGCAAAGTGTCGATAAGCCTTAAAAACCAGATCAATCAATAATAAAAAAAACAAAGATGTATTTTCTCTATTTTTTTTCTTCATGGTAACTTCAGTTTCTCGTTGAAAATAAACATCACGCTCAAAGGGTGACTGCAGTGAAATCATGATTATGATTTCCTTAATATTAAAGACTGCAGCAATAAGTAAAATAGATTTTTATACATACCGACACGACAGACAGTTCCTTTAACATTGACCCACTTTTCCTGAGCTGTGAATAGTTGAGACAGACATGAAAAGAGAAAATATTGTTATTATTGTAGCATTGCATATCGTTTCTGGATTCTATTCGTGTATCGGCAATTCCTCATTACAGATCCCAACGCGGTATCACAGATTGAGTCAATCTCAGTCAATTTTATTTTACTTGATTTTTGACGGAACGTAATAGGCATCGTTTATTGGAAGAAGCAAGAGGAGAAAAGGAGTTAGAAAGAACGGATGTCAACGGATCGTCCAGTAAACTATTTCTCTACATGCGTAATTGTCTCCATACTGAATCCACAGGAGTCAAAGGAATCTGGAAGAGAAACGCTCGGCTGAGCATCGGAGCTCTTGACTCCTCTACTGTCGCAAACGTATGCCTCGTTTCCGCGCTTATATCTAATTCTATACAAAGATAATCAATCATTTAGGATTATACATCTAACGCGGTTCAAAACACCTCCGCTCAGTTTAGGTCGTCAAATTCTGGCCACCATGGTAGGGTTTGGAATTACAATCACTATCATTGTCATATTTGTCTAGCCTACGCAATCTGTAGCACAGATATTTTCTATTTCTCACCATACGTATTATCTGAACAACTACAGCACTTATTAAGCAGTATTACATTCGTTGCCCGTAACAAAAGAGTTCAGATATATATATTCTACAACAGTAGTATTAAGAAGAACACGTGTTCCCAGTGTCATTTATTATAGCGACGGTTTTATTGCGTTTCAGCATTCCAAGAAGGCAGAACTGCAAATTAAAACTTGGGTCCATACAGTCACTGAGACTTTGTACGGAGGGCATTGAAGTCGGTTTTAGTCAGTGGCATTTATTGTTCTCTACGTATCCATACCAACGACGAGAACAGTGGATGTCATTGAGCGAAATCAACAATTCACACTTAAAACTGTCGAAAAGGAGAGACAATGAAGAAAACGCATGCTGCCGGACATGATCATCTGCAGTGTTATATGACAGGAGGTCAAGAGAGGACGAATGGCGGACATTTTTTTTAAGGGATTGCAGTTTTACAGCAAACATGATAGATGCTTTTCGAAAAAAGTATTAAAAATGAGTATATTAATTCTGGTTGTGGCTTTACATTCACTCTTTTATTCTATAAAGTGAGAGCAGAAATGTCGGTCAGAAAGATCAAATGAAAAGGAAAGAATATTAATTTGGATCAACGGATGAAATTTGTTGAATATGTAGAAATAAAATGTTAGTTTTGGGAACACATACTTTTTTAATTAAAGATTGTAACATTCTTCAGCAGAAATCTTTCCATCTGATATCGGATGGAACAAGCATAGCCACCAAAAGTTCTATCTTGGCCAGTGGAAACTCAGTGCCTATTTTTTTTAAGCAAGAGGGTTGATTTACAATGTATCATACCATACTTGTCGTTAATTTTCTGTCCAGTTGGGTAGCTAAACCGAATCTTTCTATTTTTTATTTTCATCAAATAAAATTTACATGGAAGATACAATTTCTTACCCAGCAATCAAAGTTGTGACATTCATCCATGACTTTTTCGTATCGCTTTTTCTGGTCATTGAAAACTCATCACATAAAATGTGTTTGTTTAAATTTGTAAAACTCCAAATGGCCACTAGGGGGTAATGAAATTTAACTGTTTGATATTTATTAATATAAACATAGTTTTGTGTTTATTGGTGTAGTAAAAAATTAAGATACGTTTATACTAACTGACATATTTTTTATTAAATGATGAATAACAAATCTATCATTCTCATAGAAATAATTTCTTATTTTTTTTTTTTTTATTCGTATGCATGCATTATACTTGCATATATATTGATAAATGTATTGTGCATATTGATGTTAAATATATGTGTACATAAAACCATTTTGAAATCCCCTGTCCCTTATATTAATTTGATCCAAAGATTCATTATCGGGATGATGTTTAATTAAGGTATGATATGTAGTTACACGTCATGATCTCTCATTGGTTTTAAAAGTCATACTTTGGCATTTTATAGAAATTAGATTAAAACCAGTGGTGGGATCCAATTTATTTCTTGCTATTATTAAAGGTCACATTTGAACGGGTATTACTGACAAGTCTCATCCATACTTTTAGTTCTCGTGAGAACGACAATGGCTCTTGAAGTCAGCAAGTGACTTGCAATGCGCATTGCAAACGCTGCAAACTAAGTTGTCCTCTACACTGTTTGGTCTGCTTAACAAATTCTGTTCAGGTTTTTATATGACTGTTGAGAGCCGATCGCTTTCCGCGGATCTACTAACACATATCTCATGTGAAGTTATTCCCTGCGTAATAACATGACTCTTGTAGTTAACCATGTCTGCATAGGAGAGACATATTCTGCCACATTCATCACATGTAAATTGATGAATTTTCCTCTCCGAGTGGCTCGTTTGACATTTACCCAACTCGTTCTATGTTTTCGGAAGATCTTAGTACCTCCCTGAATTTTTATGCCTCCACATATATAGATCAGAAGCATCTATACATACATACAATTGATGTTTTGTGTGTGTGTGTGTGTGTGTGTGTGTGTGTGTGTGTGTGTGTGTGTGTGTAGCACTCTTTAAGAGATAGGAGCTGCTAATCAAAATTAAATCAAGTATAATCAAAACGATGATCATTATCGACAGAACAATAACATCTGAGTTTTTCTTTTAATTAATAACTAATTATTTTATATGAGATTATCGACATCTTTCAGAAATCTCGAATTCGGAAATGTGCTATTGCTAGAACAATATTGTCAATGTAAATAACTTATTCGATAATATTCAAGAAATATAAAAAAAATATGAACCTAAACATATGAGTTCGCATAGGATAAAATCATTGAAAATTTGATTTCAAATGTCTCATGGCACCAATCTTGTTGCAACCTTACTCCCAAGTTATTGTTTTGCTTTTTTCGTTGCTCTTTATTCAGGTTTTTATTTATTTATTTATTTTTTCGGCTGATTAGATTTGCAGCGAAACATTAAAGTTGCAGCCGTTAAACTAATTTACAAACACGCTGATGCAGCTATTTCTATGCTGTGCCTTGCAACATATCAAGGGGAAAATAGCTACAAGGACGGTATCTAATATCATTGAAAACGTCTAACTTCGATGGCTATTTTGTGCTTAAGAAAATAGGAAATTTGCTCCTAAACGGATACAAAATCAAATCAGCGATATAATCAGAGAAACGAGCAGAACATCTTAAACATTTTATTTACTCTGAATATATTTGCAGTCGTCTGAATAGGAACTTTTCAGAAGTTTAATCGTAAATTGTGTACTTTATGACTCAACTTAGACGATACCAGAATAGGCTTTACACTCAATTTTAAAACAGAGATTTAGAAGTCAGAGGAATGAGACGGATTATATAAAAATGACCTTCTAATCACCAAGTGCAGATGTAGGTGATTGACACCGTCCTGTAGATAGACCGACGACCCAGCTACACGTAGGATGTGCTCACGTGGGACGGTTGATAACAGGAAGATATATAAGCCCCCAAGTCAAGAGAGATGACAGAAACAGTCACTTACGTAATGGTGAGACGTAGAATCCATGTTTGGAGAAAAACAAAAAGAAAATAAAACCACAAAAGCCTTAGCTGACATTCTTTCGCTTGCTGTCCCTGGCAACTGCCACTTTCTTTTCTCGCTCTTCCTACCTGTGCAACTCCCTTCCATTTACTTGCTTCTCTGATAGCTTCAAAAATCTTCAAAAATTTAATGGCAACGTCAATCGCCATCTTCTATCTACTGATTCATTTCCCTCACTTTTACTCCCCTTGCTTGGGGTGAAATGATAAAAAAGACGTTTCGAAGCGTTTACTGGGTTCTTTTCTACTGGAATATTTATATTTTATCCAAATCAAGATTTTTAAGATGCACAGTATCATAGCGGTTATTGATGCGAAAAGTGGAATATGCGAACATATATCAAATCCAAGCTTAGCCTGTTGCGTTTAGTTCCATGATCCTTTGAGAAATGCATGGATACATCTGTTCTCCCAAATCTATGGGTTAAATAACGGGGCAGTCTTTTCTCTACAGGCTAGAGTGGCAACCAGTCGAAGAGAAAGAAAATGTTTTTACAAACCTAACCAAAGTATACAGAAACTGCTGCAAAAATCTTACGATCACAAATTACCTGATACATCGATAGTGGGTTTGTATCTACGACAATTCCGATTGAAATTATTGGTGCAGTGTTTCTTCCTTTAGTTTATAGGTATTAAAAGTTTAAACCCTGTTGGAGCCGAGGCTTTCTTTTAGGTAGGGTCGTTTTCAAGTAGAAGGCGGATGTACACACAAGAATGATTTTTAAAATGTATTATTTATAACGTACACCAGAAAAATTTTATGTTAAAAATTAATGGCAGAAAAATATAAATTTTTCATGTGTAAATGTTGAATAAAAAGTATAATATATTAATAATTGTTTACTCCCATAAGAATGTAAGCTGGTGATAACAAGTAATAAATTATTGTTTATTGGCTCAAGAAATTAGGTTGGTAATAATAAGTAATTAATATTAACGTATTAATATTTAATTATTCCCATAAAAATTAAGTAGGCGATAATTAATAATACTGGTTAATATATTAATATTTGATTATGCCTGTAAGGAGTTTTTCAGTTTAAATAGCTAGATGCAGCCGCAAGTTCTATCTTAACAGTTTCTTCTCTCGCATTTCTCTCTTGTGGAACTCTCTTCCGATTTCTTGCTTTCTACTCCAATTTGGTTTTCAAAACAATTAATTACAATGACAATCGTAATCTCCTGTCTTCTTAATTTCTATTCTTTTATTGTTCTTTTTCCTTAATAATGTTTTACTTTTTCTCATATTCTCTCACACTCAGTAACCCCTTGCGTTTTAGTGGCTCTATTGTTTTTCTATGGATGAAATGATTAAAAAAAATGAAAAACAGACGAACGTTTAAGTTTGTAGTAAAACTTTATTTAATGCAATTTGACTATTGCACATCAGTGAGGTTAGACCATTTATTTTATAGTCGAGTATTTCGAAGGGGAGACAACTATGGTTGTCATCACCACAATTCCCATAATAATTTATGTTGGGGATAAAAAAGTACCAGATAATAATAAGGATAAATAAATAAATATGCTTATCCCTCCATTCGTTATTTTGCGCGACGGTTACGACCTGTCAATACCTCATAAAAATAGACTATTTCGTTTTGATCGCGTGGAAAGAAAAAAACATATCAAAGACGCTACTTGGCTTATGTGAGAAAATGAAAGAAAGAAGGAAAGATAGAAGTGTTTAACGTCTGTTTCAGTGAAATGGGAAAAATTGTCAATTTAAGATATTTTCGTTTGTGCCCCCTTACTTCTTAAAATAACGAACAGCATTCATATTTAGGATTTGTTATTGCGATATTTTGTTAAAAGTTGTTCAGCTCACATATTTAACGATGCGATATAGGAATTTCTATGGATATTTTACTGTCGTAGAAATAGCCATGAGCTTATTCAATAATTAACTGAAGAATCAAGATTCATAAAAAATTTAAAATAGAAAAACCATGAACTGTTCATGGGTTAAATCTAGTAAATATTAATATTTAAAATGAGATGTTTCAAGAAATTTAAAATATTTTTACAGAATATTGCTCTTAGTGCATTATTTGAAATGAAAGGAAAATATATATCATGTTGCATCATTAAGTGGACGAAACATTATTTGAAAAAAAAATTTAATCTTGGCGATTCTGAAAATATATCAATACCATGAAGTTCATTTCCTCAATCGCAAGGCTGAGCCATTGGTTCTTCTGTTCGCTAAGTGTTTGAATAGAATTTTTTTATTGTTCATCTCAGATGTCTCTCCTTTTGGCGAGGTTTTCAAAGGAAATCTTCTGAATATTTTCCTATTCGTTTAATAAAAATAATATATAGAAATCACAGAACTTGGTCGACACACGTGCAAGATGATAAACCAAAAAACGAAAGAAAATTAATCTATTTTCCGTCTGAGGAACTATTTTTCTCTTGAGAACGACATTTTCTTTAATGCTGTGCGCAACGTAAAATCTTTTACATTTTTTCTTTTTTAGATCCCAATTAAAAAAAACCTCTTATAGTCAAAACTACGCGAAATGTGCAGTTTGATAAATTCCTCTTTGTATTCCTTAAAAGTTGTCTGTCGTAAGACAAGATTTTTCTCATGTACTCACACGGTAAAATTAATACGCTATCGTCTCATTTTATTTTGGACCAATAGTAATTTCATCAATGGAGATGACAAAATCAAGCAAGTATAGAGGTTTAAGTATCTGGGAAGCGTTTTAACAGAGAACGGAAAAATGACACCAAAATCCGAAACTGTATTGGAATATAGAAAGACACCTTCCAAAAGCTAATCAAATCATAAAGAAATAGGACAATTCATTTGATACAAAGGAAATAGTGATCTACTGATGTGTAATATGAATCCTGTCAGTGAATGATAGACAATTTCCTCACAGATATTCAGGGTTTTCCCCAAAACATTTACTCACTTTTTAACTTCGTCGTCAGTTTGAATATTTATAAACATGTATTTAATTTCATTTAATATTTAATTTAAACCATTAATCTTATTTGTAAGTCAATAAACATTAATATTTCTTAATTTTAACTATTCATTTTGTTTGCATGTCAATAAACACTGCATTTTTTCGTTTAATGAGGTAGTATACTTTTGGGGACATCCTGTAGAATTGACTTGAGGTAACATTATGTAGTTCTACAAAAGGATGCTGAGCATAACATGGACAAACTTAAAATGAGAAAGAGACAGTTGAAATTTCAAGGCTGCATCAGTCTGTTACGTGCCATGCGTGATACACGCTTAGGCGATCATGTATCTTTCGATACATGACTGACGAGGTATATTTTTCCCGCAGTAGATTGCCATTTCTTTCTGCGGTAGACCAGTTGCCACCTAAGGCTACAGAACCCGGTCTGTCCTGCTATTTACCCATAGCTGGGGGGATAGAAGAAGATTCATACTTTTTCCAAGGGTATTAGCACGTAAGTGAATGTAATGGATTCGACTTGAATTTGAACTCGGCTCTCCAATTCCTCACTCCAAGCCGCTAATAGTGAAGTAAGAGAGCTTGATGAATTGGACACTCACAGGTAATATTAAAGACAAGAGAGACAGAGAGGAAACAACGAGGAGACAGCCTAACGAGCTTGTGTAAGTGGATGGTATAATAGGGATTCGCAGCGATAGTGAAAAGAAAAACATTACTAACAATTACAGAGGATAGGAAGTTGAGAAGAGATAGGATTGTCCATGTCTTGATGGGAGACGCCTAATAGAATAAGAAGTTTTTTTAACAATAATTTTTTATTAATTACGAATTATTTCTGTTCGCCAACAAGGGACATTCGGACGTTTGGTTAAATATATTTCAGAAGTGGTTTTATCTCTCAGTAAAATGTGCTCAGTATTTTTCCTATGGAATGACGCTAAGAAATCTTAGACAACATGACTTAAAAAAAAAAACCTAAATCAGCCACTTCACGTCATCTACTCACATGATAAAAATGGCTAACATTTTACATATTAACAGGACAATTTATCCCTATACTTCTAACAGAGACTCCTCATTTCTATTTCTTTCATCCAAAATGACGGCTTTCATTTTTTATTATATTAGATTTAATATCAAATTTCCTGATATAATTATAGCTTTGCTATCTTTCGTTTTTTTTTCACATATAAGCTGAATGTAATCGCAGAAACTAATGTCACGTTGAATATATAACGAAAAAAAATCAAATAAGAGGAAATGTATATATCTAAAAGTAGATATCTGTAAAATCTCTTAGTGACATTTTCTCATATTCTTATTTTTTTCCGATTGGTGGGAAAACTCTATTTAACAATGGAAACAATAAGTAATTTTTTTTTTAAAACAGAAGGGTGCTAACTTGAATTCAAGCCGCGTTCCTTTCGCCAGACTCGCAATAAATGCTACTAAAACATGCATCACAATTACATCTTAAAAGACAAACATGAAAAAAATGAATGCCAAATATATTCCTTAAATATATTATAACAGTTTATATAAAAACGGTTACACACGATACAGTTCAATGCAAAAGCAAAGAATTGACAAGGATAAATATCCCAAACCGACCACAAAAGCATCTGCATAATTTAACTAGCATTTGAAAGTGAAAGTCAATCGGCACATTTATACGTCCAGCAGCCGTAACATCGCCTTGAAGTTTTCGTTAAATGCGCCCTGCGCTTGTCAAAAGAGAAATGTTAAACACACAGCCATATACAGGATGGTCCGAAAGTCTTGTCACACTTGATTAACATCATTTGCTATTTCAGATAGCCGACACAAAAATGATGGTATTCCTACAAACCTTCCCGATGTATGACAGCGTCAATGAAAGTGGTTAAACTGAATCCAGTAAATGTGCTTTGTATTACTGTATTACTTGTTATTCTCTTGTTCTCATTACTTTTTGGTAGGAAGTGACAACACTTTCGGGCCAACCTGTACATTAAGAATAATACATCGAAAAAACTTTGAACTCTGTTGGTCTATTCTACCAGAGCTGTCATAATTACATGGTCTTGCACCAGCCGATTATTACTTCATTTGATCGCTGGAAAATACTTTGATGGGAAAGACTTTCTCCCATGAAAACGAGATTCAAGATTTCGCCTAAAACGTTTCTCACATCAAAACCTGCGGAATTTTACTTAAAACGTATCGAAGGAATGGGTGATGAGTGACAAAAAGATATTGCAAATAATAGTGAATTTATAATTTGGAAAAAATTGCACTTCGACTTCGCAAGCTTGTCTCGTTGGATCAACTACGACTGAGTAGTGAGTTCGATTCTCATTGAGTGATCCATACTTTCGGCGTTGTACCAATTCTAAGCTACGTTTAGTAAATCGCTATATGAATTGAAAAAAAATATAATAGTATTTTATTTAATGAAGAATAAATTTGCTAAGCAAAAACGGAAATTATTTATGACTCAATCTGATAGTTGAGTTTTGCGTCGTCATCTCACTGTAAACAATTTCATTGTTATTTGTTTTATTTTAACAGGTTGAATAAAAACTAAGTTATGGTTAACTTACACTTAGTTATTGTAATTTTATCCTTTTCTGTCGATTCTTGTTACCAATGAATATTTCAGGGAGAAAAAATGTCTATGATTACGCCATATTAAATTTTACCCAGATTTTCCAATTATAGGTCAACCATTATAATGTTAACACTTATCTTCAAAGTGAAGGGTTCGAAATCAGAGATTCTCGGCGCCGTCCCGTTTCTTAGTCTTGTGTTCCAATAATTGTACTAAGCCATTATTTTCTGTAGGGGTAGTTCATTTCTTCGAGACTATATAAGAGGTGTATTTGTTCTTGAAGGTAGCCTTCTCTTCAGGGTCTATAAAGCAGCAGGTTCCCTTCTCCAATAATGCATATCAGACTGGGTATTTGGATACAGAGTTTCTTTCTCCGATAAGACATGTCAGACTGGTTCTGAGTTTCCCTCTCCTATAAGACACTGTCTGACTTTCTATTTTACCCATAGCTGGGAGGAGAAGAGATATCTTCATACTTTTCCAAGGGCATTAGCACGTAAGCGAATGTAATGAACTCGGCTTGAATTCGAACACGGCTCTTCGATTGCTCAATCAAATCTGCTAACATTTACTTCACCATAACTCCATGAAATAAACTTAATAGCATCATAGCAAATTTAATACATCTGAAACTATTATCAAATATGTTATAGGATAAGTTTTGTAACATTATTTATTATTTTGCTATAAGAATAAAATACAAGAGAAAATGCTTCAGGCGTTTATTGACACAGAAATAAGGGTCATTAACTAATCACAGTAATCATTTCTGTCATATTTCTTTAACTTTGACTTTTTGATAATATCAACCCGTGGTGACTAGCACAGTGTATAACACAGTCGAGAAGTAATTGAAACCAGACAACGGATTGAGCCAAGCCTTCGGAGTGAACTTGTTGGTGATTTTGCTGTTACAAGTCATCGTAGAAGAGGATTTGAGGTGTACTGGGCTTGTTCAGCTACTGATCACACTAGATTATACATTTTCTTCCCCAAAATGTAACTGCTGTCTACTTAATGTAGTTGCAATATAAATCACTGGTTAGCTCTGTTAAGAGCCACAATTATGCCTGACTAAGCATCTGCATCAGTTATATAGCATTTGAAGGTCAGTAGCTGTATAGCTGATGGGTATATTTGGAGGTGAGTAGCTAGCCATTACTTATATATATATATATATATATATATATATATATATATATATATATATATATATATATTAAACATGTTGTGTTGAATGTTAAAGACAGCATCGTCCTGCATATTTTCTTTTGAATTTTCTCATATTTTCTAATGAGACTTTTTATTTGAAAATGATATCGAAATAAATATTGTCCGTGCGATAACCTAGTACTTTCGAACATCATTGTTCATCTTCAGGGTCAAAATTTTTTTAGTCAAAATTTTTTAGTCAAAATTTTTTAAAAACATTTGCCAATTGTCTTGTAGCGGAATCCCGTTGCTACATTTTTTACAAACTAAATAAACGTTAAAATCCTTTTAATTTCAAAAGACGCGATGATGTTATCACGTGCATGGCGAAAACTTTTATATTGGATTTACAACCACCCGGCTCTCCAGAAGATTATCTATGCATCTAAATAATTCTAGCTCCATTAAACAACATATTATGTCACATACTGTTTCCCTTTTGCAATCTGATATACATAAAATACTTATAGATAATACTAAAATTATAGATAAACATACAGATATTAGACGCCTTAAAATCTTAGAAGCATTACAATTTAAAAGCAAAATACCACTTATTAATCGTATAGATTACAATATTTCTGGAAACATCCTACAATGTTTATAATATATTTAAATTTTATAACGTATTCTTCGATCTTTTGTTTTGTATAATAAAAATCTTTTTCATGCCGTCACATGATTAAAAATCTTCGCCATGCACGCGATAACATCATCGCGTCTTTTGAAATTAAAAGGATTTTAACGTTTATTTAGTTTGTAAAAAAAAATGTAGCAACATGATTCCGCTACAAGACAATTGGCAAATGTTTTTAAAATATTTTGACTAAAAAATTTTGACTAAAAACATTTTGACCCTGAAGATGAACAATGATGTTCGAAAGTACTAGGTTATCGTACGGACAATATTTATTTCGATATCATTTTCAAATAAAAAGTCTCATTCGAGAATATGAGAAAATTCAAAAGAAAGAAAATTCAATGGAGAGCCATGGTCGCCTACGTTCTGACAGCATATGATATGGACAAATAGCTACTAGTTCTTACATGTGATGTAATTAATTTTTTCACATTATGATTTAATTTTCTCTGTTGTTATTCTAGATTCAGTTAGTTCATGTATTACATAATCCATGATTTTAATACTATTTTAATATTATAATTCATCTGTTATTTGAGATTATTATTTCATTATTAAATAGAATAACGTATTCTTTTGATTTTGTGCGGGTAGATTAACTGTTATAGATACAAAATATTGTTTCGATTAATCGAGTTAAAATTTCGGCCTAGTCTGAAGCGTTTATTTCACACTGTGCTCTTAAGAATGACACGAATAAATTTATTCTACTCCACAAGATATGAGTTACATAGCATAGTAGATT
The DNA here is from genome assembly GCA_964036315.1 of Acanthosepion esculentum. NCBI lineage: Eukaryota > Metazoa > Mollusca > Cephalopoda > Sepiida > Sepiidae > Acanthosepion > Acanthosepion esculentum. Next base: position 79,304,678 of record OZ038475.1, read on the forward strand.
GGGCTTCCTAGGCTTTTGTGGCAACCAGAAGGACAATTGAATTGAGAATCGTGGTGATAGGCTTCTAGAAACAGAATTTCTACTATCTGTGAAAAACCATGATCGTTTACATCCTGGAATGTCAGAACATTGAAATACGAGCATAATGGCTTTTCTATAATATTTAACAGTGCCTTATATATCATAATGATCTAAACCACTATTTTTTGAACTTGCATCAGGATATATATATATATATATATATATATATATATATATATATATATATATATATATATATATATATATATATCTGAAACTGAGATATTTAGAAAAGGCATAGCACGTAGAAATAGAACATTCTACCCCAGTCGACGAAATAAAGGGTTTGCTCCGAAATTCCAACGTATATATCGTGAAGAAGGCCGGAGCGTATAACGGCAGAAACTGTCATGAATATGACAGTAAAGATGAGGAAAACAGTCCCAACATTGTAAATAATCTAAATAATTGAGTATAATTTCTTTGTTTTTGTTAATAGGTAACATGCATTAGATTTCTGTTAAATTTTTCGTTTAGATTGTAGTTATTCTGTTGATATTGTTTGTAGAATAATCTAAAGGCGCGTGTTTAACATTATTATGATTGGGTTATTGTTCAGTTTTATTTTTTATGGTTAGTTTAATTTGTTTACCCAATATGCGGCTCGGGGAATTATTGTTAATTAATCTTTTATGATCTTTTTGATCTCGTTATAAAATATTGCGCCTGAAAACATTAAATGTGCTGCATTTATTATATTACTTATTACGTCCAATTTGCATCTGCGTGGGTATTCATTTTTGTAGTTGAGCAGGCACGGCTTTGTCTTGGTTGAGCTTTTATTATACATTTTTCATTATTCAAATCAAATACCATTATGAATGGGAATTCTTTTATTTATGCTAAGATGAGTTATTATTTCGAAGGCGTTTTCAAATATGTGTCTTCCTCCTTAACACAACCAATCTTGAATAAATATAAGATAGTATAAATAAAATTATATGTAGACTTATCATATTTCGACACTGCAATTAGTGGAAATTACACCCACTCTTCTGAAGATTTTTTTTCAATATTTAAGATCAAGTCTCCTGAATAGTGGCTGTAATTTCAGTGGAAGTCAGTGTAGAGACAAATAAAAAGTTTCACGGAAATGACATCGACTCTTCAGAAGCTTTGCTTGCAAAATTTATAATCTAGTCTACTGAAGTAATTTTGAAAATTTACATAGCACAGACAACAAAACATGTTGATAATAGCTTATGAAATCCAAATATATTCAGAGATTGGATAATTTATATTAAAATCTGTACCGTAAACTAGCAGAATAGTCAGAAATATACAAAAAAATAAACTAACAAATTCCATTACAAAGAAACCCAATTGGACTTTAGCCAAACCTGACTCAAATACACACACACACGTGTGTGTGTGTTTGTGTGTGCGCGCGTGTGTGTATGTGTGTGTCTATAAAATATGTGTATGTGTGTGTGTGTGTGTGTGTATGTCATATTGAAGGCAAGAGGGAAATATGAAAGAGGTGCATAACCTAAAGAAGAAGAAGAAGAAGAGGAGGAGGAAGAAGAAAGCCGGAAAAGGCAGATTACACCTAATTTTCAGGAGCTCGTATAGTTTACATTACACGGGTTTCTTGATTATTAGGGATATATAACAGAATGTTAAAATTGAGAAGATTAAATTTTTAAACAAGTATTAATATTTTGTTCGCTCTGAATACAATGAACGTAATCTTACAAGGTATAATTGTATTCTAAAATTAAAGGAATAAGTAAAAAGAAAAAAGAAAAGAAAAGAAAAGAAAAAGGATACACTATAATTGCATGCGTTAACTTCTTGTCTATTATATCCCGCGGAAGCGTGTGCTGCGGTAGAATTGCTTAATATATAATTACTGTATGCTAATCACCTTCTCAAGATAACTGCAAAGGTTATTTAAGGCCTTTATATAATATTCAAATGTTATCTCAAACATCCTTGACCATGCGGTGTACCGGGAAGTATCATCTGTGATGTTTATTCCTTGTGCTATTAGGGATTCAAGTCCTCTAAAACATCATCGGAAAGTGCGACACTGAAATCCGAAGGCGCACTGGGGTAGCGAAAGATGCACTCCAAAAGCTAAGCAGAATATTAAGAGACAGAAAAACTTCGTTAGAAACAACGAAAATAGTACTGAACTGTTACGTGATATCTGTCCTCCTATATGGCAGTGAATGCGGGTCAATCTCCTCTAAGATGAAGAAGAGACGTAAGGTATCAGAAATGTAGTTCTACAGAAGGATGCCGAAGATACCATGGACAGAACATGAGAGCAACGACGAGATTTTAGAGAAAATGGAAACAAAAAGGAAACTTATGCATAACATCAATAAGAGTCACTTGAAATTTCTGGAGCACATAATGAAGCAGGAATTCACAGATTGGTAGCAGGGACAGAGGGAAACAAGGCCAAACATCAAATTAAGTAAATGGGTGGTGGAACAGGTTTTAGGAGAAATAACGAAAATAAATGATTACTAGGAGCAATAAAGGAGAGGAAATTGTGGTGAGCCATGATCGTCTACGTCCTGAAGGGACACGGTACATCAAGAAGAAGGACATTTAAAAAAAAATTAAAAATTTTGTAAGTTACGTTTTAGTTAGGAATACGTTTCGAGAGCAGAAATGAACGATCGAGAAAAATCGTCAAAGATTGTGTGTTTATATACAGTAATTCGGAATTTGCTAACCAGACGCTTCTCTGTAGATAAATGGTATAGCATCTCAGATCAAATGACGGTTTCCGTATAGAAATATAGGTTCGATTCCTGTCGCAGAACGCATATTTCTACGAAATTTCTCGAACAATTAGGCCGGTAAATGTAATTAATACTGAATAATAGAAAAACAGAGCATTTACTTAAATACATTGTATCTATGAAAATCTGTATTTGCTTTCAACATAGCAGTATTCTCTATTTTTACAATTACAGGGAGGGTTTCATGCTATGTTTATTGTTTTCTCATAGAATTTACTTAAGATATAATTATTATGGGAGTTGATAATTTGGTGCATATTATTAGTGCAGGTGTAGCTAATTTTGACCGATTTTCTGTTGAAGATCTTACTTAGAGGGTTGTTTTGTGGAAATGTTTATTAATTTTAAAAAGTACTGCCGGATATTAATATTTGACAGTTTATAAAAGGGGTGGGTGAACCGTATGATTTTTCTTTTTCTATTTCTATACCTAGATATTTCGGTTTTACTTATAGGGGTTAAATAAGATAACTAATTTTTGAAACCGCTTTGTGGTGAGCATTTTCATACAATTCTTTATTTGTATTAAAGATTTTTTCTTTGGACGATAATTTACTAATTCTGGTGCTATCTGTAGTGGGTATTTGTCTTACAATTGCATAGGGGTGGTTAAAACCAACATTAATATATTTGGGGTTTAATTCTCTTTATGGTAAGGTTTAAAGGTTTTATTATTAAGGTTATGGGTAATGTCTAGGTAATTAACTATTTTAAGGTTAAAAGAAATCTCGATCTTAAACCCTAGTAATTTAAAGGCTCTCATGATTTTCTTTTGTAACTTCACTGTTAGTGGGCCAATACTATTAGGGATGAAGATGAGTCCATCATCTCTATATAGACCCACTAGTTCTGTATCTACGATTCTACTAAGCATATCTAAACTATAAAATCATATTAAATCAGCAACCTTGGCTGAATCGTATGCTCCCATAGGGGCATCAAAAACGTCATTAAGGCATTTATTCCAGGTTGAATTATTCATTGTTAACAGTGATTTCCTAGCAGTTAAGACGATATTAGTTCCATCATCTGTTACCTCCATATAGTTTTTTGCAAAGTTAATACTATTAACTAAAAGATTCCTGGAGATAGAGGAATAAAAATCTATTATATCAAACTTAATAAATTCTCGCTGTATCCTTATTACTCATATTGGCGAACCATTTGATAGTGTCTGACGAATCCTTCCAAAGATTAGCACAGGTTGTAATTAGTAGTTTATCGGTTATTTCTTTTAATTATATTTTTTGAGATTAGGCCTAGTTCAGTTTTATTTGGATTTATTAGTCTAGTCTGTCTACTAGTAGCGACGGTTAAGTTTGTGGTTCTTAAATAAAATATAAGCATCTTTAGTACGGATCTTTCCCACTCTATCTGCAATATTTAAGTTATTAACTATCTTGGCAGTTCCGATGTCGATCTCGGATATCCTACTGCTATATCTATCTAATTTATATGTGCCTGTCATTTTGTCCGTGAGAATTTTATGGTAGTGTGAAGGGTTACATTTATAAATATTTTTAGATTTATCTGCTCTTATCCAACTGCCTTTGGAGTTTTTAATAGTTTTATATCCTTGTTTAGTTTTCTTGAAATTGGTTGGACTGTTTACTGAATTTTAGCTGTGTCGGAATGCTGAAGGTAACATCAATCAGCTAAGTGACACACTTTTACTCACATTAATTCTATTGAAGAATAGAAAATATCGTCTGCATCCCCTACTGACAGGAGGAACACGACCAAAGGGTCATCTTCCTTTCGTATGCTCGCAGATACAAATATAAACCAGACCAATTTTTACCTAGTGCCTCAAGTATAAACTCATCCAATGCCACCTCTAGACTTAAGTATAAACCCGACGAATGCTTACTTGTAGACTCAAATATAAACATGACTAATGTTTATGCATTATCGTTTGCCTAATGACTCAAGTAATTATACTTTGATTTCGACAAAAGATAACACGTGTGTTAATATATATTAATATATATTACCAACACAGTTTGACCATTACGTAAAAAAACATTAATTCAGGATTTAATATTTATCTAGTCATTTTAGTAATCTTTTAAAACTTTTCTTGTCTTTAGTGAAACTGATTTCGCGGGAAGATGCAAGTGGAACAAGACAAAGGTTCCGCAAAAGCAAAAGAAAAAACTACGTTCGCAAAGAAGTACATGCAAAAATATTTACTCGCCAGTATCGAATATCTATCTCCTTACTATTTAATAATAATAATAGTAATAATAATGATAATATATATATATATATATATATATATATATATATATATATATATATATATATATATATGCTCGTAGATTTAGAAAAAGATTGCATGCAACGGGCTTATAAGAATTTTTGACTTGCACTTTTGGTATGCCAGAATGAAAGACTAACAAATTGAAACTTGTAAAGTGGCTTTCTAGAAAGACCTGAATATACTTAATTAACACCTGCTGCGCACTTTCTCTGATTCCGTTGTCAAAGAGATAAAATGAAAAAAAAATCAATCTTTGATCAAGTGAACATTCATTTAACTTTTTCCTAACACTTTTTAACAAAGGTTTATCTGACGAACGATCAATTAAGACTAATGGCTGAGTGCCGGTAACTAGTCCAATAAAGTGTAGTCACGCAGACTTTCTGCAATCGTTAGATTAACGTAAATTTGCGTTTAAGATCGGTTTCATTTTATTACAGATCTATTTGCTTTAGATTGACTTACATTGATGAGAAGTCCATTCAAATTGACTAATAGGCGCGACTGTATTTGCTGCTTTTTGAATTCCAATATTTGTAAGACTTTCTATTGTTATTATTATCATCTCTTCTTTCGAGTGACCTAATTATATTTCAACAATGAAAGGCTATTGATACGAAACAGGCGTTCTTGGCAGACATCAATTTCTTAATTTGAAATGCTAAATGCCATCGACCCCAATTACGGATTAAATTTCAGGAAAAACTGCGCCCTTTCGCTTCCGGTAGCAGCCAGTCTATTAAAATGAAAACTCTGAATTCAAAACGGTGGAGAGATTAACAGAAAATTCTTACCCAAGAAGTCATAGTAATTTACAAATATCAAAGAAAGAAATCTGTGAAGAGCCATGATCATTTACACCCTGAAGGAGCATGGCAAAAATGACACTAAAAGGACAAGTGCTTTAGATGAAAAGGATCTCTAATGTTAAACAGAGATAAAGAGAGGGGAGAGATAGAGAGGGATAGAAAGTGAGAAAGAAAGGAGAAAAAGAAAGTGGGAAAGAGAAAGAGAGAGTAATAAAGAGAAAGGGGGATAGAAAGAAAGAGAAAGAGAAAGAAATTGATGGAGATAGAGAGAGAGGAAAGGGGAAAGATGGGGAGAAAAAATGATAGAGAAAAAGTGAGAGAAAGATAGAAGGAGGAAGAGAAAAACAGAGCGATAAGGAAAGAAATAGAGAAAGAGAGAGGGAAAGAGAGAGGAAAGAGAGAACGAAAAAATGAAAGAGAGAAAGAGTGCGATAGAGAGAGAAAGCGAGAAGAAGAAAGACAGAGAAAGAGAGAGCGAGAAAGGTAGAGTGAGAGTGAGAAAGTAAATAAAAGGTAATGTCAAATTAATTCCTCGAATGTCCTATGAAAGCAGATTTTATGCTTCTTTCGACTCTAAACAGTCCGTGGGAAGCTGATGCCATTGCTGGAGACATTCTTGGAACTCCTTTCTCGGAATGTCTTTTAGAAATCTAGTCAGGTATTGTTGGATGTAAGAAAATAAATGTCTTTCCATGTCCCTTTCAAAATTTGGAAATAGCCAAAGATTACAAGTGACAAAGAATATTGCTGAATAAGTTAGATGAAGCGTGGATTTCGTGGCAGGAACTCTCGAACACTTGTACTGAAGAGATCTTCCATGGTGGAGAATCCTCTGTTAGGCCACATTTAGAGACCACTTCTCCAAACACACTCTCCTGTCTCTTTCAAAATATTGGTTGTTTGATTTTGTTTAGCGGCATATTAACCACTATGGGTTATTTGATGCCGAAATCTTAGTAATTTGAACACAATTTTATGGCTTCATCTAAATATATTTTGATCGCAATGTACTTTTATACTTTCATAGTGTTTTCGTTGAGGGGGATCACAATTTGTCCATTGCTGAGACCCTAAGAGGTGCTACCAACCCGGGTCAAGGTGGATCTGGAAAGAAAATCAATTATGAGGTGGTTCTAGGCTCCTCAAACCTCCAATCATCCGATCAGAAGTCTTAATATTGCGTGTAGTTTATCGTCATACCCAGGACTAAATCCAAATATACTGTGGCATCTATTCTTGCATTTTCCGCTACTCACATCTTGCTTACTCGCACATATCCGCTCGTCCATTCTTGAACTGCCCGTGAAACTCAAAATTATTCCATTTATTTATAGCATATTCTCCAAAAAACACTTTTGATAGGGTAAACATTTTTCTAGCACTTTTACGAATCTACATACAAAAATCGGTATTAATCCGTTTTCTCCATAACCTTTTCAATCATTTTCCACCAAGGTCTAACAGGAAGACTTAAAACTTCCTCTACTACTCGGCAATTATTGACACATCAGAGACGGATATGCAATGTGGTTAGCCTTGATCTGGCATCTAGTTTACGGGCGCTCTCTCACAGATGTGCTGTCGCTTCCATCTGTCTTTTCTACAAATACTTTCACGGTAACTGCTCCGACGAGCTATTTTCGCTAATTCCCAAACTGCATGAATTTAAACGTGCCACTGGATCGGCATCTCAGTCCAACCCTTTCACTGTTGAAACGGTTAAATGTAGCCGTCCCCTCTACTCCAATAGCTTCATGTCTTGCACTTCCGTCTGTGGAACTCCCTTCCTCTAACTTGCTTCCCCGATAGCTACAATCTCCAACTATTCAAATGCAATGTCAATCTCCAGATGCCTTGATCTATTCCCTATCATTCTTTTCATTCTCTCCTCTTTCACGCCTCTTTACTCTTGCTCTCACTCTCTATAACCCCTTGCGTGCTAGTGGCACTCCCGCCTTGATTGGGGTGAAAAGTTAAAAAAAGCCTTCTCGGGTACAAATGATTTGCCTGAGACATTGTGTCAGAAACAGTAATTCCGAGAATTAAATTGATACACCTCGTATCTGGAGTATTGGAGTCAGAATATGGACGAAAGAAAATCTTAAGTGGTTGTGTTTTCCATGTTTTATTAATTGTTTATAATTTGTTACAACGATTTATAAGAAAGAAATAGCAGTAATAACAACAATATCAAACTAACAATAATTAATATTATATTGCTCACTATATGTAATAATAATAGCAAGTCATATTAGCAAAATAATGAATGGCTTATATTAATAAAACTGTATCCGATGTCATTATATAAAATCGCCATGTTTAATTACCTTAGGATTTTCATTCTCACAAAAACTTAAGATACACACGATAAGAAAGTTTTAAGCTTTGTAGATTGGGATTCTGACAACAGGTATACAAAGGGAAAAATTGATTTTCTGCCATTAATTACATGTCATTGAATTGCCAGCCACTTGTGCAGTTTGGAGATACGCAAATAACTCAAGCACTATGCAGACATCATTCCCCAACTCACATAATTATAAGTTTCAGATAACAGAAATGGCAGTGAAGATTTAAGCTCGAATCTCTCCCGAGGGAATGCAGTTCACAACGATAGAGCGTTTACAAGTAGTTAAATGCCATGTGCTTCTGTAACAAGAAGAATTAAACGAAGAGTTAAAAATGACGCACCTTTTGCTTAATGCACCGATAATTAAACCACTGCTATAGATTTCTATTAATAGTGGCATAAATGGTTAATTTTTAAGAGTTACTCTAATATGAAAAGAGAGTAAACAAAACCTTTCTACCTGAAAATGTCAATATATTCATTTTTTCTCAGAAAGATATGTATGTATGTATGTATATAGGTAGGTAGGTCTTTATCCTGGTTTCCTCACTGAGACGGGATATGACACAAGGTCGTGTTAACGTGGGGAACCCAAGTGCGTACATCCGGGTCAAGAACAAAGAATTGCCCAGACCCAGCAAAGGTTTTTTGCACTTGCATCGGCATGACTACCGATTTCCCCTCTTTAGTAAAATGGTGGGGTGCAGCCTCGGCTGCTGTTCCTCGGAACCAGGCACCACAGCATATTTATTTTCCCTTAGCTGTGTCTCTGTCCGTGGACAGATCCACAACGGAGTCGCACTCTGCCTCAAGACAGAGACGCAAATGAGAGATGATAAAACTTACCCGGCATGTGTCAGATATGTATGTATATGGTTTGAGCAGACGGGAGAAATAGAACCTGTCCCAGAGCTATTAGGACACCAACACACTTGCAGTATTTGTGGAAAAGTAACCCTTTGGGTGTTGGTTGGGTTAGTCAGATGAGATTACACCAGAGAGGTCAGGTACAAACTCTTGTGTATGCAACCAAACCAGAAAACCTGCAGTTTTGTGACAAACTTTGTAAGTCTTTTGTGGGACTCAAACATCACATGATTGTAGACAGGGATAGGCAAGTTTTTCAACATAGATAACTAATTTTTAAGTCATCGTGACCGGGTGTTCGAGGGTACTGGCCTTGGTAAAACTGGTGATCATGCCAGTTTATGTGCTCATTAACAGAATATGTAACTATGGTTCACTGAACGTAGTGACAGTATAAAAACGGTTCACTCTGTGTGTGTCAAGGATTTGATAGCCAACCTTGTGGAAGGGTGCACGAGGAAAACCAGGCGCCAGATATTACACACGCGCCAGCTCTAGAGTGCGTGCGTGTGTATGCGCGCCTGTGCGAGTGTAAACTACATAAAATACGAAATGGAAAAACAATGACTTATATACGCAATCGGATATATTTCGAAAGAGAAATATTTAAAAATATAGGTAAATTTTAAAAAAGTGTGTTTAGTTATATCAATATATAATTAAATAATCACTCATAAAAAGACGCCATCTCACTCATAATTCTCTGATTATGCGAGAACAATGAATAAACACTCGTCACAAGTCATTTCTAGGATTTGGTGGTTGCCAGGAAATACACCACCCGTAATCGATTAAGTGAATAGTTGACTGTTGATTGACTTAATTTCCTAGTTAATTACTTTTAAGTGTATCTAAGCTTGCAGTTTTCGCGTGAGAAAGATTGGATCGAAGCCCACCGGATGTCAAAGTTTATTTTAGCAAAGAACATTATGGAAGTCAAAAATTGGTATCAACACAATTTAGCTTAAATCTCGGATCTGTATGTGTGATATTTTATTTATTTCTAGTTTTCCTGTGGTTCGTTTGTTTCCCTGGCCATTACTTGCAAGTTTGACACTGACAATGTTATTAATGAATCCGATTTGCTAAGTTGTTTTCATTGAATAAACATTCTTTTCCCTGTCTCCCACAGTATCTAGAATATGCGTACTCGGAATGTTTTGCTCAATTCATGTTGCTTTTTCTTCATATAAATTATTTCAACAGTACGTAGAATTATATCGAATGTAATTAAATTTTGCAATCTAAATGCTGCAGAAAATAAAAAACATCCATCTTAAATACTAGATTATTCTTGTTTAATTTACCAAGTCTCTTCAGCATGTTGGCACTCATAGCTCTACACATCTATTTTCTGATTGCACTAAGTAACGTCTGTAAAATTAGCGTCCCTCTTGGGCAAGAATCAATCGCCATTTTCCTCTTCGTTCTTCTAATCCCCTTTTCCTTCCGTCTTCTCTTCTATCCATATCACACACCTTATTCAACATTATCATTTCGACAATGAACCTCTAACTTAAGTGCCTCTTGAGCCTTATATTGGGTGAAATATAGTATTAAATATGTTGAAAAAGTCGTGTAAACTGCTGTTTTTAAGTCTTATAATTCGATATGGTTCTTTAACTGAACACGATCGTTGACTATTAAGTTGGAAGAAACTGTTGAACTATTAGTTCAGAACGTATTTCCTTTCTTCTGTGCGCCATGTCCTTTCAGAAGGCAATCATGGATTTCCACAACTTCCTATTCTTCATAGCTCTAAGCAACGTTTGCCATTTTACTGTCCTACCCACACCCATTCATTTGCAAAAACCTCTTAGGTAGGTTAGTAGCTGTTTCCTTATGTCCTTCTCTTGACTTCAATATGTCCCGTGGTTGTCGTATTCTCCAAGCCCTCTTTTCTCATTACACATCCAAGAGATTTCGACTGTCTGTTTCTGATTCCGAGTACAAGCTTTCTTGTTTCTGTTTTCTTTAAAACTCTCTCGTTACTCACTTGCTACATTTTTGTTAATTTTAGATTTCTTCTGCAGAAACACATTCTACTCTTCATCTGTGAGGAAATTGTTCAGGATCCTCTTTTCTACAGAACTGATATTACATAGCAGTTCAGCACACTTTTCTATTTTTCTGATGAAATCTTCCTCTTTCTTAATACACATGAATATACCACCCAGTGATTATCAGTCTTCTATATAAAGAAGGCAGATGTTCAGGCAGTTTCACAGTCAAATCGTACGCAAGTTGCGATGTTAGGCGAAACTATCTCTATCACTGACTATTCTCTCATCCATTCCATTCTAGAAATTAATATATTTGCTATTTACTGCAAAAATATAAAAAAGTAACCTATAATGAAGAAAGGAAGATTGGATAATTTGACACATACAGGATATATTGAAGGCAAAACTACCAGAGGGACGTATTACTTAAAGCTACACGTGCTAAGAAGTTGTGGAGGACCATGATCGTCCGCATACTGAAAGGACACGGCATATAATAAAAGATGCAACAATTCTTAGATGACTTCTACTCATGCAGAGTTTCGTGTAATTTTACGAAGAGAAAACTTAACGCAACACAGATGTGGTTCTACAGAAGGATGCTGAGAATTTCATGGGTGGAGCATATAAGCAATGAGGATGTTTTAAGGAATATAGAAACAAAAAGGATAATGATCCGTAAAATCAGAACGAGGCACTTGAAATCTGAGAAAAGAGCGCCTGGAAAATTTGGCACTTACATATTGAAGGCAAGAGGGTCAAAGAGAAGCAGTGAATAGCCTACCTAATGAACTTGACAGAATAGAGACTAGAAGGGATATTAAGGATGTAAATATTACTAAAAGATACAAAGGATAGGAAGTTGTGGAGGGCCCTGGTCACCCATGTCCTGAAGGGACGCGGCACATAGAAAAATTGTTTAAAGCATATGATGAGACGGAATAGAAAGTACATGCTTACAGGCTAAAATGCAATAATATATTTTCTTTTCATATTTGTCTGTCTTAAGTGCTCGCAGCACAGGAAAATTGATCAACATTAAACGACTTCTCTGTCAAGTAGTGTTGTGGTAGGATCCACCTAATTTGCATAGTGGAGTACCGACTATATAAATATGGTTGGTACCAGGAAGACAGGGAGGCGAATCAAGAGATTCAACTAGAGACTCTGCCCGACTGCGACTTAGTCAACACATTCTCCAGGAACGGTCTTCCCAGGAATATACAAAAGACTATATGTAAATATTGTGTACACTTTCTTGTTTCAATACAGTTTGTTCTAAGTACATTTTGTGTTGCATTATTATTCCATGCATGAGTCAAGTTTCAACAAGTAGTTAATCATATATCTCAATTTTCCTCAACATTATGAACAGGTATTGGAAGTGATAGCAAAAAGACAAACATTGCTAAGAACCACAAAAGATAGGAAGTTGTGGAGATCCATGATAATGAGATGGCATATAGAAGATATGAATTTAATATGTATTGTTGCAACAACGGTATGTTGGTTGCTCCTGTAGTCTTTTAAGAAACCAACTTAAGCCTATAACCTAAGTAAACAGACTTGTCAAAAAAGCATGGATTAGGTGACTAAGGTATTGTATGGGACCACCTCTAGCCCGGCGAAGTGTAAAACTCGATATTGATTCCATAGACGCATGTAGTGATTTGGAACCATTCTGCCTTTCTACAGCTTCAAGATATTTTTAGGTGCAGGGTCTAATATAAAAACATACCCCCCTCCTCGTCTCATAATTGCCTGATTTGGTGTTTATCGGGTGAATTCTGCAGAATGCTATTTCAAATAAATTATGGGCTACTTGGGATAGATAACACGCTGCATTTAAAAGCAGTCGACGAAATGTAGTAATATCTTCTGCCATGTATTCCACGTACACGTGTGATACTGAAGCTCAAGGGATGTCAAATATGCTTGCAGTTTAAGAAATAAAGTATCGCGTCTCAATCTCTAGAGCGAAGCTATCCTAAGGGAAGTGGAGACCAATACCAAGATTTATTATCGGTAGACGTAATCTTAACAACATAAGCTACGCATATTGTACCCAGTTGATAGCCGACTCGGAAAGAAAACTACAGCACCTCATAGAGAGAGGAGAAGAAGAAAGTGAAAAAAGAAGTAGTGACCATCAACTGCAAGAAGACAGAAAGTATGGTCACTATCAAGAGAAAAACTCCAAGATGCGAATTATTAATTGTTGATATAAACATCAATAAGGTAAGGAAGTTTAAATACCTTGGCCGCATTTCAAAAGAGGATAAAAATGGCGACACCGAGATCTAAACACGGACTGGACTAGCGAAAGAAATATTCCAAAAGCTAAGCAAGGTGCTGAGAAATGGAAATATTTGGTTAAAAACAAAGAAAATATTGTTGGATCGCGATGTGATATTTATCCTCTTCTGACCATTAGACCCGGGTTCGAATCTCACCATAGTCGACTTGTCAGGAGATTCTATCGGACTGGAGGGGTTCATCACAGTGGCACCTTTGGAAAGTGCCTGAAAACCATACCACGGGGTGACCCCAGCATTGTGAGTGAAATTGGGTTGAAGGAACTCATGTGGGCCGTCGATAGCTGTGCTAGAACGAAATCACAAGTCATCGTGGCCGAGGGCTTGAGCGTGCTGGCATTGTTCAAATTGTGGATCACGCTAGATAACACGCTCTTTCCCAGAAACTGTAACTAAGGTCTGCTCAGCATAGTTGTAGTATAAACCACAGGTGGGCTCTGTGGGTGTTGAATAAATAAATAAACACAAATGCGCCTGAACAAGCGTCTGCAATAGGGATTGGCTAACTGCCCTAGTAGACGGGTATCGTCGAATACGAGTGACCAGCTATACAAAGCAGTGAAAGCTGGGCAAACTAGAGGAGGATATTGAAACACGATGGACGTATCGAGTAAGCTAAAAGAAAGTCTTAAAGGAAATGGCAACAGAAAGTACAATTTTACTCAGAATCAGGAACTGACATCTGAAATTCTTTGGACATATGATACGAAGTAGGGATTGGAAAACGGGGCATACTGAGAGCAAGCGATATAGAAAGCAGCAACCTGACGAGCCTACGTGGATTTATGGCGGAACAGGGGGTGAGAACCTTAGCAAAGGAAAGAAACTGCTAAGGGCCACATGACATAGGAACTTGTCGAGATTCCTGATCGCCTATGTCCTGAAAAGTCGCGATAAATAGAAGTATCTCTTCCATTTGACATGCCACGTTTGACCCGTAATAATTCACGTCGCCTTGTATTGATTCAAAATTGAGTTAGGCCTCATGTAAAGATACTGCCAAGCCATAACCTTTGACACGAAAGTGCATATTCAGTGTGTTCTTCTAATTTGCAGGGATTTAAATATGTTCAAATGAAAACTTTTTGTTTAGTTGAATCCCTGTTATCGCAAAGAATGGTGGCTGGTACCCAGCAACCACCAATGCATCTTTAGAACGACTCCGGATTTAAAACAACTTTCTTCTACAAGGAATCTATCAAACAAATGGAGATTTAACATGGAAACTCTAATACTTAACTGCTAGCGTTATCACTATATTATATCTTTTACAAATTCTCTTTTGTAAGCAACAATCGCACCTAACAGCGTTAAGAGTATATATATATATATATATATATATATATATAAAACATCATGCAATATGTTTTGTGTTTTGAAAAGTTATTACTACATTCAGTATAGTTTTCTTTTCTAATCTGTTATCTGAAATATGAACTAATTCTTAATACCAGTCTGTTTATTTTCGCACTTCTTTGATAGATTAGTTTTATAAAAGTTTTACTAAGTGCTTCTTGTGTTGTCAAAGCATAAGTGAAAAATGAAACTTGGAAGAGAAAGTAAAAACAAAAACTGATTGGCTATCATGAGATAAAGACTCAAAGACTTTTAGGTATATCGTTGAAATAATGAATAATTCATCTATCACTAAATAACACATTCGTTCATAAGTGCGCTGTCTCGTCAGTGACTTGTCTAGTCAGTATCATTGGACAATATAATTACATAAATGGAAATATTTCTTTGAAACAACAAGTAATTGATTCCTCTTCCTGTTAACTTCTAAGGTGGAAAAGGACTAACTAAGGAAAGCACTGATATCATATGAAAAATGTCTTCCCTACGTACAATTTTCAATATATATATATATATAGAGAGAGAAATTGGAAGTAGGGAAATCATTATATATATATATATATATATATATATATATATATATATATATATATATATATATATATATATATATTACTTTAGTGAGTACATGTATTTGAATAGTCTTTCCATTTTAAAACATACACACACACACGTTTATATAGTCATCCACAGACAAGCTGTTTTGCTGTATCACAGTCAATCAGTGTGGCTAGACATGCGATTGATCAAGTCCGGATTGAAACCCGACCGATTTGGTATCAGTCTGGTTTCGAGATATATATATATGAAAAATTATGTGAAATAACAATTAGAATGTTTATATATATATATATTTTTGTCATCCACAGACAGACTGTTTCACTGTTTCACAGCTTATCAGTGTGGCTAGACGTCCGGTTGCCTCTAGCTAGGATCGAAACCCGACTGAATTGGCGTCAGCTCACGGTAGGGATGAAGGTGAATTTTAGCGTGTTTATTTTTAGATTTAGATAAACACACAGTGACTGACAGTGACTCACTTCTGCCGAAGAGCATATATATATATATGAAAATTACATTAAAACCAAAAATAACAATTAGAATCAATGGCCATATTACCTTAACCATTCTTGTATAATACACACTTTTATTCTTACTTTTGTCCAGAAGGCCACTGAGACAATATTGTGGAAATAGTGGACTGATTTAGGGATGCGCATTGAAGTTTATTTGTGATAAACAGCGTCAGACTGAACATGTTATGAGTGGTATCGAACCTAACTTCCAGTGACTAAATAATGGATGACTTTTATCAGTTCATTAATCTGCTACGTGCAGAAGATTCCTCTTGATATTAAGTAAAAGTTTGTTTTTAAACAACATCTTGCGTTTAAACACAATTATTTCAGTTGCGGCAGCGGCTGGAAGTTTTCCAGTGATGTGGTTTTTCTTGTTTTGCGAATCTATTTGTAGTCTTGTGGCGACAGTCCATAGGATTTGATAAAGGATTGTCTTGATTCTAAAGGATTTATTCGCTTCAAGCCATTGTTAGTCATTGGACGAATTGCAGCTTTTAATAGCATCAGGATCAGGATACGGTTCACTATTCAGACAACTTTCTCATTCCTTTTCGATCGCTGAGCTTTACCGGAATCAAGAGTTATTTCATTTGATATACATCTAAACAGAATATTTTCAGCAGATATAATCTCGAGATGAAATCTTTAATATGAAAAAAGGGATATTTCTTGTGAAATCAAAGCACAATAAAAGATTATTGAAGATGAAGTGTTTAGAATTATTGATTGTCTGGCAGATTTTAGTACCAGGATTTTATTCTAGGACTATTTCCTGTTCTTCATTTTCAGGCAGTAATTTGATTGGTGCTTATAAGCAGCCAATTGCAATCCGGGAAATGTCACTAAAGACTCTTATTCAACATAATGGGATACTTCACGTATAGACTCTGTTATACTGTGTCAGGAGAAGCTGCGGAAAACGCTGAGTAAATTACTTAATGAGTTTGTGTTAATCGAGAGCAGACAAGGCAAAAGATGGTAAAAGTTATAAAGTTAATTAAAGCAATAAATGAAAGGAAGTTGTGGAGAGCCATGACTGCCCACGCCCTTATGGAGAGCTCACATCCTGAAGAGGAACGACAAATAAAAGAAAATATCATTGTAAAATATTTAATCTACTGGGTGCCCCGCACCAAATTGACTTCATTTAAAATGTGAATTTCGGAGTAACTACATGCCCAGAAACGAAATTAAATCGAACAAGATATTTAATGTCATGTAGATTTTATAACCAATTTCACAAAGCCTCACAAATTTTCAATATACACACCACCTGTGCCACGACAAATGTCAAGTCGGTAGTCAAACTCCTACCAAACACGCTGTAGCATGTCTTGCGTAGCGTTCTCCAACGTCTGAAACTTTGCTTACGTTTTTCTAGGCTTGTAGGAAGAGGGGGATATAGACATGTCCTTTCAGATAGAAAAAAATCACAAGGTGTCAAGTCAGGTGAACGTGGTGGCCATTTCAACAGCACATTGACATTATCACTGATACACTGGTTCCAACTTCCTGGTAAATTCTCATTGAGATAAGTCCGGGCGGAAGCACTGGAGGATGTTAAACCTAACCATCACTTGTAAGAATAGAGAATATATGGTTTCCAGCACGAGAAAAAATCAATTGATTGATTTGTTCTTTTACGGTTTATCAATCTTTTGCAGGTTATTTAACGTCAGACAATAATTTTAGATTGTAAGAATTCCTTTTAGATAATAAGGATTTACTTATACAAGTCGAACTAATAAACAAATACTGGTGGGGGTGGATTCATATCTTTCCTCAGGGTATATCCGCGTAAGTTAATATAACGAACCCGATTCGAATTGGAACTCAGATCTTAGATTTCCAAATCCAAGCCGGCATCCATTACACGAGCCATAAAACCAAAAATATAGCACCTGGTTAACGTGACATGGCTAAGCTATCGCCTCCCGGACACAGATAGATAGATAGATAGGTCTAGACAGACAGACGGACAAATTAGTTAAGTTATGGATCTATGGATCCACTTACAAAGATTCGTCCTTGGTATGACGATAAACTACATCCGGCAGCAAGGCCTCTGATCGGGGGGTTTGGAGGTTTTGAGGAGTATAGATCCACCTCGTAACTGCTGTTGTTCCCAGTCTATCCTAGCCCGGGCTGGTAGAACCTGTTAGGATCCCAGCTATGGGCAAATAGTGAACATCTCTCACCAAAATAAAATCAGCAAGTCATTTTAATAGTAAAATTAGCAGCTATAAATTTCATGATATAAAAACTATATATCTAAAACAATTACCTTTAACTCTGAAAGTATAAAATTATATACAAATTATTTAGATTTCGGCATTAAATAACCCATAGAAGTTAATATGCCGCGAAATAAAATCAACCAACCAACTCTCAAATATAGTTTGATAGATAGATAGATTGATAGATAGATAGATAGATAGATACCCTCATATTTTCTCTCAAGCATGCAATATGGTACAGGGTCGATGGATAAATTGTCATCTAAATGATGCAAAAATAAAAATAACACTGACGTCTCATTTTAACAGATATATTTAACAAAATTACGCACAAGCCTCTTGAAATACTAAAGGGTCAATTTATTCAATAAATCGCCAGTCGTTTCAACCACGCCTCTAGACAACTTCAGAATCTACTGCACGATTCTAGACGATCTCCTTGATTAAGTTGGTGAATGCTGCCATAATCCTTGCCTTTAGTTCATCTTTGGTGTTACAAAGAGTTTCGTCGATCACTCGCTCAAATGCACTCCACACAATAATCAAAGGGAGTTACAATCTGGGGAGTTAGGTGGCCATATTTAAGGTGTGAGGTGGTCTCAGAAATTGTCTGACAGCCATGACTGTGTTCTCTTGTATGTGTAGCATGCTGCAGAGTCCTTTTGCCAGACATAGGGCCTTTCAACAGCCACAATCTTAACCCAGGGCAGCACTGCCTTCTCAAGGGACTTGATATAGGCATCCTTGGAGTCTGAGGCCCCGTAGGAAGATGAATTGAAGCATAACGTAACCATCACTAGTGATCACTCCAAACACCATTGTAGTCATCCAACTCTTTCCGAAACCTCTTCACTGTCCTCAGATTGTCACCCAAAGACTCTGAAATATTTGTATTGGAGCTTCCTGTGCGAATGCAAAGCAATACAGCATGCCGTTTCCAAATTTCTAGCGAAATGAATTGCCTCATGGTGCCTTTTTCTCACAGACGCTATTATACTGTGCAGACGACAAAATAAAAAATAAACAACACGCATGCCCGAAATTAAAATGATAAAATGGCGACAATTTACCCCTTCACATCTTGTATATACAAATAATGACCGTGATATTAAATCATTCGTTATTTCCCTTCATTATTTAGCTCGCTACAGTATTTATTCTTTGTTACTTATATGTATAATAATTTTTCCCGCACATATAATCCATTGAAACAACTTCCTAAGATTGGGATTACAACAAATTAGCAACGTAAGCAAAAATTTAATGATAAATCATATTAGAAAGATGAAATCCTTGAATCAGAAATACATTAATCTGTCTTATATAGAAAATTTGCTATTTGCAATTTTAATTTTTATAATCTGTTAAATGCAACCCCAAGATTTGATCGCACAGGAAATATAAGTTAATTATCTAATTATTAAATTTCGGGAAACATTAATTCGAAGATGCTTTTAAGCGAATTGCATTCAGCGGAGATAAAGTTACTTTTATTGCCATTGTCAGTAATTGAGTTACTGTACTGCCTTACCATGTATTCAATAAGGCTGACTCTGAGTGAATTTAATAACACTTGTCTTGATTGTGCGATATACATTTAAAGAAATTGTTTTTCCTAGCCACTTTCTTCTTTTGCATCACAAGCCTATCAATCACCAGCTAGTGTGTTTTATAAAATGGCGTAGTTGTATTAGTGGAATGTTATATGCAGAATATTTAATAAATAATAAGCTATATCTTAGTGAATATTTTTTATTACAGTATCCTAATAATGAGGAAGACATGTTAATTATGCTGATATCAGAATTGATATTATTGTTTGGATATCTTTATCGTTGCTATTAAATCTTAAAAACTCGTCAGTCAAACAAAAGGTCTTTTCTTATTTGTTTCCTTCTTATATTATTCAATTAATTAAAAATTCTTTATTTCGCTCCACTTATCTTTACTTATCGTTTTTTGGGGGAAGCATAGGTATAGCTACTAATCGTCTGATCCACCCTCTATCCTTAACCCCTCACTGAGATTCTGTACGTCCATGACTATCCATTTCAAAATGCTGCCTTCACATTTATTTTGTCTTTTCTTTCTTTCGGGGTTCTTGAAATTATTTCTAACAAGATGGAATTTACAAATACTGATGGATGGGAGACGTGGGTATACCAGTTTGGTTTACATTTTTGACAACTATGAAGAGATACTTCTGTACTTAAATTGTGAATAATATTGGAATATTTCAGAATTTATATTTGGAGCAAACCGCGCGCATATGGATAGAAAATAAATTCAGTAAATACAGAAAAATAGAAAGAGTTATTCAGCCTCTCCAGCAAAGCAATCCTGAGAGGATTCAATGTCTTACTAGGATTTATTAATGGCGGCCAGAATCATAACAGCTTTGATGACAGAGTATTGGTAGCAGACACAGAAAGGCAACTAGAGGAATTCCTATAGAAGGTAGTGAAAGCAAACGAGAAGAAAGGACGAAACATCAATCGTAAAAAGGCAGAATGGTTGGTTGCCAGCAGCAGAAACTGTCCAATATGCTAATTACAAATTGGATATACCAAAATCAAGCATGTACAAAAATGTAAATATATAGGAAGGATTTAGCTTTCCATCCTAAGGGAAGATAACTCGTATCCGTCTTATTCAGGGTATACAACGAGCGACACGTTGTGAGTATGCAAATCAAGATGCTAGTTCTAAGAGAAAATCAAATAAAAATGATAATACATTATGCAAACGCATGATAATATGTTATTGCAATGATTCCGATGGAAGTATTCCGGCTATCAAGTAGATTGTCACATATATTAGCTCTTCAGTACGCTCGTGGTTCCTACCTTTTTATTGTTGTTGTTCCCAGGTCTATTCTAGCACCACTTAGGGTTTCAGCTATGGTAAAATAATAAACATTCAAACAAAACACTATGAAAATATAAAAATACATTGTTATAGTAATAATACCAGTAATGAATTTTTATATAAGAAAAATGTGCAACAATACATATTTATAGTAAAATATGTAGTGATACATTTTATAGCAAAATGATTTCAATACATTTTATCTGTAGTTGAAAGCGTACAATTGCGTTGAAGATATATTTAGCTGAAGCCATAAAATTGTGTTCAAAATAGATTTCATCATTATAACGCGCGTCTCACCCAGAGGTCCATCCTTGGTGCTACTCTGTTTTTAATTTTCATTAGTGACCTTCCCGATAATATCAGCTCACAACTTGATATCTACGCTGATGACTCAACCATTTACTCCCGCCTCGACAGTAAGGCTGATCAATCCAACATTGTCAAAAAGGCAGCCTATGTCCAAAATGACCTCAAGTCCGTCGTTAAACGGAGCAAATGATGGCTTGTTAAATTTAACGCCACCAAAACGAAACTTCTTTCCTTTAATCATCTGAGAGACCCCTCTGTGCCTTCCATCAGCATGGCTGATGCTAACCTCCAGGAAAATGACTCGTTGCGCTTTCTCGGACTAACGTTCTCAACTGGCATGAAGTGAAAAGACTATATTGTATCCATTCCTAGGTCAGCTGCTAAGGCACAAGTTGTTCCAATGTGTCGTTTAAGACAATTTTTCTCTCCAAAATCTATCTTACATATCTATAAATCTACAATTCGCCCATTCTTAGAATATTGCTGCCACATATTTGTCCGGTGCTCTTGCTATTTACCTTGAGCTCCTTAATAAAATCCAAAGAAGAATCAGCAATATTATTGGTCCTGATCTGGCGGCTCAGCTTCAGTCATTTTCCCACCGCCTTAAGGTTGCATCTCTGCCTTTTCTATAAATACTTTCACAAGAATTGTTCAGATGAGCTCTTCGCAATGGTACCTATACTTTTTTAATTTAAGCGTCAAGGTCTCGTCAATTTACATTTGAGCTGACTAGATGTAACTGCAAGTTCTATGTTAACAGTTGTTTTCTCTCACTTCTCGCTTGTGGAACTCCCTTCCATCTCCATGCTTTCCAGCCAACTTTTATCTGCAAAAGTTTAAATGCAATGTCAAACGCTATCTACTGACTATTCTTTTCTCTTCCGGCTCGTTATTAATGTTTCTGTTCCTAATTTTTCCACACCCTGTAGCCCCTTGTGCCTTAGTAGCTTTACTACGGCTTTGAATGGGGCGATGTTGATTTTAAAAAAGCCCGTAGAGATTGATACGCCGCTAAAAATATCAACCAACCAAATTGTAGTTTCTGAAATTCATTTTAGTTTTAGTGATTTCTGCTTGATTACTCTTTAAGTGCATATCTCGTGATATTTTCTGAACAGGCATATGAAAACTTTTGTTAAACTTATTTTGAATATGTGGGTTCGGGTAGATTATCGTTATATTCCCTGGTACAGTTTCATGGGTTATTAAATTATTTAATCAATATAAAGCAGAGAGATAACTTTACATCAGAAGTCTACCATTCATCCATGCATTTAATATTATATTCATATAGGGTCTTGTGCTTCTGCTATGCATTGAGAGGTTCTTGATAAAATACAAAAATGAAACTACACTGCTAGGTTCTACCCTGTCGTCTCAGCTTCAGTTAAGTTCTTTCCGCCATAAAATTGCTTCCTTGTGCCTTATATATAAATATTTTCTTGGTAATTATTCCGATGACCATTCTTATGTTACCTAGGTTTTATGAATTTCATCTCAGTAGTAGATTGCCGGTAAGGTCTCATCATTTTTACAGCTGATATAGCTAGAAATATCCATAAATTCTATGCTAAAAGTTTCTTCACTCGCACTTGCGCACTTTCTTGCTTTCCAGTTAATTTTGATTTTCGAAATATAAATGCAGTCTCAATTGTTACCTGATACCTGTTTAATTCCTGTTCTTTTATTTTTCACTATCTTTAATAATGTTTTCTCTGTTCTTAAATTCTTTCATACTCAGTAACCCTAGCGTCGTAGGGGATTTACTGCCTTGCTTGAGTTGAAATGTTTTTTAAAAACTGCAAAAAATAAAACAAAGCTATCAAATAGAATATAAACAATGCCTCCCAAATGCATAGATGAAACATTCGTAAATTTAAAGAAAAAAGGAATATAAAAGGAATTTAATATTAAATAACCTAATCAATGCAATTTCATGGTCACAATTTCCATCTAGACAATGCCGGATATTTAGACGAAGATTCATTAAAATTCGCATGAACTACGGATCACTGGTGATTAATATACGATAGGACTATCTCGGTCCGTCTCCTATTCTTACTATATTAATCCGGATTATAGGATACGTACACGATAATAATTGAATAAAACCGAGTTGAATTTACTTAAAATCTAATTTATGGAAGGCTCGTCGTCGTCGTTGTGTCGTCGTCGTAGTAGTAGTCGGCGATAGTGGCATTATCTCGTATCCAAGGATTTAATTTTTTCTTTACTGATCACTTTCTTTATGATGATAATGTTGATGATTATATTCACCGCCAATGTACCGAACAAAGACTAGAAGCTTCCGCTTTCACCAAAACCTGCTCCCGTCATGCATTATCTGTCGCCATTTGACTTTGAAAGTATTAATTGAAGGTGAATGAAAATCAGAGTAGAAGAAATTGCCGATGGTGTGAATTTGTTTAAGTTGAAACTTAACTTGCCAAGAAGTGGTCCACACACTTGATTTCATGATCTTCCTCTGCGGCACATATGGGATGAGAGATGCAGAATCCAGTTATGAAACTGCTACGGACTGCCACTGACTCTGTTACAATTGCGAGTGGTGCCTTCTGAAGTATGTCCGCCATGCGTAGTCCTCTTCATCTGCTGGTTCATCCGTTGAGATCTGTCGTAATAATCATCCACTTGTTCCACCATTGGGGTCTTTGGGGTTGGTCGAGCTTAGTTTGGGTACTCGTCTTTGACCTTGTTGCCAAGGGTGGCTTTATCAGGAGGTTATCTCCCGACCGCATTGATCACAGAGTCATTGGAGCCCCTCCACCACGACAAGGAGCAACCACTAGAGATACACGCATAGAAACATAAACGCATATATTTTAAACTGGATGTCGAAGTAAACAGTTCGTCATTAAATGTTACTTTGTTTAATGACAATAATAGTTTGTAATGTTATCTGGGGCGGTTATTAAAATAATAACTAGAACGGCAACTTACAAAGTATAAGGGTTTATTTTAAACAAGAAAATACAAGTAGATATCTACAAGTTCGTCTGAAGCTGGAAAGCAAACCCAGTGAGACCAACACCACAGATGCATATATTACTACTGGAACAGTCCAACTAGTAGAGGTGTATCAGTTCTTTGTATACTGAGAGTTATCAGTTCGTTATATATATATATATATATATATATATATATATATATATATATATATATTATAATAATATTTTTAGTTTTTAAAAATATGATTCCTCCGCTACATAAGAGTTCTCATGTTTCAAAAGCGAGAGCCGAGACCCCTAACATAATTTTTTAAGTTATGTAGAGTTAAGGTGTCTGGACCCGCTTCCTTGTCAAGCGAGAATTTGGGAATAAGCTATCTTTTGGTTAGCTAGTGTTTATAAATACGGTATCATTGGAACATTAGTTGCTATGGAAACGGCTAGTTTCGGCCGTTGAAGTTAGGTGGTTTAAGGGGCTAAGAATTAAGAATTAATTTTTATCTACAGGCCAGTCCCTTTCCAAAAATGCGTATCAAGTTACAATGGTGATTCTATGTCCAGAGTGGTTTTGTCTTATGCTAGTCAGACGGCGTCTTTTTTAAGGCAAGCCCATAAATAAAAATTCTTTCGAAGATGTATCATCATCCTTTAAGAGTATGTAATGCATTTTAGCATATAAAATGTCGCAGTTGCAACCGCTTGAAAAATTTTCCGGATGTTAGGAACAAAAAATTGTTTTTCTTGATGGAGAAGCAATTCGACTATAAATATCAAATATTGTTTCTCACGTTCTCTATAAGATTCCACTAAACCTGTCTTTGCCGATCATCAGAATGTCCCCGGAAGCATATATTTCTTTTCGATTTTGCTTATATATATTGTTGCTTAATGGGGTTCATAAGATCGACTTGCTAAAGGGGTCCACGTTTCTTCATAACATTGTTGACTTTAACGGTCTTACTTTGTGAGATGCTTTTTAAAAGATTCCATATACATTTTTCGTATATCAATGAACCGTCGATATATATTAGATCCTAACCGAATCCTTTGAGATTATAGTGAAATTTTATTCTGCATAAGATCATTCTTTAATTCTATGTCCTTTCACAAGGCCCTCCACAGATTCCTTTTTTTATTATATATGAATTGTCATCCGTTTTGGGAGATATAGTGGAGCGGTTTCCCCATTGCCTTCTCCCCATTGTGACAATCTCCATGACTGGCTACTACCTAAGGTTAGAATTTTCAATATATCTTAATATTTAACATTTAGCTGAGGGGGAAGAATTTAAGCTTTTACTAAGGTTGTTTGTGGGATTGGCTGAGCTGGAATTTGAATTCGCCTAACCGATTCCACTTTTGTTACCCGTGCATCTTAGGTTAGTTGGACGTTCGTGTTATACTAATCAGCTGGGATATTTTCATCGGAACTACAAAAGATTCGATACATTTGTTTTAAAGATATTGAGGATAGGAATTTCCTATAATTTTATAAATTATAACTGAGAAAACTGATTAGCGTTAAATACAGACAAGAATAACTGTTATGTAGGAATAAAATGTCGCTACCACTTGAGTTTGAACATAGATCGCGAATGAGCAAGCACAGGCGATCTCATTATTGAATTATAGAGGAAACGTATATATATATATGGGAATTAGCGTGATATCTAATTGATCACCATTTTCTAGTCTATCCTCTATTACTATACGGATCGCCATTCTCTTCTCTACACTATTGTCTATACTGATCATCACACGGATCACTATTCGCTCGTTACTATTCGAGCGAATATTATCGAGCAAGTATTATTAGTGCGAGTCTTATTCGAAGGCGTCTGACACCAGTATTATCTAACGGCGTACTATATTTGTATCTGCGATTACAAAGTCTCTACTACAACGAGCATTACGAAAGTGACAAAGGGTATTCGATGACATTACAAAAATAAGTATATTATTAAGAAAATGAATTTCGTAAAGGGATATCTCAGAATATCTGACAATATCAACCTGAATTTTTTTGATTAATCGATTTTTTTCTTGATGGCTTATCAAATCTTTTTTGACTATTTAAAGCAAAATATATTTTGATTGTAAGAATATTTTTTCGCGAATGAATAGTGAATTATCAATTTTTGAAAATAGCAATTATTTTTCAGATAAACGTCATACTATTTAACCCATAGCTGGGTGGAGGAGATGGATTCATACCGTTTCCAAGTTTATTTGCACGTAAGTGAATGTAATGAACCCGAGTTGAATTGGAACTCAGCTTTCCGATTTCTCATCCTGCCGGGCTTCCCATTACATCACCCGTATATCCATCATTATTTTCTTTCAGGTTATCTTATTTTAAACACGCTATTATACTCTCTTATGGAAAGAATTATTGGGCAGGATGAATGTAGGAGCAATCATCATGAGAATTCTGTTTTTTTACTAATTTAATGAAACTGGAAATGAATCTTACAGTTTGTCTCATCTCAAAAGCTTTTATATGCAGATTGTACAACTCACAGCACTTAAGAATTATAGTCACTGTGCATTTTTAATGCCAGCACATTCCCCAGTAGCCAGGCTGTTGGGTCTTTTATGTTTAGACGTTCTATCTGCATTGTAGAACAATGGCCGATGGCTTCTGAACCCTTTCATCAATGCAATTGTACTCACAGCGACTGATTCAACTGGTATAATTTTCTGACACTTGCCCAACAGTCTCAAATGCTGGGATCGACTCCGCAGTATGATATTATTAATAATGCCAACGATCATAACGAGATTCAAAACCCGGATCTTAAGGACAGAACGCTAACGTACTTACAATTCAGCCACACTTTGTTACTGACACACACACACACACACACACACACATACACACACACACACACACACACACACACACAAGTGATATCATAATAGAATAAAGTGATGAAGATCTATTTCTTTATTGCATAGAAAATTAATGGGTTCTGTTTTACCATTTGAATCCTTTTTTTCTTTTTCTGGGCGGTTATATATGTTAAACTTAACACTGCATCACGTTTGCTGTCCGAAGGATAGTGCTTACAGTAATTTATCACGTTTGAAGTGTTAGAATATAATAGGCTAGAATAATAATGTGTATATATTTTTTTTTTATAGAAGGATCATTTTGCTGTGCAAATTCGGATTTAATCTTTATTCAAATTCATTGAATTCGTTGTTTTTGCTTTCGGGTTTCTTCTTGTTACATGATTTGGATATCTTGATGTGTTTTATGTAACCGATGAAATGAATGTAACGTGCCAACAAAATAATAGGAACATTGAACGCAAATGATTCCAGAGATATTTACATATTACAGCCATAATTTTTCCAATAGCAATTGTAAAGCAATTAAACGATTATTTAATCAGACAATATTCCTTATTTATATAACCGTTATAGTTTAGTGAGTACACGTGCTTGAGTAGATATCCTTAATTTTAAACAGTGAAACTAATGTTTACCAATCGAGGGATGGAATGTTTTAATACAGAAAATGAGACACTCGAAAAGAAAAAAAAGATAAAAGAAAAAGAGATTCATATTGAAACACGTAAAATCACTAAAATATAATGTTTATAGTAATAGCAAATAATATCAGATTAATATCAGGGAATTCAGTGCTTAACAATTATTTTATTTACATTTTGAGCACGAATAGAAAGTTAGCAAATGTAGATATTGAAAGGTCCCAATGACACTTGTGCATTTCTTAGCTAAATTCAGATTAAACGGGAATACAGGTTCGAATTTTGTAGACAGGCATATTTTCTTTTAGAAAGGATATTTCTAGGCATGCAGACATTAATTTACTTGTTTAAAAACCGAGATGTCTATTCAAATGTTTGCACACAATGAATAGTTTTACGAAATAATTTAATATAACGTACCTATTCATACCCGAACCTACTAATCTTCAATACATGTCTCTCTTTCACTCTCTTTCCTAATCTCTGTCTGTCTGTCTCTGTCTCTCTCTCTCTCTATATATATATAATATGTAGAAAATGACAGAGTTCAATGATGTCCCGAAACTTCTGAGTAACACAGAACCACAGATAAACAGGTGCCACATGGGAAATCGACAAGTGAATGATAAAATGCAACCAGTTTGAAGACCAGTGAGTGGGCCGCTAAAATAATATATATATATATATATATATATATATATATATATATATATATATATATATCGTGGGAGGGCCGGGGTTATGCTCAGGCGCCTAAGGCACCCCTAAAGGGGAAGTGCTGAAGTGACTTTAGAAAATTTGTCACTTTTCCCTCTATGTGTTGGTCCCCATTCTACTTTAGCCTCAGCATTTTATTATATTCCACTCGATTAGGCTTGCTGATAAATAAAACACATGACGTCTCATTAATTATTAAAATCAACATCTACAAATCCCTAATAACTTCACTACTCTATGGTTCTAAGTCTTCTAACCTCTTACTGAC
This sequence comes from Acanthosepion esculentum, assembly GCA_964036315.1. Lineage (NCBI taxonomy): Eukaryota > Metazoa > Mollusca > Cephalopoda > Sepiida > Sepiidae > Acanthosepion > Acanthosepion esculentum. Next base: position 79,333,431 of record OZ038475.1, read on the forward strand.
ATCACATCATTCACCTGGATTTGTTCCAAATAGGTTGCCTTCATTTGATCTGTGGTATCAAATGGAATGATCAAGTAAGTAACTAGCATCGACGTTTTCCTTATTAAGTTACAATTAACATGAGAGTTCACTTGCTAATAAGGGTTGATACAACGATTCCTTATTAGTTATTGTGGCGCTAACATTGGAATAGCAAATGTCTCGCAATATGTCCTCTCGTACGATATGAGGATAAGTTAGAAAGTAGAAAGATCAAGCGAGTTAATAACTTTAAAAGCTGGTAAAATGATTCGGAAACTCGCAGAAAGTCAACACAATTGTTTCACTAACTTTAAATGTTTTGGAATGTAAACAAGTCCCTAATGTTAAACTGAGTTCCAATTTTAAACCTGCGAGAACACATGAAGAATTTTTACCTCATCAATATTTTCAGTCAGGTTTTCTTTATTCTAAAAATCGTTTTTTACAGAACATTTATTTGTCGTTATCAATAAGTATCTACTTAATTCACTATCATAATCCCTTTAAGTAATTTTGGTTATCGATCAGCATCAGCATTTACGTGTGATTTTGACAGCAATAATTTAAATCATTTTTTATTAGATATTCCTACGTAAACCAGGCAAATAATGTTAAACAGTCAGAAATCCATACACGCATAGTAGGAGAATTGCTTTTCTTGTGCCGTGACTATTCAGGAGGTGGCTTGTCACAGATCTCCACAACTTTCTATCCTCTTTAGCGCTTAGCATTGTGTTTCCTTTGACCGTTCTTCTCAATCCGATTCTGTCATCGGTTTATCAGTTGGTGTGCCATGCCTGATACACGCTTAGGCGATCCTGTATCTTTCGATACATGATTGACGAGGCAGATTTCTTCCCGCGGTAGGTTGCCATTTCTTTCTGCGGTAAACCAGTTGCCATCCAAGGCTATAGAACCCGGTCTGTCCTGCTATTTACTCATAGCTGGGGAGAGGAGAAGAAAAGGATTCATACGTTTTCCAATTTATTAGCACGTAAGTGAACGTAATGGATTCGATTGGAATTCGAACTCGGCTCTCCGATTCCTCAGTCCGAGCCGCTATCCATTACTATACAGTGCCTACCTATTTATACAAAATCGTTAAGAAGTTTACTCGTTATTTACTTCTGCCAAGTTTGCTTTCGGTATGTCCTGTGAGACTCATATTCCCCAAGGGCTCTTTCCTCATTGCGTGTTCCACAATTTTCAACTCACCATTTCTCTTTTAAAGTATGTGTCCTTTTTGCTTTGATTTTTTTATTAGTAATTCCTTGTTGTTCACGTGTTCCGTTGAGGGTATTCTCAACCGTCATCTGTAGAACCACATCTGCTTCATCACATCTCTTCAGCTGTGACGAAACTGTCCAGCGTGTCCAGCATTTATTGCCATATAAGAGCATTGATATCACACGGCATTTCAGATCTCTATTCTTCGTTTATAACGAATATTCCCTGTTTCTTAACATCGTTTAGCATCTGGAAGGCATGTTCCTCTATTCCAATACGCCTTTATTCCGGATGTGGAATTAATAAACGCTGAGCACTTCAGATACCTCAGTGTATGGATTATTCATAACAAATTTAATAAAGGAGAGAAGAAAGTTGAACATATAATAGACTGCGTTAGATGTTGTTTAGCGCAATTTTGCACATTGCTACAAATCCAAAACATTAACCTGAAAACCCAATTCACATTCTTAAATAGCCTCGTCAGATCGAAACTATCATATGAATGTCATATATGGTGCCAAACCTGTTCAACTGTCAACTGTATACAATGGCTTTTTAAGATCAATGGTTAAAATGGCTTTGAACAAGTGAAGCCTGATTGTCTTGGTGAAAAATCCTTCTTTGAACATTTTCGTCTGGTGCTACCAGTCAAAAACAAAGAACTGTACCAAATAACAGAAGCCATATCACTTGAAGACGATCACCAACTCAACAACTTAATGGATATCACATGTAACTCGAAAATAGAATAATAACATAATCCCTATGTTTATGTTCCACACGATTTCAGACAAAAAGTTCAGAAGGAAACTCCTGTCAATAATGGCAAGAGCGATAACAGCTACGGGACACGAGAAACCTATTTTTTGGAAAAATTGTTTTAAGAGAAAGATTTCATAAATTTCAACCAACCGCAGTACTGAATGCCGAATATTTTCTTATTTTTCCATTATCACTTGGATATCTGTTTCACATAAGGAAAATACCTAGGAAAAACATCGACATTTAGGTACCTGTGCAGACATCAAGACAATAAAATGTAAGACAGATAGGTATCTATACACGCGCATGTCAAGGATACCCAGGAAAAGGAACATTAAATTTGTCACATGTAAATATATCATTACATTTGATTACAATTATAGACGTCTTTGAGAAGTAGAGTGAGTATATTACGTATATCTCCAGTTGGACGTATTTGCCATTGTGCTTATAACCAACGGCTAAAACGAATCACTCAATATAGTGTTTATGACATTTGCTCTTTGAAAATTCTTCAGAAATATCAAGAATATATAGTATATTATTGCATAAACTCTTCTTCACATACATTAGAGGATGCTATGAATCCATCAGTAGATCATTTAGACGTTGAGTGACAGAGAGAGAAAAAGGAATATATTTGGCTCATTCTTAAGTCTACTGCTTTGAAAAGGTAGGTGTGCAGAAAAGTGAAATCTTGCTTCTGTAAATATTGTGGCATTACAATGTCAGGAACTGGAATAATGGAGGCAACTGTAGAAAACGGTGAAGTGATAAACATCCTATAACAATTAAAAGGAAGAATGAGACTTCACTGCATTCCATATACGTCGGAAGTATTTATATAAACTGAATTACTTTTAACGAAATATGCATACATCATTCGGCTTCTAAGTGACAATTGATGGAATAATTGTGCACTTAACTGAAAATAAAGAGTGTGTTCAAGAGAGTTTAGGAAAAAATTAAATTTAGTCCAATTGTGAAATCAATTTTTCTCGATATATTGAATATTTATAAATATAATGGCCTTATGTAAGTAAGGAGGCAGTTTCAAAGAACATAGGAATTGCAATGAATCTGATTATTACAAGCAGAAAGACAAACTGAAATTTCTTATTCATGCAATAAGGGAAGCGGGCCTGTAAGATTTAAAATTCATAGGAAAAATTGAAGAAAAGAGGAACAGTGAGCAACATACTTAAAAAGTTTGAATTAATGGATGGGAAGACAAAGAACAAGGAGAATTCTAAAGGGTCAAAAGTTAATTCGTGCAATAAAAGATAGGACATTATAAAGAGCCTTGATAGACAACGTCTAGAAGGAATATAGGGCATGAAAAAGATGTTTCGTAATTTCTGTTATATCTTAATGCACATTGCCATTTGTATGAGCTTTTAATGTAAATTGGCCACATTACTTCAAAACATCCTTTAGTACTTTCGACGTTGAAATAATTAACTATACGCTTGACTCAGTTGGTTTATTCAATTCAAAATAGAATCAGTATTTTAATGAATCGATGGGATTTCATCGTTGACTTTAGTTGATTATTCTTCCGAAAGCCATGATCGCCAACATCCTGATAGGATATTGTACAGAGAAAAAAAATTAATTTAAGCATGTGAAGTGTAGCGTAATGGTTATCGTCATGAAGCGTGGAATCAGCAAACCGAGTTCAAATTCCGGCCAAGTCTCTAACATTCGCACTTCTACTCCTAGCTATGGGTAAAATTTGGTAGACTGTAATTTTTAGCCATGGTTGGCGGACAGTATCGGAAAATGAAGTTTCTGAATTTAAAACTACGGAGAGGGCAACAGGAACTAAATCACAATCTTTTCAAGAAATCATGCAAATTAACAGATAATAAAGAGGACAAATGCATAAAAAACAAGCGATACAGTTAAAAAACCTTAAAAGAGGACATTAAATTTAGTGCAGACATTTCATGGTCACTGCAAAAGACATCAGTAACTGAGAACACAGATCAAATTTCTAAAGCTATTGAACAATTATGAAGTTTTTAATAACGTTTAACAACTGATAACTACACGAAACTGACAAAACTTTTTCGCGCCTTTACAATACGATGTTTATCTTGCAATAATTATAATAAACGACCTCATTATTTTTAATGGGGTGATTAATAAACGCTTGAGGTAATTGCATGTTATGGTGTTGGATTCTGATGGATTTACTGAAATAATTCACAGGAAAATAATTTGTGTTCGACTTGAAGGCATCTTTCGCAATGCCAATGCGTGTTAGGATATCATTGTGGCATTTTTTGCCCTCTGTTTAAAAAAATTCCAGATATTTAAATTGCTGTAACTGTTTGATTTTGTTAAGAAACATAAATATTGCGTTAGAAACAGAGTATTGGACTTTTATGTAATATTAGTCCTGTTTTATAGCTGTGAATGCTGGAAAATCTCCTCACTTATAAGGAAGCGACGAGAAGCAACAGAAATGTAATTCTATAAAAGGACGCTCAGAATAACATGGACCGCATATATTACCAACGGCAACGTCTTAGAAAAAAAGAAAAAAAAGGTCACTTAAACTCAGCATCAGGAAGAGACAGGTGAAATTTCTAGAGCACATAATGAGGGAAGAGAGCTTGGCAAATTTAATACACATAGGACAGATTGAAGGCAAGACGGACAGAGGAAAAATATAGCCTACCTAGCTATTTGAGTAAATGGATGTCGGACCAATATTTAGGAGTGATAACAAAAAGAAAAAAAATATTCAAAGGATAGGAAATTGTGGAGAGTCATGATCTCCAACATCTTGAAGAGACACGAACAACAAGAAGAAGACGAAAAAGTAGTGTCTTGAAGAAGATAATTACGAATTGTGCAGTAATGTGATCGAGCATTTAGAGGTTTAATAAAACGAAATCTGTTTATAGGAAAATGTGTAGGAGAACTACAAAAGAAGCGTGCAAGTCATTATTTTGACTCTCCGCCTCTGCTTTACTTTAAGACAACAATTAAGTAGCAAAACGATCCTATAAAACGTTCAATCGCTTACCGTATAAGGACAAATCAATATAAAAAAAAAACGAACACAAAATCTAAAAAAAACACAGCTTTTACCCCCTTATTTTTGATTAAAAAGATTTTCTTCACCTTGTGATAAAATCGTTTTATCGATTTGTATTTAGTCTTCTCAACTTGGAAGAAGTGATATATTAAGGGTGAAAGTTGATCTCAAGTACTTTGTGTCTCTTACAGACGAAACACACAAAATCGATGTGCATAGAGAAGTAAAAAAGTCTTTTTTGTATAGCAGAAAGTGCATTGTGTCATGCCTTCAGAGTTATTTTCGTTTCTTTGAAATTTTAACATATTAATAGCTAAATAAATCGACAAAAGACTAAGGTAACTTACACGGTATATATATATATATATATATATATATATATATATATATACACACACACACTCACACACACACACACACACACACACACACATATATATATATATATATATATATATATATATATATATGACAGGAACAGTCAACATTAAATAGTCTAACAGAGACCAAATAAATTGTAAAACAATATTTTTATTAACTGAAATCACCAGAAGGATAAAACCAATAATTACATCAATCCAAAATTCGCAGATTCATTTCACAGAGGCTGGCAAGCTGGAAGGTATATAATAACTCTTGTTTTTCTATGATTGATTGAGTCGTTTTCAACGGCTTATCAACCCATTGCAGGTTATTTAAAGCCAGAAAATATTTTTTGCTTGTTAGACTTTTTTGAGATAATAATGTTTATAGTAATACATGTCTTACTAAGTAACCCATAGCTATATAGTGGGGGGAGTAGGTGAACTAAATTTTTCCAAGGGTATTTTGCGCGCAAGTGACTACAACGAACCCAACGGGAATTGGAACTCGGGTCTACGATTAACAATTCCATTACACCACCCGAACATCGAAACTTACAATCCCTGGTATTTCTAAGCGATTACCAATCTAGGTACTTGCGAAGCCCGACTTTATCTAACTTCGGTGATCGTACGGGAACTGGTGCCTCAACGTGATGTTGCCGTAAGCCGATCGCTCTTGGCCGGCTCACCCGGGTCTGATGTTCTTAGAGGTACGTAACATGCAATGACACCAAGAAATAAAGATGTTGCCTCCTCGGTGCACACAAAGATGGCTATAACATATTTTGAATTTTTGACGAAAAATACACTCATCGTGATAGTAAAACTTTTCTTTCTATTAATGGGTTTTGTCTTCCATTAGAGAAACTCAATTTACTGACGATGCAGGCGGTGGTGTTGAAAAGTTATCAGATTGATCCATGTCCCCAAATCTTATCAAATTATTCTAAAATCATTTTTAAAGTATTTCTTAGTGGGGCTGATAATTTTTCAGCGAGATTTCGCATACTATTCTGGGTAGCCTCATAAATAATATATGGGGGTGGGAAAGACGCGTCTTTTGTTTACATTGTTTTACACCTGATATAGCAGAATCTAAAAGAGAAAACGATAAGTATGCATGAGGAAAATGCTCGTTAGATTACGCACAAAGTGCCACTCATAGAACAGATGTCTTTTTTCTGCGGCACTTAATCACATATACACACATCTATCTACCTACCTACTTAGCTACCGACCTACATACATACATACTATGACAGATCCGATTCATTCATCGTCTAACAAGCAAATCTTTTATACAAAATATATGAATGCTGCAGTATAATTTATAATAAAATATGTCGTAGCAAGATTTTGATTTCAAATAAAATGAAATTGGTACGTGGAATGTAGAAGATGAGTTACAAGTCGGGTACCATTGGAATAATTTATTAAAAGTATAATTACTCATCAACATTTTATTTACTAGTTATTTAAATGTTATATGTGCTGATCAAAATGTCTTTTTCAAAACACATTTCAATTCTGCCTACATGATTCATTAACGCGTCGAAGAATTTCCTCTGTTATTTTACAGCATTCATATCTAATTCTTTCTTTACGTTGCTCAATATTTCTTGGGCGCCTCTCATAAAAACTGATTTCAAATTTGCCCACAGAAGAAAAAGAAAACAAGGATGAGATTTGTTTACCTCGGTGGTCACTTAACAAGACCTCTTCGACCTATTCATTTACTACTATGGTGTGCGACTTTTGCCTCACCCTGGATATTTACTAGTTATTTAACTATTATAGTGATTTTCCAAGCGTAGCTTAGACGTGGCACAAGGCCGAAAGTAGGGGGTACCCAGTTATTTAACTGTTATATGTGCTGAGCAAAATGTCCTCCCTCTTTTTCAAAACAAATTTCAATTCTGTGCTTGCATGATTCATTAACACGTCGGAGAGTTTCCGCTGTCATTTTACTGCATTCAGATTTCATTCTTTCGTTAAGTTACTTAATATTTCTTGGTTGCCTTTGATAAACAACTGATTTCGAATGTCCCCCACCCCCCCAAAAAAAACGAAAAAAAAATCCAAGGGTGTCAGGTCTGGTGACCTCAGTGTTCACTCAACATGGCCTTTTCGACGTATCCATTTACTCCTATGGTGCGCGACTTTTGCTTGACCCTGTACATTTACCAATGAGAATTTTCAAAATTTTAAGGCATCGCTTTATTTTTTAATCACAATATATTTTATATATTATCATAAAAACAAATCAGTTCCTTCGGCATTCTTAAAACTATAAGTGATTTTCCGCCACGCAATATAATCTAAAAGACAGGCATTTTACTATTTTTTCTTGCCTGTAAAGTAGATGTTTGTCTCAAAGCCAGATGATATTAATTATTTGTAGCCGTCATACGATGAGAAATTATTTCGAATATCTGAAAAAGATCCTTCGAAATTTTAATGGTTTCTAGGATACTTGTCATTGAAAATCGCAGTTTTCTATATAATTGTACAGGGTGAGGCAAAAATGGCGCACTATTTTGATAATTTATTAAAAGTATAATTACACTTGAAAATTTTATGTACCGGTTACTTAACAGTGCTGATCAAAATGTCATCCTACTTTTTCAAAACACTTTCCTGTGACTGCATGATTTATTAACACGTGTGAGAGTTTCATTTGTCATTTTACTGCATTCAGATTTAATTCTTTCTCTAAGTTGCTAAATAATTTGTGGGCGCCTTTGATAAACAACTGATTGCAAATGTCTCCACAGAAAAGAAAATCCAAGAGTCTAGTGACCTCGATGACCACTCAACATAAACTATCAAAACATTTAAATCATTATTAATTAATTAACCCCTATCTTGTGCGACTTTTGCCTCCTGTCTGTACATTACTGGCTGGGACATTTCATTTAAGTCTATATCTTCTAAATTTATTTCCGTACGTGAAACACGAAGAAAGTGATATTAAAAGATATTAATGTGTATTTTAATCCGACAATAGGTCTCATTACCTTAAGAAAACAGGGATTTCTACTGAATGACGTGTATCCACTACGTATAAAGTTTATTGTTATGGGAAATTTTGTTGGATTAAAAACGTACGTTACTTGCTTAAAATGACTTTGTTTTGGTTTCGGTTATAAACTTCAAAAGGGCCCATCGAAAGATATGCTTTACTTAAATAGATTATTGAATCTTGCTTTACTATGCTGACTTCCCGGGACACACTTAGTTTAAAAGTTGTTTCCCTGGTGGAAAAATGGATTAGAGTTTAGATTAGTGCAGAGATATATTTTCTTTAACGGGAAAATCTCTCGGCTGACTGAAATTAATTTCACTGTTGTAAAAAAAAAAGAAAAGAAAAGATAAAAGAATACTATTCAAACACTTATACGTACTAAATATAACTTTGATCGTAATACAAAATATCGTCCGACAATAGAGGCTCATCAGTTACGTAAAAAAATTAAAAGATTTGAATATGTAAAACAGTAATTTTCCGGTACCCCTTGTATTTTCCTTCAGCTCGTTGAAAAACTCCAAAGAAGTATAAGCAATATTATTGGTCCTGGTCTGGCGACTCGGCTTCAGTCATTTTCCAACCACTCTAAGGTTGTTTCTCTCTACCTTTTCTATATATACTTTCATGGTAATTGTACGGATGTTCTCTTCGATTTGCTACCTAGATTTTTTAATTTAAGCGTAGTACAAAGACTGGCGTCGAGATTTCATCAATTTACAGCTGAGCGGGATAGATGTAACCGTAAATTCTATGCTAACAGTTTCTTTTCTCGCGCATCTCACTTCTAGATCCTACTTCTGGCTCCATGCTTTCCAGCCAACTTTAATCTGTAAGAATGCAATGTCAATCGATATCTATTGTCATCCTTATTACTCTTCCCTTTTTCCGATCATTATTAATATTTCTGTTCTGTCATTCTTCTACGCCCAGTAAACCCTTGTGACTTAGTGTTTTTTTGTTTTGCTTTGCAAGGGGTGATACCGAGTAATCTAATCGACTTTTAATATTATGTAAACTGATAAAAAAATCTGGACATAAATTTCAAGTTCTGGAGCAATTCATACTAAACAATCTATGTCTGATTATCGCATTCTATTGAAAGAATTTTTTATCACAATGTTTCATTGAAACTGTGCTGTCTTCTGCAGAGTAGAAATCAAGTAGGTTAGAACAATTCTGAATCAGATATATAGCCTGCATCTATGAATAAACATTTTGCCTCACTAATAAAAAAAATGGCGAATAGGTAAATACTTGAGAAAGAATAAGACATTCTCGTGTTGCTATCTTTAATTCGGTCTGCTTTTTTTACCCATTGTCTATAGTTAGTTTTTTTTTCTGTATTAGTTGTTTCCAAATTGGTATTCATTAAATGCCATAATCATTCACTTACATTGCTGTCACATGATTTACTTATGTCAAGGTGACATGCTAAAGAGATGACAAACTTTCTTTTATATACTAGACAACCTCAGTGCAGATGAACAGAAAATGCATACATTTTCCAAGGCGCAAAATCTGGAAATATTCTTCACTTCATCTTCAAATCATTATTACATGAAATAAAGAAAGGAAAATGAAGGAACAAAAGAGACTGAAAGCAAACGTGTAACATGTACTAGTTTCACTCCATATCTCAATCACTTTACAGATTACTTCTACAAAACTTAGTGGTGCTTTTTACACGTGTAACTTATGTCTGAAAGCCTGTACATTAGGTATTAAGTGGTTTCTATAACTGCAAAAAATAAATAAAAAAATAAATAAAAAATAAGAAAAATGAAACCTATCTCTTACGAATAACAAATAATACAAAAAAAACAGATTTTAGTTTTGTTTGTTTGACGTAAGACAAATGAGTATAAGAAATAAGAACTAAATTTGAAACCTTATATGGGCTTCTCTATTGTAGAAAAATCAATACCCACCGTTATAAATGCTTAATGAGGTTCAAATTTAAAATCGTAATGAAGTCCTGTGTTAAAAGTTCGTTAATGAGTGTCGAATGCACAGATATTAAGACAGTCTCAATCCATTTAACGAATATGAAAAAAGAAGTGTTATTTTTATATTTAATAAGATTTGTAAGTAAAGAATAACCCGTAGAAAGACGCTTTTCTTATTCTTTGTTAGTCTTTAATTTCCGTGATTTTATTTGACTTGCTAGTTTAATGGCATATCAACTTCTCGTGTGTCACTTAATACCGAAATTTAATTTTTTGGGGGGCTTGAAGTAATAAACATATAATATGTGTTATTCTGCTTTCACAATTGAATACATGGTAGATGATACTCAGCTTTTGTGCATATGCAAGTTTGTGCGGACATAATTACTAGTGAAATGTGTGTTTTATGTTGTAGTTTTGTTCAAATTATATTTGGGAATACAGTTGGATTTAAGAAACTGCCGGATATTATATGGATTACTGTCATGTAAGATTTCTTTCATGTTGGTTGTTTGGTTGGTTAAATTTATTTAGCAGCATATCAACCTCTGTTGGTTACTTAATGCTGAAATCTAAATATTTTGAACAAAATTTTATGGCTTCAACTAAATAGATACTATAAATATGTATTGTTCGTAATTTTAACATAAATAGGTGTTGTTGGTAATTTTATTACAAATATGTATTCCGGTATTATTTTTTTTATCTAAAAATATGTATTTTTAAGTATTCTGTTTTGGTTTGGGATTTACTATTTTCCCACATCTGGAACCCTAACAGCTGCTACCACCTCAGGTCAGGATAAACCTATGAAACACAGCAATTAAGAGGTAGTTCCACGCTCCTCGAAAACCCCAATCTCCCGATGAGAGGCTTTGCTCTAGTTTATCCTCATACCCAGGACTTCCAATTTTCGTTTACCTTTCGTGAGTATATGAAAATTCAGTTTCACCAACTTGCTTAATTTAGTCGCTGTGATATGTGCCTTTTATAATTCGTGTCAGAGTTTCCGTCTTTATCTATCAACTTTATTTCTTTAAGACTAAAATTACATTTTAATCAATTATATAATCACCATTATTTGCAATGGCTTCTTTCTACTCATCTGGAAGCTCTTCGATACGTTTTGAGTAACTAAATTTAAGCAGGTGTTCAGGTGAAAAACATTTTGACGAACACTTGAATCTGATATTCATTAGAGAAATTTTGCCCCTTCAAAGCATTTGAGAAATGATCGGAAAAGTCAGTGAAAACTTCCTGCAAGGGCAGGTGAACATGGCGGTGTGAGTCAAACTGATCAACCGTGTTCGAATATTTTTCCTGGTGAGAACAGTTGTATTACTGCTCGATAGCAGGTCGCTTTTTGACAACACGTTTATAAATACGTGCTTTAATGTGTTTTATGATCGCTAAATTAATAATACCCAGACGTATAACATTACTGTATTCTATGAAGGTCTGTTGTTGAGATTTATGCACTGCCTTTCACGGTGAATACTATCGCATGTTTAGATACGACAATGTTCAAATTCACTAACACACAACAATGTTCGTTGCCATTTATGTGTATTACTTAGGCTGTTACATAAGGCTTTACAACTGGTTTCTACAAATGGAAATTGCTTTCTGTTCACGATTACCTACATAAAAGAATATTTCGTTTATGAAACTATTATGGTGGATAAGGAAAGATATATTGTCTACAAAAATATGAAACGAAAAATAAATTAGCGAACGTATCAAATACCAATATTAATCGAAAGGGTTTACATTGGAATTTTAAGGTGTTTTTATAATCTAATAAACCAAAGTATTGACTACGAACACGACTACGCTGTATTAGACCAAGAGAAAGCCACAGACGACAAAAATCATTCAAAATAAGATGGCATTTTAAAAAAGCATTGATATGGTATATATCAAAGATATATTGGGAATCATAGGAAAACTTGATTTATTTATAAAATATATTTGAATAATACTGGATATACTCTGGGAATAAACCACCTGTATACGGATAGAAATTAATTTAATATGTATGCTATAATAGAAGCGGGTGTAAGACAAGAATGGATCTTTTCACCAAATTTAATTAATCTATACAGCGAGTCGATCCTGAGAGAACTAGAAGTTTTACCAGGAATTATTTTTCGTGCGCACAGTTTTAATAACATAAGATACACAGATGGCTACAAGTTGATGGAAGACAAAGAAAGAAAAAAAACATAAGAAAAGCGAGAAGAAAGGATTAACCAGCAGTTGTTAGAAAAGAGAATATATTTTTGTCTGCAAGAGGAACAGCGCAAAATGCGGCGTATGAATTGCAGAGGTCAAAATCATAAATTTATCTATTTCAGAAGAGTTTAACAGATAACTTGACACAGAGATCCAAAGTCGCATTGGAATAGCGAAAGATGCTTTACAATTTTAACAAACTATTAAGAGTATAAAGAAATCAGAAATGTTTTTTTTTTAACAGAGAAATGTGTGCTGAAATCCTATGTAATATCAAGCCTCCTATATAGTAGTGAATTTTAGCTAATTCCCTCACAGCGGAAGAGGTGACTTGAATCATCGGAGAATTCTGAGAATTAAGTTTTAAGGAAAATGGAAACAAAAAGGGTATATATTTAGAAACAGAAAAAAAACATGTGAAAAGTGTGGGAAATATTATCAGAAAAGGGTTTATTGGAGAACTTAACACGCACTGTATCTATTAACGGCAAGAGGGCAGAGGAAAACAGCGTGAACCTAACAAGGCTATGAAAATAGATGGCTGAATAGAGAGTTGGAAAGATAGTAAAAAGACAAACATTACGAAGAGGATAGGAAATTATGGAGACCTACTGTCGCTTACGTCTGGAAGATTCACTAGAAGTAGGTTTCATCGGAATAGTGCTATATTTCATTTTTTTTTATCAAGAATAAATGTTTCATGGCAAGTTTTACTGGTAACAGCTTGATTCAACAGATATTTAAATTTTAAACTATCACTTACTCTGATTTTGAAAGAATTTTCTTAATGAAATAAAAACAAAATCATTTTCTTGAAAGTCTGCAAGAAGCATCGTGAGATATCCTTTGTTGAAAAAGATAAAAACCTGGGAGAATAGAATTTAGCAGTTGCCTGGAAAATCGACAAAAGTTGATAGAATGATATGTTGCGCAATAATAAAGTTGTTAGTCGTGAATAAAATAAAAAGAAACTTTTCTATTTTTACCTCAAAAACCGAAAATACAAAACAAAAAATTGAGATATGAACAACCGCAAACTAAAAGAACACGCCAACTAAAAGAAGATATATATATATATATATATATATATGTATATATATATATATATGTATATATATATGTGTGTGTGCGTGTGTGTATTTGTAAGTGTGCTTATATATATAGTCGTCTGTGCGTGAGTATGCATGTATGTATGTGCCTTCGCATGTATGTAGGAGTGTGTGTGTTCATGAACGTTTGCGTAGGTGTAATTGTATATGCGCGCATGTACATGCGCAAGCGCATGTGTATGTATAGATACATGTACGTCTGTCAGTATGTTTTTGTGTATGAGAGCGTTTTTGCGCGTATACTTGTCTGACAAAAGATGCAGAAAACGGCGGACTAATAAATTAATAGGCAAATTCGTAAACAATTGCATATTGACAGATGTAGCCATATAGAAAATAGATCTCGACAACAGACACACACACACACATATATATATATATGCATGATATATATATATATATATATATATACATATATATACATATATATACATATATATATATATATATATTTGTCGTTAAATATGTATTTGTGTGTATGTAATGAAATTAGATGTTTCATAATTAATGGTGTATATTTTTTTAATTCTTTCACCATATACATTCCCCGTCCTGGGTATGCCGACATCTGATCGGGAAGTATTGAGGAGCATAGAACCATATCTTAGTTACTATTTTTCGCAGGTCCACCATGACCCGGGTCGGTAGCACCTGTTTGGGCCCCAGTTTTGGTCAAATACTGAACCCCCAAAATGTGGTTAAAACTTTATAATATTAAAATACATTTTTATAGTAAAAATATTAATAAAGAAATTTCAAACTAAAAAAATTACTAGCAATGAACATTATCATAGAAAAGAATTAACAGCAATACATTTCTGAAAAAACTAAACGAATTAAAAAAGCTCCCCCCAATTAAATTTCGACATTAAATGCCCCCAAAAGAGTTAATTTGCCGTTAAACAAACCAAACCATGAAGCCACTAACACGCAAAGTGTCATTGACAGTGAAAAACTAAGAAAACTTAGAAGAGAGAGAGAGAGAGAGAGAGAGAGAGAGAGAGAGAGAGAGAGAGAGAGAGAGAGAGAGAGAGAGAGGGGGTTATAAAACCAGGATTTAAAGTGGCAGATGATGGCGTTTGACGCTGCATTTAAATTTTGGAATAGTTGACAAAAAACAAGAAGAAGGAAAAGATTTTTACAACAGAGAATTATGAGAGAAAGATTGTTATACATAAAAACTTATTTGTTAACTCAAGGAATTTCAACTGCAAAATGATGAGACTTAGCGGACAATCTAGTAATTCACTTAAATTCGTGACGTCGAGGTACCAAAGATGAATGCTCATCAGAACGTTTACCATGAAAGTATTTATAGAAAAAGCACATTCAAGCTACATTATGGAGGCGGGAATTTGACTGAAGCCGAGACGCCAGACATTACACATGGCTCATAAAACGTACTCACCTCTAAGGTTATCGGCAGAAATAAAGCCAATTACTCTATTTTGAGGAGCGACTTCAATGCCAAATTTTGAACTAGTATGAATGGAGAATGTAGTATTGGAAAAGTTGAAATCGCAAAGGGAAGTGAAACAGGAAATTTAACTGGATAAAATCTTTCAAAAGAGATGGGACTATACATCCTTTTTGAAAAGAAAAAATACATAAGGAATATTAAAATTAATTACTTAATTACTGACCTGAGCGCGCGTCAGAATCAGGTCAGTCAGCAGTGCGAAATATTTAATTGTGTGTTATTATAATGCCAATAGTAATATCAGCCGCCTGCTTAGCAAAGAGGTCAGCCCAACATGGAAGCTACAAATTAGAGACGAAAAAAATAAATTTATTTATCTGGGAAGCGTTGTAACAAATGACGAGAAATGAGATAGAAATCCGAACGCACGTTACAACAGAGAAAGATGCCATCCAAATGAAAAAGAAAGTGTTAAGAAACACGAAAGTCTCGTTAGAAAACAAAGACAGGAGTTTAGAACTGCTATGTAATGTCAGTTCTCCTATATGACAGTGAATGCTTAACAATTTTCTCACAGATGAGTAAGAGGTATTTGATTTTTCTGCAAATATAGAATGCAACATTATTAGTACTAATATTAAATGCCCGAAATATTACAAAAGAACAGCGGAGAAAAGACTGTTTTCAAAACGCAGACTTAACCTGACAAATACATATAGGTGGGAAAATATTTTAGGTTACAATAAAATATATATTGGCGTATTTCATAATCAACTTAAAGGGCGAATGCGCCGTCAAGATAGGAAAGGTGTGAAAGTAACATAAAATACTGAAACAGAAATAAGAATAAAACAGTTCCTTATTTTGCAATTCCGTTAATTAAACTGCCTTTGACAATGGACCAGTGAAATATTACAAATCTGCAAATGACAGCTTTGTAATTCAATTCGCAGCTTGGTAGCATCCAAGAAATGCATGTTACAAGACGAAAGATGATTTTTATGTTGCGTTTTCTTGGCTGGAATCGGTTTAACCATAAATGCCTTTTTATACATTTTATAGTCTCTCTAATAGAAATTATTTCAGGAAAAAAACATTAATGAACTAAAAAAATAATGAATTAAGTGAAAATCTGCTAACTGCAAAAATAAAACATAACAACGTTGGAGAATACTTCAGCTATAAAATAAATAGAAAATTAATTGATTATATTCGGATTTAGAAATATTATTATCTAGCCATCAGATTCTGTGATGATTACAATAATAAGTTTCACAAGACATGTTTATAAGGTAATTAGTAAAAATAATTGAAAAGTCTATATAGAAATAAAAAATGATGCTAATTTGTATCATCTTCATAATTTTAACAGAAATAGACAGGAATTAGGACATGAACAGTGCGGATTAATTAAAGACACTGGGACAAGGAATGCTTAGAAAGATATCAGAAAGGGCAATAAAAATGCAGAAAGATGTATATCTGCATTTTATAGATTATGTAAAATCGTGTGTCACAAAGAACTGCTGGAACTGCAAGGTAACCTTGACATATTTTCGAAGGATAGTAGAATAATTCAGAACTTATACTGATAGAAAATTAATTCGGTAAATATACAATAACAGAAAGTGGTATAAGACAAGGATGTGTCTTATTATCGGACTTATTCAATTTATGCAACGAGGCGATTCTGAAGGAATTAGAAGTCCTACGTCAATTCATTATTGGCAACGACAATCTTAACAACATTCCATTTGCAGATGACACAGTGTTGCTAGCAGATATAGAAAGGAAACTACAATAACACCCACAAAAGGTAGCGAGACAAAGCGAGAATAAAGGAACAAATCACAATTGCAAGAACAGGGGATGCATGGTTGCTAGCAAAATGAACAAACGAGCAAGACAATTTCAAACTGGAATCATTACATCACCAAACAATAAGCCTAATGAGCTACGCGACAAAACTAATCATCCGTATTCTGATGAATAGAGCGCACAGCAGAATCAGGCCAGAGATAGGATGAGAACAGCGCGAGTTTGTTAAAGACACCGGAATGTTATCAGAAAGAGCGATACAAGTGCAGAAGGACGTGTACCTATGTTTCATAGACTATACAAATGCCTTCGACAAAGTACGCCACAAGGATCTGCCGGAACTGCTCAGCAACCTTGATATATTTGGGAAAGATATCCAAATAATCAAGAATCTATACTGTCAGCAAACAGAATGCATGAACATAGGGAAGGAGGTCATCGATTATACAAAATTAGAAAGGGGCGTAAGGCAAGGAAGCGCCTTCCCACCCGACCTGTTCAAACTTTACAGCTAGGAAATTCTGACAGAATTGGAAACCCTACCGGAATTTCGCATTGGCGGCCGCAATCTGAACAACATAATATACGCAGATGACACAGTACTGATAGCAAACATGGAAAAGAAATCACAAAATTTCCTACAGAAGGTAGCAACGGAGAGTGAGAAGAAGGGACTAAATATAAACTACAAGAAGACATAATGTATGGTCATCAGTAAAAGGATGAACCCGAAATGCGATTTGCAGGTCAGAAACAAGAAGCAAGCAGACGCAGAAGTTTAAATATCTGGGAAGCGTTTTGACAAAAAACGGTAAGTGCGACACTGAGATCCGTAGATGTATTGGGATGGCCAAAGTGGCATTCCGAAAGCTGGGCAGAGTATTGCGGGAGAAGAGGATACTGAGCTGTTACGTGGCATCTGTCCTTCTTTACGGCAGAGAATGTTGGATGATTTGGAAGATGAAGATGAGACTCGAAGCGACGGAGATGTGGTTCTACAGAAAGATGCTAAGGATATCATGGACGGAGCGTGTGAGCAACGATGAGGTCTTAGAAGAGATGCAAACAAGGAGGTGGCTTATGCCTAATATGCGGAAAAGGTAGCTGAAGTTTCTGGGACACATAATGAGGAAGAAGGGCCTGGAGAATCTGATACTCACATGTTGAATAGAGGGAAAGAGAGAAAAGGGAAAACAACGCATGACATACCTAGCGGGTTTAAGCAAGTGGATGACAGAACGTGATCTGGGGGGAAGTAGCAGTGGGAAAGAATTTGTTGAGAGCTGCAAGGGATGGAGGGAGGTGGAGAGCCATGATCGCCTACGCTCTGAAAGGACATGGCAGATAAAAAAAGACAACAATTTAAACATTTGGGCGATATTGAAATCCGAAGCCGCATTGGGATTTCGAAAGACGCCTTCCAAAAGCTAAGAAAATTGCTAAGAAACAGAAAAAAAATTATGTTTGAAACAATGAAACGAATAATGAACTGTTACGTAATATCAGTTCTCCTATAATCCATTGAATGCTGGACAATGTCCTCTCATATGAAGAAGGGACTTGCAGCAACAGAAATGCGGTTCTACAGAAGAATGTTGTGAATACCATGGACCGAACATTTAAGCACCGACGAAATTTTAGAGAAAATGGAAGCAAAAATATACATAACAGTAAGAAGAGACGGCTGAAATATCTAGTGCACACAATAAAGAAAGAGGGATTAGAAAATTTGATACTCACGTGACAGATTGAAGTCTAAAGAGAGAGATGGAAAATGCGTCACTTACCTTTCTTGATTTCGAGAAAATGGATAGTGGAAAAAGGTCTAGGAGAAATAAGAAAAATACAAAATTTAAGGATATAAAATTGTGGAGAGCTACGATCACAAACGTCCTGAAGATATACATATAGATATATACATATATTTATATTTATATATATGTATATAGATATACTGTATATAGAAGAATGTTACATAGAAAATTGACATTATGCAGTATTAGTAATTCAAATGACAGCTGATCGTCATATCGTATTGAAATGATATTTATTATTAGGATAATCAAGGTCAGCTGTTCGCATTTGATGATTGACCTTTTATAATAGGACTAGAAGGAAGCATATGTACTTTATTTTCTCTAGATAGATGTAGATAAAAACTAATCGATAAATTTTCCTCACACGTCTACTGTTGAATCAAGCAGAAAATACCAGTTCTCGTTCGATCACCGAAGTTGTGTCGGGTACGGTCAGTATTTAAATGTGGTGGGGGTGCGCTTGGGAACACCAGGTTCTGTAAGTGACCTACTACAATAATAAAAAACAAATCAATCGATTCCTCACTACCTCTTTCTCTCTGTCTCTCTCTTTCTGTCTGTCTCTCTCTCTCAGACACACATACAGATACGCAAACATGCGCGCCTCTGCAATATTATAATCTCATAATAGTTCAATATAAGTACCTCCATTTGTTCGCCGAGAAACAGCATAAAATGACGAAAAAGGCCCCAATCTTAATAAAAACAAAGTTTTATCGTCAAAATGTCTATATTATTATTAAGAGGAAAGACAAAAGTATTTTTGGATTATTTTAATTTTTTTAACACTTTCTGTCACGTTCGAAATGTTAGTTAGAAATCTTGATTTGTTTTTCGTCAGCGGTCGACATAAGATTTACAATTAGTGTTTTAGCGCCTTTTTTCAATTGAAAAACATATCAATTTGGAAATTCTTGCAAAAATCAAATAATTGTCGAATTGTAATTAAATTTTCAGAACTTATTCACAAATGAATGAAATAAGTTTTGAATTTTTTATAAAGAAAATCTTGGTAAAAAATATTTGTTTTACATATATTACTCCCCACTTCAGAGAAATTAAATTTAAATCTTAGAATGTTTTAATTGTTAAAAGCAGGACTCCTTGGAAAATGGGTATCATTAGTTTTTTTTGTTTTTTTTTATAAAACAGGACACCCAGTTACCAAAAATCTGCTATGAATCGGAAAATAGAAAATGAGATAAAATTATGACATTATTAAATTGAAAAAGCTTTTAGTTGCTTTTATAAATGAGATATATTAAGGACAGAATTGTCTTGAGAAATTTTTTTTGTTGAATAATGAATTTTTACAAGAACTTTTTCATTTTTTAAAAATTTTAATTATAATATTATAAATCATTTACAAATCTGCATTACTTCAATCCGCTTATGTGATATTGTTATTAAGTGAAAACTATATTTATGAATCAAAAATTGAAAAGCTTAATAAAAGTCGTTTCTACTAACATTTTTAAAAGAAATTTTTATTTTTTTTTATTGTATAAAGTATGTAGTTCAAACATGACATTATCCTTAAAAGGTCACGAAAAAATTCAGACACTATGGTTAAGAAATTCTGGTTTATGCTATAAGTAATATTAATTTAAATTTAAGTTTGCTATTATTCTCAAATGACGCGTCACAAATATATATTTTATTTTTGGAAGATTTTTAAAACTGGGAATTACATTTTGTTTACAAGTGTCAAAATGTGTCAGATGGCCGAATTTAAATGATGTTTTTGAAAGTTACCAAAAAGTTGAGATTCCAATCAATATAATTTCTGCCTGAAATACACCAGGGTATTTCGATTAATGGAAGCAGTAAATTTAATCATTTAGCTTTCCTTTAAAGCTAAAAAGAAAGCTCCCAGAAAGCTTTTTCCTTTATAAAAATCCATTTTAAACCAAGGCATCGAAACTGAGTGGAGGTACCTAATTTAATACAATTTCCTCGCCGACGAAGAATTGATCGGGCTGGAGAGAGATGTTTCTACATAAGGAAGCTGAGGATACTATGGCCAGAACATGTGGGTAACTATGAAGTTATGAGAAAGATGAGAAAATACAAAATGTTAAATTTACCTAGAATAAGATAGAGACAGTAGAAATATCTGAAACACATAATTAAGAAATCGAGCTGGGAGAAATTGACACTGACAAGATGTAATGAAGGCAAGGAGATCATTGGGATATATCCAGTAACATAACCAGCTAGCTTCCCTAAATGTGTGAAAAAACTGAAGCAAACATTACTTAGTACCATAGGCTTACAGTATAAGAACATGTGGATGACCATGATCGAAAACGTCTTGATGAGATATGATACATAAAAATGGAGAACAGTAGAGAGAAAAGAGAGCAACGAATATCCAAATTAAGTACAAATATCCCATTTAAAATGGAAGAGCAATTAGCTGAACTGCCTTTTAAGTTTTCTGCAAATATCGAATGAAGCTTTATTAGTACTAACTTTAAATTACGGAATTATTAAAAATAACAGCGGAAAAATGTAATATTTCAGATTATTATAAAATGTATATTGGCGTATATCATAATCAACTTAAAGGGCGATGGAGCCCTCAAGATGAGAACATTTTTAAGGTTATACTTAAAATATGAAAGAGACTTAAGAAATATCTGGGATATATAATTAGGACGAGAAGAATTTTACCCTGACAAGACATAATGAAGCCAAAAATGTACAGTAACTAAAGAGCTTTTGCATAAGTTGAAGGGATAGTAAGGGGACAAATATTGCTTAGGCTAATAGGATAAGAAGTTGTGGAGGATCATGATCGCTGAAGTTCTGATATATCAGTAGATCCAGTGTATTTTCGGGAAGTGCAGAAATAGTACCGAATTTCGGTATAATACCTAATATATATTTTTTAATAATATATTTTAATAATATATTTATCATAATTTTCAGAGGAGTAGATAGTTTTGCTTATAGCCCGATTCATACCCATTCCCCTGTTTTGAATACGGGTTGGGATTTATTCATTGTTTCCTGTTTAGAATTGGGTTTTCGGTTTCCGGTCTTCACATTTTCTTTGTCACACCACTAATCGCTTGTGACTTAGCGGCATTATCACCTTGGTTGGGTCGAAATGATTACAAAATTAATGGGCAAATAATACATTATATCTTATTACGATAAACCGATAAACGTTATATTTAGTGGGTACATGGATTTGGATAAACATATCCGATGTTAAACTGTGTCATTAATGCCTACCGTCCTAGACATAGGAAGTCAATTTAAATATATGAGAAAATAAAGAAAACGCCGGTAGATAATTCTTCTTCTTCTTCTTCTTCTTCTTCTTCTTCTTCTTCTTCTTCTTCTTCTTCTTCTTACAATTGATATTAATAATTTCTTCTTGCTTTTCTTTCTTACTTTTTGTATCTACTATCAATGCTTAAACTAAATATAGCGTTTATAATAAGACAGAGTTGATGATGACACTTGAAGCGACAAAGATGTACTCCTAACGAGACTGATACAAACGGAAGGAAATAACCTAAAATTCTGAGGTGTATAATGAGGAAAGAGAGTGTAACGCTCACTGGGCACATTGGTGTCATGAAAATCAGTGGGATCAACGCATAAGATATTTAAGAATTTACGTGAGTAACTAGCAGGACAAGAGCAAGGTAAGAGAGAAAATACTCAAAAGTTATTTAGTGCAACAAAAGAAGGAAATTGCGGAGAGCCATGATAACCAATGAAAGGATGTGGCATTGTGACTTCTCCGAACCAATATTAGGATATTTTTCGGTCAACGTAGACACTACCCCTTTCTCATTTTGCTTACATTTTTCCGGTTGATGAAGCGCGCCAAAAACAATCATTTTATACCATTTTATTTTATTTTTTACATCAAAAGGAATAAAATCGTTATAAATATTCCCTTCTAGTTTGGTTAATATTTCTAAAATTATTTCTATTTTGTCATTCAATGTTTCTTCAGATAATTTGCGTACGACTAAATCCCCATAATTTTGAATTTAAATAATAATAGTAATAATAATAATAATAATAACATTGAGCAACAAAAAACATTTTTTAAGTAGTCTATATTTTTCCAAATGATTTAATACAAATTTTCACCGCTAAATCCGAAAACAACATCCGTTTCTCTCGATCAGGTCATGTTTTTGTGCTATTGCGTTCTTAAAAATCCGATCTTCTGACTAAATCGACTATCTTTTTATGACATTATCGATTGAAGTTTGTTAATACTTTTCATACCAAATAAGTTTTTTAAGAGAAAAAAAATGTCTAACACAATTAATTAAACGTTACAAGCATCGATTACAATAAATTGAACAGTATACATTGATAAATGTAAGTACATGTAAATTGCATGTTACGCCAGTATTGCTCAAAATTCAGGGCTTGAAATTCCGTTTATCCGAACCGTTAGAATGATCAGCGGCAGGCGTCTCTTTTCAAAGTCCGACATTAATCAGCCACCATGACGGCATTCCAGCATTCCTGATCTCTTTCATGTCTTGGTGGAATCCTTCCCTCCGTTCGTCGCTCATTGATAGCAGATTTGCAGGAAATCGATCCATATGTAAGAATAAATAATTCATTTTGGTGCTCATGTTGCATTGGAAGTTTCTGAAAGTGGATCTGATTCAGCACATCAAAATTGTCTAAATTAGCTAAAATATTTAGACAATAAATTTGGTGTTGACCAGTGAATCAACAGCTTTTTTAAAAAGAATCTGTAGAAACCTATTTATTTATTTTTAATAATTTATTTATTTATTCTTATAATTTCGAAAGCTTAGGTTTGTGCTTGATTTGGCGATCAAAAACTAAATAACCGGACTAAATATTTGTTTGAAGTATTAAAGAAATTTGTTGTAGTATGGAAAACTTTATGTTGTGAGTATAGTGACTTAAATAGCATATAATTTTCTTTAATCGAAATTGCTACATTTGACAGCGGTGTTCCGTTTTAGTTAGTGGTCGTTTTCGTTGATTGCTTTAGATAGTTAATAATGCAGAAGAGAATTACTTTAATTCTTAGTGCTGTTTTTCTTCTACTTGAATTTCTTGAGCAGAATGTTTTTGAAATAGCGTAATAATATTGTTGTGGGAATAAAGATGACGTTTGATGGCAAACATTTGGCGGGATGTTCAAATGCCATGATGAACTGATAGCAGTTTTATCAGTGGATATTGATCGTCATCGATTATGGTAGACTGATGAAATTTGAAAAAGTCACATTTTTGTTTTTAAATTTCAAGCAATGATTCGTTTGTATGTATTTGTCACGTAATTTCTAGGAAGCTGCCTTATAAATTCTCTCATATTGAATTCTCATTTGAGGAAAATTATTAAATTGGAACTTTCGCAATACATTGTTCATTTTATAGGAAATGCATTTTGCTTTTACCAAAATTATCAATGTTTGCAGTGTAAAAGTGGGATGTTTCCTTGTTGTGTAGTATTTGTTTTTTTGCCTCAATATCGGCGGACATTTGAATCTTCGTGGTTAAAATGGTGCTAAAGTACAAAACAAGTAGAAAGCTTACTATGTTTTGTGCTTGGTGTCGATAATGTGGAAATCATTAATATCATCTTGAATACAAGGGCTGTAGTTATTGTATATAATCGATGCATTTTATTCAACTCAGATTGAAAGACTTCTTTAACAGGTTTGCTTATTATGTTTGGAAATGTTTTTACAGTATACAAAACGATGAATGTTTCTTTAGATTTTATTAATGGCGAATGTTTTTGTGTTAGTTGTAATTTTGTAATTGCACGATAAAAATGTTCTATTATATTTGGAAAGTTATTTCAGATTGACTAATTGACGATAAAAAGTACAGTCTATCAGAAACAGCAAAGCAAAGACAAAAGAATGCATAACTATTTTTAGACTGTACAAAACATTTGATAAAATACGTCACAAATAACAGTTGGAAGTGTTAGGTAAAATTGACATATTTGGAAAGGATTTTAGAATAATCCAAAACTTATACTGACAGCAACTTGCCTGAATGTAGATAGAAAATAAATCCAGTTAATATACAAAAATAGAAAGGGATATAAGACAAGGATATGTCTTCGCATCGGATTTATTCAGCCTGTATAGTGGAGCAATTCTGAGAAGTCCAACCAGGATTTATTATTGGCAATCACAGCTTAACAACATAAGATATTTAGATAACACGGTGTTGATAGCAGGCAAAGAAAGAACTCCCACAGAAGGTGGTGAAGGAAAGTGAGACGAAAGGATTATACCAATTGAAAGAAGACAGAATATATGGTCATCAGTAAAAGGACTTATTACAAATTAGAAATTCCAAAATCAAGCAAGTATACAACTTAAATATCTTGGAAGTGTTTTAACAGAGGATGGGAAATGCGACAACGGAATCCGAAGTAGCATTGAAATTTCTAGTGTTCATAATGAGAGAAGAGGGCTTCGAAAATTTGAGACTCACAGGACATATTTAAGGCAAGGGAGACAGTGTTGATAGCAGGCAAAGGGAGACAGATGAAAGCCTCCTTCATCGTATATATGAAGATTTGAAAAGATTCCTAAACTTAATAAAAGACACTGGATCGACTTTGACTTGTTATTGAAGTGAGAGTGAAATTATAGAGGTATTTGTGTGTGTGTCTGTTTGCGTGTGTTTGTGTGTGTGTTTGTGTGCTTGTGTGTGTGTATGTATCATTTCAATCCAATATGAAATTTCAACGTTGTTTCAGGAATGATTAAGTTTTCAATTTTTCAATTCGGTAAGAATCATTAATACAGTGATAATGTTGACATAAATAGATAATACATTCATTTATTGGGTTTCTTCATTTTGAAATAATTCTTTCATTTATTACTAATTAACTTATCAATAAAAAAAACAATATAGTAGCTCTTACGATGCGTCGTAACGCAATTTTCGAGTAAGTCGGAATGTACTAGCGATTTTCCTTGAATAAGCGTACACTCACCGAAGATCCAATATGCTCCCCCCCAGGAAGAGACCAACGCCGGCTTCCTCATTCAAGCGTAGCTTGATGACGTATTCTTCCGCCGCGCATTAGAATCTTCCGCCGTGTAATGGAATCTTTCGCCGCACAATGGAATCTTCCGCTGCGCAATGGAATATTCCGCCATTACGCGTTTTCTCCTGCCGCCCCGTTTGCATTGTACGTACAAGGCAAACGGCATAAGTCGAAAAAGATTTATGGAGATTGCATCTTAACCCCGAATCGACGTATGTCAGGCCTATCGTAAGCTGGGGACTAACTGTATATAATTATTATATTTTACATCCATTTACAATTAATTTATTAGCAATTAATGTGCATCTCAAGTACCCATTGTTGTGGTTTCATTTGTTTTTCCTCTTTCCAGACTGTCGCTTAATTTAGTCAATTTTCTGAAATATTTTCTAATCTGAAAATGTGAAAAAATGCATCTATAATTAAAATGTAAACCATGTAGGGTGCTGCTTCTCATTAGAGGTAATTGCTTCTTCAAATATCTGTCCTCCGATGGCTGAAAGAATAAACGGACATTAGGCGCTAGCAAAAACTTTTGTTTATATTTCAAGTGGTCCTTTGTGTCATATCCTATGGGATGCATTTGCGTAATCTCTGAAATATCGACATAGCACTGTTTGCAATTTTCTTTCTATCTCTCTCTCTAGCAGCATTTTTATAATAAAAATATCATTTCTCGTTCCCGTGTCTTAAACAAAGACATCACTCTTGCCCAATTTTCCGATCAAATTCTGCTCGGATATCTGATCGTCAGAATCAATTAACAAGTTTACTTCTGTAGCCCACCAAACCGATCAATTACGCATCCATGGGAACCTACTTTTTATCATTGCGATGAAGACAGTTCTACTGAGGTCTTCCGGTATTTTCCGTTGTCATATATGTCATTTAACACTTCAATGAAATTTTTCGTTCATTTTAGTCACGGCCAACATTTTAAGCTAGCCAGAAGCTTGAAGAAAATTACAGCCTCTTAATCATGCTAATGTCAGTTATATTACTGTTCTTGTCTTTCATGGAAATAAGTTTCTTAAGTCGTCTTCAAGAAGAGAAGATTTACAGTTAAATAAGAAATTCGGCCATCAGTGGAAGTTTAAAAATAGTTTTTCATTGTTGTGTCGCTGGGGTCAAGACAACGTGAACATGTTTTTTTATTTAACAATTTTTGTGTTAGACAAAAAATATTTCTATGCTTTCTACGGATATATATATATATATATATATATATATATATGTAGAAAGCATAGAAATAATGTTTGTCTAACAAAAACATTGTCATATATATATATATATATATATATATATATATATATATATATATATATATATATATATATATATATATATATATATATATGTATTGTTCACCCCTTTCGGCTCACGTCCATCTCATATTGAAACCCCCGATTCTCGTATGGTCACTGAAGTTAAGCCATATCATTACCAAGATGGGTGAGCGTTTGGGAGATCCAGATGTTGTAACGGCTCCGAATTGGAACTCGGGGTGCCGAGTTCCAGTTCCAGCTGGGTACATTATATTACGCGAACATACTCTTGAGAAATGTATATTTCCACGTTTTTTTCACACAAGTATGGGTTAAATAGTATAACTTATATCAGTAAATCATTATTATCGCCAAAAACTTTTTTCAACCTAAATTTAAATATTTCTTTAAATGACCGACAAAAGGTTGATAGGCTGGAAAAACAACAACAAATCAATTAATTTACCAGTTGAATTTCTTATTCAATTATATTTTGTTCTATGCAGTCAAGAAAATGTGTTTCAATAAAATAGATGAAGTATGAACATTAAACCATTAATAAGATCAATGGAGAATAGATATTCCTCAAATCTCTGGGCAACTTGAATTTTAGGCGACAACGAAAAAAAATCAGAGGACGTTACTGAAAGAATAAATGAAATATAAGAAATGTAGTCGTTTAGCTTAATGGCGATGACAAAGAAACAGGTTTGCTACAAAGCAAAAAATACGGATATACCGTGAAAAATAAATTCGAATGTTGATATTTACTCAATTATTTCAAGATAAAAAAGAAATCCGAGCGTACCTAGACATTATAAATACGAAATCCTTTTGTATTCATAAAGAAGAAAAGTTCAGGGGTTATTTTTTGTCAACAGTTTCTGATTTTTCAAATCTCCCCTGCAGCTTTTATGATATAGTTTACCTTTACGTTTATCAATGTAAGATTAGGAATAATCAAAGGTTACTTGGTTCGACACAAGCACAATACGCAGACATACTACCTCTCAGACGCAGACATACTTCCCCCTCTTTCACTCTCAGTATATATATATATATATATATATATATATATATATATACACATTCCTCACTGTTTGCTGCAAGTCTGATTTTCAACCACGTGAAAATTGATAGGCACAGATTTAAAAGGGAACATTGTAAAATTTTAATATTAATATTTATAATATACTGTTAAAATAGTTACACAGTAGAATTTACTTGTTAAAAATATATTTAAAAAGAGTAAATACAAAAAATCTTATAAAAATACACATATAGTGTGCGATAGGTAATTAGTCGCCATTTTATATTTTTAATTTGGTGCTTACGCGTTGTTTGTTTTTGAGTTTTTTGACTGCATAGTATAGTAGGGTCAATTGGGAACCGCCTGTGAGGAAAAAATAGCACCATGATGCAATTTACACCACCAGAAATTTGGAAACACCTTGCTATACTGCTTGACGTTTGCATCGGAATCTCCAATACGAATATTTCAGAGATTTTAGCTGTCAATCTGAGGACATTGCAGAGGTTTCGCAAGTGTTGGGTGTTTCTAATGGTGATTACGAAGGCACGGCAGCTCGGTAAAAAACACTATTGTTTTTATAAGAAAAGAACTTCCGAATTTGTTGGTGTGGGCCTCAGATCATGTGTCTTGAGAAGAGAGTGCTGCCCTGGGTCAAGAGGGTGGCTGCTGGAAGATCCTATGTCTGGCAACAAGACTCTACGCGATGCCACACAAGCAGGAGTACCCAGTCATTGCTGTCAGACAATTTCTGCAATCACATCAACCCTTATATCTGGCCACCTGACTCCCCAGACTTCAACCACATTAATTATTATGTGTGGGACGCAGATACGACAAAACTCTTTGTAACACCAAATATGAACTGAAAGCAAGTATTATGGCAGCATTTACCAACATAAAGATCTAAACAAAGATCCTTACGTCAAACGTCTATTGAGGCTCAAGTACACCCAGACTTCAAGTGGAAATTATATATATAATCCATCACTAAAGCCGCTCGCAAAATGTGCGGTTACATGCTGACTCCTCTTGCAATGTTTTATATTTACAAGAGTTAGATAGGACGAGAAATGGAATACTGCTTTCATATCTGATTTGGAGCTACCTAGTCCTTAGTCTGCATAGAGTTTAAAATAATCTACGCAGCCTTTCCAAAGACAAAAGGTCGCAAGCCACTCGCTACTCTATTACACTATTTCTATGGCGAAATTTCTAATGAGGTACATTACATCAGTTCGGACCTTCACAGCTAAGACTCGCTGAGCGACATACACGGGGATGAATCATCCTCATTCCATTCTTATTCCATTAATTAGAAGAACGTTCCATTCAAACAGCTTCTTCAGAAAACCCGCTTCTTTGTGGAACAGACTCCCGAATTGCTACAATCTTAATCATTTCAAGTTTATGTTAAACCATTACCATACCTATATATTAGGCACCTCCAATAAAATTTTGATACGGAAGGTTTAAAATGAATTTTACAAAATGAACAAGCATTCTTGAAGCTTTCGTTTTTAGCTTTAATTGAAAGCTAAATGATTAAATTAACTATTTCCAGTAAGCAAAACACTTTGGTGTATATCAAATAGAAATTATATTCGATGTAATCTCAACTTTTTAGTCGCTTTCAGAAAACCGATAAAAACCGACAAATGTCGGCCATTTTTAACACATTTGTAAACAAAATTTAATTCTAGTGTTTAAAAAACTTCCAAAAATAAAATATACCTTTCTGAAACTTTATTTGATAAATATTAGCTGATTTAAAGTGTAAACAACCTGATTTGAAACAAATATTTACGTTAAGTTGAAAATTACAGAAATGGATTTTCAAAACAAACCGTAGCTATCATTTAGCGCTTGTCATCGTCCGTCAATAACTTCACAAATGCTGGAATGTGTTGACAGTTTTATTTGTTGTTCTACGGAGACAATATCTGTTAAAACATAATTTAAGAAAATGACGGGTAAACGCTTTTTTTGTATAATTTTTAAGTACTCAGTAATGTGGGAAAATATTCCCCGTAATCTAATTTAAGGAATGCTGATTTCTAATTTTCTATAGACAACGCTCTTACTTATTATATCTTGTATGGGCGAGCATACTTCCAAACAGGGGCACGTTACTAATATTTTATATGCATAAAAAAATTAAAAATTATTTTTAAAATCTTTGTGCAAAATAATTTGTATTAAGTATTTCAATTTTTGATTAGTAAATATAGTTTTCACTTAATAACAAAATCATCGAACCGGAATAAAAGAATGAAAAATTTTAAACGATAAATTATCCTAATTAAAATTTAAAAAAAATGAAAACAATTCTTGTAAAAATTCATTATTCTCTATTTTTTTCCTTAAGACAATAGGGTCCTTAATAAATTTTATGTATAAAAGCAATTAAAAGCTTTTCTAATTAAATACTGCCATAGTTTTATTGTATTTTTTTAATTTTACAATTCGCAGCAGGTCTTCGGTCTTTAAAAAGAAAAAAAATGAGGATTTAGATTTTCCATTCGTTTAACTAATAAAAGTATTTTGGAAAGGGAATTCAATTTGTCGAAATTTCATGAAATTAAATAAGTTGGGGGTAACATATGTAAATAAATTACCAAGATTTTCTAAAATAAATTTCCAGAATAATATCATTCTTTTGTGAATAAGTCTTGAAAGTTTAATTAAAATCCGACAATTATTTGCAAGAATTTCCAAATCAATATATTTTTCACTGAAGAAAGCGCAAAAAACGAATCGTAAATATTACGTCGACCCCTGACGTAAAAAAGAAGAATTTTAACCAAAATTTCCAACGTACTAGCAAGGATTGAAAAAAGTAACAAAATAATAAAAAATACTTTCGTATTTCCTATTAATAACATAAACATTTTGACGACAAAATTACGGCCTTTTTTGTCATTTCATGCTGTTTTTTCAGCGACCAAATGGAGGTAACTACTATATATCCTAATAATTAGCACTACTCATTCAGTAACCATCTTAGTACTTAGAGTTTTTTCAGACTGTGTTTACATTTAATACGTAAAAATATATTTGTAATCTAAAGTATGCTGCGTTTCAATATCAGTTTCTTAGATGTTAATGAATTTAAAATGTTATTTAGAATTTGCAAAGTGCTCTCATTTTTTGTGTCAGTATCACATACTATTGTGGTTTAACCTAACTTGTTTAACAAGCAAGCGAATTTCCGGCTAAATAAAACAGTCATGACGAAATTGACAGTGAGCAAGAAGAAAAAAGCGAAAAATACATGAAAAAGCATAGACCTATGTAAAAACTCGCAGAAGCACACCCCAAATCCTTCAGTTTGATATAGACAAAGAAATAAGAAAAGAAATGAAGTCATGAGGTTATTAAATTAAGAAGAAACACCTTTTTCCCTACAGAAACAAGGAATCATAAAATCAGAATTGGAACAGAACAGGTTAATAATCTACTGTACAAAATGAATATACCCTTATACAAATCTTAAAGAATACAATTCTTTATCAGATCTTATAGACTGGTGCTAGAAAATCACAAACATAGAGCATCTCTAACGACATCACTTTAACACGTCCAACAACAGCAACAACAAAATTAGTAGCACATGTAACCATAGGAGTAAACAATGACATAATCAAGATGTTAACATTCCATACTACCCCCAAAAAATTTGGAAGGAAAGAATGATAACAATTATTGTATTTAAGAGTTTTACTTTCGTGAAAAATTGCTATAAATTTCAAGCAATTGTGACACTATGTGTTTTAAGGAATTCTGAATCTTTCCTGTATATATTCATTGCCATATATGAATGAACATTATAAATTTTCATTGATTTATTTTTACTGCTTATTAACCTTTTGCTGGTTCTTTAAAGCTAAAAATATTTTAAAGATTGTAAAAATTGTTTGCAGAAAATAATGATTTACTCATAAAAGTCTCACCAGTTACGCCATAGCTCGGGAAAGAAAAAAATGATACATACTTTTCTCAACGTATTTGCGTGTAAATGAATATAACAAACCCGATTAGGATTGGAACTCAGCTCGTCCGATTACCAATTCCGAGCCGTTATTCATTACACTACCTGTGCGTCCAAACTTGCAGCATTTGTTATTTTGTTACCTATCTCGGTAATGACCATGCCTAATGTTGATTTACTTTTATGATCGTACGAGAATCAGTGTTTCAACGTGATATGAAACTTTGCTGGCTATATCATGTTGTTTAATATCATTGAACTTCTTGAAATAGGCAGAGGCAAATTAATTCACAAAAGATATACGAAGCAACAAAAATGTCAAATCCATATGGAAGATAAGATTCAGGTAACAAATTAAACTTTACAAAGAGAAGCAAAATTGTTAAATACTCGCACACAAACCGAGTTCTACGATTAATTATACAAGCATGACAATGCGAAAATGCAACCAAGAACGAAAAAAATATGTAAAAAGCAACTGCTCTGGGAGGAAAAAAGAAATAGCAGATTTTAACGAAAGATAAAATATATAGAAACAGAGGTAAACAATACAAATAAAATACAATTTAAAAAAGAATAACGATAGTTCATTCGGCAGACATGTCAATAGAAAAACAAGAAAGAAAAAAGCTGGAAAATCTTCTCTGCACAAAGCATTTTGGCGCATACAATGCGAGCTAAGAAGTATCATGATTGCGAAATTCACAAAAAGGAACGGAAATAAGATGGAAATAGGCATACCATCAATATAGAGACATTACGAAAAACTTTCAAACAAGAAAATATCAAGCTACGATAGGATCCATGGATTGAGCTTCAAAAGATTCACCTCGATCCAAGAAACAGTAGTGAAACTATTGCACGAATGTCTGATGTAAGTAAGCCTTCCTTGAGTAAAGGATAAAAAGGTAAAGACGCTTCTGATTCAGAAATGCACAGTTACAAGTAATAAGAAGGTTATTAGGTGCCTTCCTCTTATGCATAAGATTCTAAAAGGCAATTTGCAGAGGTCATTTATAGGTCGTTAGAAAACCGCGGGTTACAATACTAAGATCAGAAAGGATGTGGAAAAGGAACTGGAGGAAGTATGATGTTATTATTTATTAATAACATTTTTGAAAGAAAGAAACATCAATGAAATAATTACAAATAGGTATATAAGTTTTCATACACCGTACACACACACACACACACATATATATATATATATATATATATATATATAATGTACAACAGTTCAAAAATTTGAAACCACCTGCAGAATTGGCATGGGATGAACTTGATAGAAGAGTGAAAAAAGATTTAAAAAGTACCCTTAGAGACAGTGAAAAAGAATGAAATCAATTATCAAACTAATACTTTCAGAAGCTTTTGCAAAGAATGCCAAAAATATGTGCTGTTGTAATCAAGGCAAAAGGAGGATATTTTGACGAGAGCAAAATTTAAACATAAAATACTTTTTTCTTTTTGTCATAATAAAATTTCTAATAAAAGAAAATCATGTCTCACTTTCTTTAACAATGTATAATAATTTTTCTTATTCAAAGTACAAAACAACTACATTTTGGCCCTTAGATGCTGAAAATTTTAAAATATTTAGAAAAAAAAAATATTTGTGTGTATATAGTCAATACTTTAGGAGATTCCAGAACACTTTGGAATCGACCTTCGATACCGCACCGATTGCGGCATCTTCAACATCGCTCCCCTCTGGTCCAGGACTTTAACACAAGTGTCACATAGCTCCAATACGCTAATGACAACTACAGCCTTGCTCATGAACTCGAAGAACTCCAGAACTCGGTGGACAACCTTTCGAGAACGTACATGCTTCAAGGACTTTTCATTAATGTGGCAAAAACCCAAGACCTGTTCCTCTCACGACCCGGAACATTAACAACCACTTTAAGCCAAAATCACAATCAGCGTATTTAAACTGGAGAATGTTGAACAATTTGCGTACCATAGTAGTGTACTAACATTAAAGGCATCTGCTGAAAACAGCATATGGGAAGCTATTCGGCAATCCTGGGCTAACCCAAACCACAAGCTCATAGCTTACCGAGTTGTTGTAATTTCAACTCTCCTTTACGCCTGTGAGGCCAGGGTATTCTACCGAAGAGATATCCGCAAACTTGAAAGATTCTAATAAATGAAACTTCGTCAAATTCTGTCCGCGCAAAGAGCCTAGAAACAATCATGACTCGGCAGTGACTTCGATGGGCTGAACTTCTTGCCCGATTGCCAGACATCCACCGACCTAAACAAATCCTCTTCTCAGAGCCTGCATCTGGCAAGAGGTCCCGTGGAGCCCCACGGCATCGATTCAAAGATCAGCTCAAATGCTGAGGAAAGAAATCGATCCGGTCAATTCGGAGACGTAAGCTACAGGATGAACCAATTGTAGAAGAACAGTTCTCGAAAAAACAATATCCCCCTAAAGCAGCAGAAGACAAATAGAAGGGAGGAAAAGAGACCAAAGGAAAGCCAGAACCGTACCTTCTTTGCCTTAATTAACTCTTTCTAAGATACAAGGCTGAGCCCTATGTACATGGCGTCCAATATTTACATGAAGCCGCAAGATAAATTAGGGAGAAAGAGCTAAACTTGTAAAGAAATATTATGCCGTACTGGGTTAATTTAAGTATTATTATGAATATCTAATATATGATTATATGGGCAAGTGGCCGAGTGGTTAGAGCGTTCGCATTCTGACCATGAGACCCGAAACTCACCATGGTCGATTTGTCAGGAAGGAGACTTCCTGATGTTATCACACTGGAGGGGTCGATCCTAGTGTGTGGCATATTTGGAAAGTGCCTGAAGACCATTCCACGGGTTGACCCAAGCCTTGAGAATGAAATTGGGTGGACGGATTCCTTAGGAGGCGTCGATAGCTGTGCTAGCACGAAGTCACAAGTCATCGTAGCCGAGGGCATGAGCGTGCTGGCCTTGTTCAAATTGTTGAGCACGCTAGAAAACACTCTCTTTCCCAGAAACTGTAACTATGCTTTGCATAGGTGCAGTATAAACCACAGGTGAGCTCTGTGGGTGTTGAGCAAACGCAAATGCGCCTGAACAAGCGTCTGCAATAGAGATTGACTAGTAGACGGGTATCCTCAAATACGAGTGGTCAGTAGCTATATATATATATATATATATATATATATATATATATATATATATATATATGATGAAATCCTTGTGGAAGAGAAAGTCCTTCTGGACTGAAATGTTATAGTATATATATATATATATATATATATATATATATATATATATATATATATATATATAGTAAATTGACTTTTTGAAAATGCACGCAACATTCGATTTTTAGTCCGTTGTTCGAAATACAGAGAATTTCCCTAAACGTTTAGCCTATATCGTAGTCGTAGGCATCCGGTAATCTCTCGAGATAAACGTGCCCGAAAGTTGTCAGTGTTGACAGCTAGCCGCCTCCGGGGCCCCACTTCGGGTTTTCTCTGTGGATTTAATCTTTCCCGTGTTTGGATATGAAGCGGAGGTTTAAAACCAGGGTTTCTCTTCCCCAAAATGGATTGTCTTCCTGGGATTTCGGGCTCCATCTACCCAAAGTAGCGAGTTATGAGACGCCAGCTCATACCTTCACCCATTTTCCTCATTGGAGCTGTGCTTAGTTTTCAGATACATTTTGAGACGCATGCCACGGAAGCATTTTATAGACAGTGGAAAATTTCCCCATTTATATCCCGGGTTATGACAACCATTGCAACATATATAATGAACGTATATAAACATTATATAAATTATGTATTTAGATGCTCAAAAAAAGAAAAAAACGATTTTTTAATAATATATAAAACGTTAGGTAAAGAAAAACACTAGAAAACGATACAAATGACGAAATACTACATAAAGAAACAAAGAAAAATGTCAAAAAGATTTTTAATTTTAGAAAAAGTTAGCAGAAACAAAAATATTTAAGCATAAAATCGGGATTTAAGCACAAATTACTCATTATCTAACATACAATAAAACAATTTAAACTGCATTTTTGATACTAAAAGACCTAAGCTATCAACTGATAAAAAATGAATGAGAGTAGAGAGGTGAAAACATATATATAATTAAGCAAAAACAGAAAGTAAAAATTAGACAAATGATCATCAGTTTAGTTGTACAAAAAACAAATAAATAATAAAGAAGAAAAAAACCGTTACCTGTGGAAAAATTTAAGAGAAATAATAATAAACAAACATATAACTTCAATTAATTAAAATAATCATAATATGTATAATAAATGAAATAAAATAAATAATAACTGCAAATTATATTATATCATTGTATTACATTTAAGCGATATTTACGTTATTCAGTTAAACTGAAAATCTGTTAATTTTGGGAGCTTCGACAAGACGCGTTATCTTTTCTTGATTTCAGAACGCAAATACAAAGAAAGCCTATAGTATATATATATATATATATATATATATATATATATATATATATATATATATATATATATATATATATATATATATATATATATATATATATATATGTATATATATATATATATATATATACGCATGTGAGGCGAATCCATTACATTCACTTACGCGCTAATACCCGTGGGAAAGGTATTAATCATCCTCTTCTCCCTCCAGCTATAGGTAAATAGTAGGACAGACTGCGTTCTATAGCCTTGGATGGCAAGCGGTCTAGGAGAAGGCCAACTCTGAATTCAAAACCTGCGGAGGGTCGTTTGGGGACCTTGTGGCACGTAGTGCACCAGGTCTCTGTATTCAGCCCTTCAAAAAGTGTAGTTGGTTCTGCACAAAACCTTCAACACTATATCGAATCATATGTGCTGGTGTTTGGCTGTCGGTTCCTATTAACTGAGTTGCTTGACCCTCATACGTCGAATGCGACGGGAGAGTCCACCACACGCACCCCCCCACCCACGCACACACACACACACACACACACACACACACACACACACACACACACACACACACACACATATATATATATATATATATATATATATATATATATATATACCGGTTAAGTTAGGCTTTTCTCGATTGATTTAGCCATTAATATGTTAAAATTTCAAAGAACCGATAATAGCTCTTACGGCATGACTCAGTGCAGTTCTCGTAATACAGAAAATTACTTTTTTTGGTTCTCCATGCACAATCAATTCATCGATTTTGTGTGTTTCGGCTGCAAGAGACACAAAGTACCTTAGATCAACTTTCACTCTTAATATATCACTTCTTTCAAGTTGAGAAGACTAAGCACAAGTTGATGAAACGATGTATGCAATTGTACAGTGTATGAAAATTTATGTATTACAAAGATATTTTTATGCATGTTTTATCCAGTGTCCCTGACATCTTAATTGTCATTCTTTATTTCCGATAAAAAAATTGAATGTGTCATCTTCTCATTAAGAGAAATTATTATATATGATGTAATAAGAATCGAGGATGGGCGAGTAATGCAACGGTTATAGGCACCGAAAGTAAAATCGAGGAGCTGAGTTCAAATTGCAACCTCCAGCCTCCGGTAAAGTAGACAGAGAATTGCTAAAAGTCATGGCAATCCAAACTCTACTTGTAGCGATTTGTCGTTTAAAAGTTTAAAAAAAATAATCAGTTCTTTTTTACAGAAATTCTGCTTCTTTAAAGAAACACACTTTCATTTATATTCTCCATATGAATGAATTGCTGTTCTTTTCTGAACTTTGTTGGGTGAAATATTTTAATAAGTGTAAATATTCCCGATTTAGACCTCAACCTTTTTAATCTTGCGCGCACTTATATATATAACTAAAACTCTGAGGCGGACTTTAAATTTTAATAATGAAAAATTAGTCATGAAATTTGAAAAAAAAAAACAATGCACATATCCTGAAATAAGCAACTATTTTTAAGGACATAACATTGTATATTTAAATATGTTTGTGTGAAACCTGTGCTTTGCTATGTAATGTGATGTGTTGAGGAAGGTATAAAAGAAAGGACCATCCACTACTATTACGGTTATGGGATTTAGCATCCAGTTTAAAATTTCAAATTACGAAGACTTGACTTAGACATGTAAGCCATGCGCTTGATTTCGCTAGTAATTTTAGAAAGCAAGGTTTTTAAAATATAAAAATAATTCACAAATTACTTGTTTGTTAACTTAGGGCGCATATGTTTACCTTTCAGTGTGTATTAGTGCGCCCCGCTGAGTTACATTAATTTAATTATTTTTGTTGTTCTTTCATTCCAAAAATTCGGTAGTGGATCTTCCGACCTTTTCCGGATGTCTGTTGTCTTCCTGAAAATCGAAAAATGCCAATGTAGGAAACACGCACCCGAGTAAGAGAGAATGGTACACAACGGAAAGTTTGTGAAAAAAAAATAAAGGAAACATCAGTTTGAGAAAATAGGAAATATTTAATAAATGATGTTCATCGCTGAACTTAA
The DNA here is from genome assembly GCA_964036315.1 of Acanthosepion esculentum. NCBI lineage: Eukaryota > Metazoa > Mollusca > Cephalopoda > Sepiida > Sepiidae > Acanthosepion > Acanthosepion esculentum. The sequence goes on from OZ038475.1 coordinate 79,372,023, forward strand.
AGATTAATTAGAATTACACTACAGTTCAAATGTTTGAAGGAACCCAAAATTGAGAATGAGATGAACTTGACTGAAGAGTGGAACCTTTACATCCAAAAATTGAAAAAAAGTGCTTGTAGAAACATAAAAAAGAATGGAAACAATAATCAAACTTATACTGTGAGCAAATTTTGCAACGAATGTCAAAAATTGTGCTGCAGTAATCAAGGCTAACGCAGCAGACTTTTTTTTCTTTTTGTCATAATAAAATTTCTAAGAAAAAGTCCTGTCTCAATTATTTAACCATGTATATTAATCTTCCCTTATTTAAAATACAAAACAATTACTTTTTGAGCTAATTTAAAAAAGAAATTCCAGGGGTGGTCTCAAACGTTTGAACTGTAGTGCATATATAGATTAATTATTTAAAAAGTTAAAGATTAAACTTATTTTAATTTCTGTTAGCTAGAAGCCATGTTTTTTTAATGTTTGCATCAATAATTACCCAGCTCTCATTTGCGTCTTTCTCTAACCTAGAAATCTCTAATCTCCTCACTAGACAGGACGTTCATATCTTATTTGTATCCACCCTTTCAGCCTTATAATTGCTGTTTTATCCTTCTTTTTTATTTCCTTTCTGTATATTTACTTCTCTACGCTTTTTGTCAATTATCAATTGTCTTCCATTTCTTTTTTCGTTTTTTTTGTCCCATTCCAACTTTCATTTGTCTTTATCTGCAATATTTACAAAAAGTTCTTTATTAATATTTACGAAACTTTTCTTTAGCAAATCTCGCCACTCACCGTATTTCCTTTGCTTATAATTATGTAATTGTGTTTTCATATTAATTATTGATTTTCCTAACCAATGATGAAATACTATTATTAAGGAATTATGAACAAAGAATACAAAAAATATCTTAAGTGTATGGGAGATTTACAGGCCATTATTTTTATTTGTACGAAGATAACGCTGTCATATCTACGCCGCTGCGTGAATAAATCTGAATGGTATTCAGTTGTGCCTATAGATTTATATGCGTATGGATGAAAGTACATTTGATTGTAGATTAGCGGATGTACCTTTGTGTACAGATACACGTCTAGCACTCAAATGAATTGTTATGTCTTTATGATTGATTGTGGAAAGATGTTTGCAGACGTTTTATATAAATGAAGTATATAATCATATATATATATATATATATATATATATATATATATATATATATATATATATATATATATATATATATATATATGATAGGAGGGACCGAGGTTGGTAAATGCGGTAGACTAAATTACTTGCTTGAATTTTTTTCCCACTATTTGATGGCGTCACTAATAGAGTCTTTTGGGGCACGAAAACTTCTGCCATTTTCTCTTCTTTTATTTACGTCGTCATTTACTTAACCGGGATCAGTTTGACACAAGGGCACTATTATGGAGCATACAGTATTGATCGAACTCACTAGATTGTAATAATGCACATCCAGATAAACTCTTTGATTATTACCGAAGCCGAGGCGTCTTCATTTAATTTTGAATCCCTTTGAAGTGAGCCTGAAAAGGTTTGCATTAAAAACGCATTTTCCACCTGATAAGTAAGATTTACCTTCGACAAACAAGCGCAATGTTCATAGTGAAATGTGCGGTTAATGAGAGTGCAGTTGATGTTTATGATCATGGCTCTCCACAATTTTCTTGGTAGCACTTAATAAATTTTGTCTTTTTGCTATTTCTCCTAAACATTGTTCCGCCATCCGTTTTCACAAGCTCACTAAGCAGGTTACCAGTTGTTTATCTCTGTCTTCAATCTGTCTTGTCAGTATCAGATTTTCCAAGCCTCCGCTCTGTTGTTAAGTATAAATTCCAAGTAGCCTTTGTCACAAAACGATATATTTGGAGCTGGTTCGTACGTTGAAAATGCGTATATTGTGCCAGCATCCTCCACTTATTTTAGCTACTTACCCCAAACAGTCTTCCCGATCTCATAGGTTCCCAACTAGTTATTTATACTGATGACACAATTAATTAATCCTATCTTCATAGTCAGTCCGATTTGTTCGACAAAGTCAAACTGATCTCGAAAATGACCTCCAATGAGATGTTAATTGGTGTAATAAATACTTTGAACATTTTAACGTCTCCAAAACTGCTATCTTTTAATCATCATAAAGAACTATTTTTACCTTCTATTAACATGGCCCATGCAAACCTTCAGAAGAGAAACTTATAGTACCTTCTTTGTCTCACATTGACATGAAGTGGAATGATTATATTGAAACAAATGCTAGGTCTGCTGCTAGGAAAGTTGGTTCTTTATGCATTGCCAGACAGTTTTACCCGACAGAATTCATGTTGCACATTTAAAATCTACCATTCGTCTGTACATTGGATCTACCATTAACCCATGAATTGAATTTGTGATATATCTGGTCAGCTTGTCCAGCTATATATCTCGAGATTATCGACCAAATTTCTGTAATGTTATCAGTCCTGACATGGTATCTGGATTTAGGTCACATTTTCACAGCAGTGACGTGGCTTTTGTCTGTCTTTTCTGTAAATATTTTTATGGTAATTCTTCTGATGATCTTTCCTTCTTGGTACCTCGATCGCATGGAATTAAGTGAACTACTCGAGTGGGAAGTAGGTCACATCGTTTTACTGTTAAAATAACTAGATGTAACTGTAAGTTAGATTCTAATAGTTTCGTTTCTCGCATTTATCGCCTGTGGAACTATCTTCTGGTTTCTTGCTTCCCTGCTATCTAATATCTTCAAAAGTTTAAATGCAACATCCATCGCCATCCTGTCGTCTTGGATCCTCTTCTTTTATTATCTTTTCTCTCCACTAAGGTCTTCTTATTCTTATAGTCTATGTGGTATAATCGGCTTGTTTGAGATGAAATGATTTTAAAAACAATTAAAAATAATAAGAATAATGTAGAAACTTGATATACAAAACTGAAATATCACCATTCCAACATGGTGGAGTAATGGATATCGGCTCGGATTCAGGAATCGGAGAGCCGATTTCGAATTCGAGTCGAATCTGTTATATTCCCTTACGTGATAATAACCTTGGGAAAGATATGGATCCTCTTCTTCTTTCCCCAGCTATGGGTAAATAGCAGGACAGATCGGGTTCTTTAGCTTTGGACTGGTCACCGCGGAAAGAAATGGCAAGTTACTGCGGGGAAAATGTGCCTAGTCAGTCATGTATCGAAAGATACATGATCGCCTAACCGTATCACGCATGGCACATAACTGACGGACTGGTCAATCAGTGGGTTATCCATGTATCATTGACTATAATTTGACAAAAGTTTCTTATTTTGATAAAAGCGGCAGTGACCGTTCCATTAATACAAATGTCATATATTTATTTATTTTTATTAAGCAGAATTTGATGAGTGTAGATAAACTGTTATTTTCTAGAACAAGAAGTATTTTAGGCCTTTCAAATAATCAAATATTAAATATTATGTCGATGATTGGCACATCGTTTATCAAATGAAAATAAACCCTTTCTCATTTAGTTTAATAGCCGTGACACAGACATAGTGACTTCTCAGATCTCAAAATCAGCGCTAAAAAGCAAGTGCTATGCACTAATCAATCTCTCAGCGCTTAAATGATTCACAACTTTTACGTTATGTATTCTTTCTGTTATCTTTGAAATGTGGTTCAAATCGATAAAAGGAAACATTCCATGGTATACGTACTCATCCAAATCGGTGGATGAATAGAGAACGGAAACAACAAACAGATCAGTAACAACTGAAGCTAAGTTATCCAACAACATATCTTAGGAGATACATTCAAGAAAAGAAATCAGTAGAGGTTTCATTAAAAGTGTAACATTTTGACTGACATTAAGAAAGAGCAAGGACTACAGAAGTAAAATCTTACAGCATCAGCATCTACCAAGGAAATAAGTTTGTGCCCTGACAGAGAGTTTGATTGAAACACCTTCCTAATGGAAATAAAACGGCTATGCAGTTTCAAAATGGTTTACTCATGTTCCGTGCAATTATATCTCTACATGGTTTCAATATAGCTTGAGCGACTAGTTTAAAGCCAAATTTCTTAGTTATACTTTAGATATGAAGTCCCTGACGGTATAAGTTTTAAAAACTGTATAGGTAGCTCTGGTGAAATTGACGTGAAAAATATTCAGAAATCTAGAAGAATTCTGCCAATGAAAGGAACCAAGCAATTTGAATTAGTTAATTCTATTAACCGTGAACAATTCGAACATAATGTGCTGCCGTCTGTGATGCTCCTTACTTTTCCACACATGTTGATCTTTCTCGCAAAGATTTTCGATATCTCTTTATACTGAATTAACAAGCTGGTTGTGCTGATGGAGTTTAACTATGTAGATGAATGAACAAGGATTTTTTCTGGTATTTGTTAACTCTTTTGTGAAGTATTTGTTTCGCAAATAAAGAAAAGTCAGTTTGTCCCTCACCTCAGCATCAAAATGATTGAGTTTGCATAAGAAAATAGTGTTTTTTCTACTCTGTTTTTCCTCTGAGCGTACACTGCAGCTGCTTCACAGAACTATTTTAGATCCACTAAAATCATAGCACTTGCCTAATAAGGTACAAAGATAAGAAATAATCCTAGCGATTCAATGACAATGTAGTATGAGATAGACGCCAGAAAATACGAGAGATCTAGATTGAAATTATTGAGCATCAGGAACATTAATCTTAGTATAGTTCAGCCGTAGATTTTGGACACAGGAGCACCTCGGAACATCATAAGACCTAAGACTCTTCAGATATTGATTTAGAAAAAAGCCACCTAACGAAGATTTGAACTTCATAGGATGCCAGTGGTGCACCAACATGAACGAAGAATAGGACAAATCTGAACTTACGATGTACATACTGTAGGGGAGTTATAAGTTAATTATAAACCCCCAAAACATTTATATATACAAAAATACACATACGAATGAGAAGCAGCAAGACCTGGGAACAACAAAACGAGTATTATTTATTATCTGGTTGCTATGTGGTGTTGGAGAAACGAGAGACAGTAATACTGAGTAAAATTGTCAGTTTGGGGTCAAATGTATTTAGAATTCAACAGAATTATAAGGTAAACAATAAGCAAAGTGTATACAGTCTTTCTCGTATTTTTATAGATGTGTGTAATGAGTGTCCAAATAATTGAGTTGGAAAAATACAAGAAATATATGGGGCTTTCTTACTTCGAATTTTTGTTGAGTGTTAAAAGCTAAATGTCACTATTATGGCCTGAAAAGATAAAGGACACGAAATCTTCTTTAACCCACAGGTTAGCGACTTGTCCGTGTGAACTGCTTGTCCCACAGTGATCATTCCCAATAACACTTATTTATAACTTATCCCGTTGATAAATAGACAAGCACTTCACTCAATCAACATCAGTGTAGATTCACTCGTTATCCGTCGACCATTTTATAGGCGAGATCGTCTCCTCGATAACCATTGTGGCCTTTCTGGTGGATATTGTCTACTGAAAAATTTGCCTCCATAAGGTAGAAGCAATATAGTATTCCTGATGTTTAAGCATACGTAAGATGCCAATATAATGAGTGATTGGGTGAATATTTCCAGAGTCAGGTTACAAGCATCGGAATATTTCTGGAGATGTACACTGTTTACTGCATGAAGGCGTTAGAGTTTTCAGTGTGTCAAACATTCCGATGAGAAAATGAATAATTGTGGTGTGAGATCTTTGACAACCATCAGTTGCATCAACATTTCTTTTCTGGAGGGAATAACGTTTTTTCTTAATCTGACAATGTATATATAAAGGATAGAAGATCAGTTTTTTTTTTCACAAAGGAAAAAAAACAATAACTGGCAAAATAACAAATCTAGTCAAAACGTATTTCTAGAAAATCGAAAAATTGGAAAGAAGCCATAAGATAAAAGAAACAACAAATAACACTAATGAAGTCACATATGAGGAAACCTTTTTGTTTTGCGTAGAATCTTATAAAAATTAAAGTTCTGACGAGAATGATGTAAAGTGTATACCTTGTCAGATGGGCGGACATGTTGATGTGTTTCAGAAAATAACACGGATTACTTTGTTTATCAAAATCTGACGATCCTTATTTGACTATTAACCATATTAAATGACATTAAGAATTTGCTCGTTGAATTCTATGAGACTTCAATTCTATTAGGGTATCAGTAACATTTGGTTCCATCTTCTTTTCTTATTGTTCTATTTTTGTATATTCCACATAATACAATGCATCATCCCTGTCGACTTATATGCGTTTCCCCGTGCCCAATCATCGGGTAATTATATCCCGAAAGTCTTCCTTTGAACACACATTTTTGATGACTATTTATACTTATATTTAGTTTAATCTGTAATAATAATGTGAACAAGATATGTATAATTGCTAGGCTAGGATGGTCCAATTATTTGTCGAGTGTTTAAATGGTGTATTAGGATAAATAAATGCTGATAACATATTTGTCACTCACCTCTTATTTGGCAGTGAATGCTGGACAATATCCTCACAGATGAAGTAGAGACTTGAAGCAAAAGAAATGTCGTTCTACAGAAGGATGCTAGGAATACCATGGACAGAACATTTAGCAACCAGGAAGTTTTAGAGAAAATGGAAAGAAAACGGATACTTATATTTATAATTAAGAAGGGACAGTTGAAATTTCTAACACACATACGAAGAAAAGAAGGCATGGAAAATGTGATACTCACAAGACATATTGAAGACAAAGGGAAAAGAGTACATAATCTACATAACAAGCGTGACTAAATGGATGGAAAGTTTCTAGGAACATTCGCCGTAAACATATTTGCCGTATAAACACTCACTTTGGGTATTTCGCCGTAGAAAACTTTGCCGTATAGCATTTTTGCCGTAAGACAATTTCGCCGCATTTTTTTTATTTGCGAAGTGCTTTGTTATGAAATATATTTGGCTCACTCTATTGATACTTCGATTTAAACATTTTAATAAGCGAAGTTATATTAATATGCACCCGAATTTGTGGAAACTAATTGGGTATTTAAAAAAGGGAGAGGCATGAGCAAAAAAGAAATAGTGTGATTTAGATCGAGGAGATGCAGTATAAATGAAGAAAATATATATTGATATCAAGGCAAGACTTCAACGGAAACTGCTTCATTACAGTCCAATGCAAAAAACACATTATTTACGAAGCATTGCTTGGAATTTGGACATATTTTAAATTATTTCTTTGTTAATTTGATATATTTTTAGTCTTATTATTTAAATAAATGTTTACTTTTCAATTTCTTTTCTGATGTTTGACCCTGTAAAAAAGACACCCATATATATTTGATAGCAAGGTACTTCGTATATTAAACTGAACATTACTCCAAAAGGGACGTTCAAGATAAGGGTAACAAAAAGAAAATTGTCTTACGGCAAAAATCCTATACGTCGAAGTTTCCCATGTCGAAAATACCCGAGGCGAGTTTTTCTACGGCAAAAATGTTTGCAGTGAATGTTCCGGATACAGGATGGATAAACAGAGTCTAGGACATATAGAAAAAAGGTAAAATTTATTAAGAGCTACAAGGAACAAGAAATTGTGGGAAATTGTCATGACAAGAAGTCATTATCGTGTACGCCTTGAAGGGACACGGTCCATTGAAGAAGAATGTTTCTGACTTAAATGAATTAAACGAAAGTTTTTTCATAGTAGTTTTGTGTTTTTTACTCTTTATATAGCTTCCTCAAAAGTGTTATAACGATTGTTACGACGACACTTGATCTGTCAATTTATTAGTCAAAATCCTATTATAACTGTGCTTGTCACTCGCTTCATTAGTGCGCACGACCATTACGGTCTGCCAATACCTCATAAATAATAGGCTATTCCGTTTTCATAACATAGAATGAGGAGAAATGATGTTCCTTGATTTCAGTGAGAAAAAGAAAGAAGAAAGAAAGAAAGAAAGGGAATATAGAAGTTGGGAGAGAGAATAAGATTAAGCTCATAAAAACAGAAACTATACTTTGATCTGAACGAAAAGACCGAGAGGCGATTGTATTTTCTTGCCCTCACACGGTGGTAGGATGTGACACAAGGTCAATATAATGTGAGAAGCTCGAGCCCGTGCATTTTAATGGAATGAGGGAGGTATTGCCGCCGGAAGCTGTTTACAGAAACTGGGCAGCTCTCAATAATATTTCCAGTTGCGCTCTGTCCGCAGACAGAGGTACAACTGAGTGATGAAATGTAGTTTAGCCGCCCGAAAGCAGATATTAAATTTGCTATCAGCAAGCGATGACGAGAAGCGATGGCGACAGTATCGAACTCACGGAAACCGAGTAAGGCAATCACCAAAAACCCAGTCTGCTGAATTATTTTAAAATTATTATTGAGAAATGTTCGCAAGATGGGGATTTGGCTAGAAATAAATAAATAAATAAAGAGGTGAAGTAAAGTTAGAAGTGTTTAACGTGTCCTGTTTAACAGCCAGGAGTCAGATACTTACAAGAGTGGTACAATGACTGACTAATTTTCTAGCATAATTAACAATAGATTTATGATGTTTCCAGCGTCCTAGGTATGGCAATAAACTACATCCAACAGCAGGGCCTCTGATCGTGTTGAGTCTTGACTCATTGTTGAATCTCGCCTAATGCATGGAATAATAATGCAACACAAAATATACTTAGAACAAGAATGTATTATAACAAGAAAGTGTACACAATAAGTACATATAGTATTTCTGTATATTTCTGGGAAGACGTTCCTGGAGAATGTGTTGACTAGTCGCAGTCGATCAGAGTCTCTAGTTGGATCTCGTGATTCCTTCTCCTCGTCTTCCGGTACCAACCATTATTTATATAGTTGGTAGTCACCTATGCAGATTAGGTGGATCCTACCACAACAGATCGGTAGTTTTTGAGGTGTGTGGAACCGCCTCTTAATTACATTTTTCTCAGGTCCACCATGATCATGGGTGGTAGTACCAACTATGGGAAGTCCCAACTATGGGAAAATAGTTAACCCCCAAACCACTATGAAAGTATAAAATACATTTTTATAGTAACAATACCAGAAATATATTTTCATAGTAAAAAAATTACCAGCAATACATTTCTGTAAACAAAAAAAAAGTTACCAGAAATGTTTTTTTGACCAAAACATTTTACCAGCAATACATTTTTATAAAGGAAATTAGAGAGAATTAAATTTTGCTGTTAAATGACACATGAGGAATTGATATGCCATTGATGAACAAACAAACACATATGTGTTTCACTTGAGGTCCGGGAGAGCGTCCCAACAGACTCTAAAGTCAAGGTGTGTTCTTAAGCGAACTACCACTCATCATGATAGGTGAACATTCAAGACCTGCTCGGTGGCGGTCGAACGCTACTAATTGAATTTGTATTGAATTTTACAAGTGAGTCTTTTCCCTATTGGGCCTCCTGGGGTAAGTCAGATAATAGATGTGATGTTAGGTTCTAGTCTTCCAGACTTTAGAGATGCACTTGTTAAGTGGCATTCGTTTTCTTCGGCGATAAGAGCTTCAGACTAAACGTCTTACCAGACGGTTATAGGAGCCGTAGCCCATTTAATTCTCTTTTATTTTCCTTAAGCGCCCAACATGACATCGTCTTTTGTTGTCATAATTTTTATAATGTGTACATTGTCAATAATGTGTTGTTCCGCAAAGTTTGACTCTTTTCTCCAACTCTGCCATTTATTCCCCCAAACCCAAACTCGCTGTTTCCCTTTACTCCGCCCTTCTTGTAGTATATTAAGTGAGTGTTAAATTTTCCATGCTATCTTTCCTCATAAAATGCTACAGAAATAACAACTATTTTACTAAGTTATCTTCTAGCTTCCAGTTTCAATAGAACCTCCACGTCGCTGACGTCTTCTCTTCGTATCAGTATTCAAAACCATATCTCATTCGCTCGGAATATCTTTTTCATCTGTATTTTCAAAACGTGCTTTAAATAATTTCTCGAAATTGTATCCCGTTGTGTCGTTTTTATCCTGTGTATCTTGTTTAGACGAATTATTTTATTATGGTTGGATATATTTTCAAAAGCTTTGACGTAATTTCCGTTAATACTCTGTTTTTGTAGTGATATGAAAACAGTCACTGACTGAAATCGAATTTTGTTGTTAAGAAAGAAAACACTAAGTGGTTTATTATACTTTGTATATACAGTGGCGGCCAAAATGTTCAGAACGGCATTGTTTTTGTCATAAAAGTAGGTATAAGTTTTTATCAAAGTTGTTTTATATTCTATAATTTCCACAGACAATACATAAAATATTAATTGTTATTGGTGTAATCTGTGAAGATAATACAAAAGTTATGTATGATTTAGTGATTTACTGCAAAACCCATGGCGGCCAAAATGATCAGAACGGTTGAAAAAATAACAAAATAATAAAAAATGACAGAGAATACTGGAATTATTTAATATTTAGTGTGAAGCCCTTTAGCTTCAATCACAGTTTGACATCTTCGACTGCATGATGAAATTAAATTTTCAATTTCTTGCTGGGTGATATTATTCCATTCTTCCTAGAGGGCATTCCATAATTGCTCGGTTGTTTTAGGATTTCTAGCTTTCGAACGTTCTAGAATATTCCGCACATTTTCAATAGGATTGAGATCGGGGCTTTGAGCAGGCCAATCCATAACAATAACCTTTTCAGCTTTGAGGAAATTCATGACCACCTTAGACTTGTGACATGAGGTCCTGCATGAATATGGGTGGTCGCTTTGTTGAATTTCTCAGCACAGGCAAGAAATGATCTTTTACAAGTTGTTTATAAACTCCTGCATTTACCTTTCCATGTAATCGCACCAAAGGGCCAACACCACCTCCAGATATCATCCCCCAAACCATGACACTTCCTCCAACGAATTTAACACTCGTCTTAAGGCAATTAGGCGACAATTTTTCACCTACTTTTCGACGAACGTACCGTTTCCCATCTGAACCAAATAACATAAACTTAGATTCATCATTGAAATGCACCGTTTGCCATTTTTCTTGAGACCACAACACGTGTTCGGTTGCAAAGGTAAGATGACACTTTTTATTCTTGGAGCTGATCAGTGGCTTTACTGCAGGTGCTCTTGCTTGTAGGTCATGTTCAATTAAACAATGAGACAAAGTTTTTTGAGATAAAGTTTTCTTCAGTACAATGCTCATTTCCCGAGAAACAGCAGCAGCAGTTTTTAATCTGTCCTTTTTAACCAACTTTATCATAGCACGATCTCCATTCTTGGTCGTTTTTCTTGGCCTACCTGTAGACTTTCTTGCTTCACACGAACCATAATCATCGTAGACCTTAAGAATACCGTGAACAGCACTTTTTGACTTGTTAACAATCTTTGCAATAGACCCAATACTTAAATTATCCTTCTTCCGAAGCTTAATAATCTGCTGACGAATTGGCAACGGAGTAAGTGGCATTATATTAACAAAGTACACGACAGATATTTTTTACTAATGTTTAGTAAACGAACCGTCACGTAAAAAAATTAAAAAAATTAGAGTTCGCCGGTTAAATATACTAAAACACGGAGTAAAAGCAACCGTTCTGATCCTTTTGGCCGCCATGGGTTTTGCAGTAAATCACTAAATCAACCATAACTTTTGTATTATCCTCTCAAATTACACCAAAATCTCAGACAATAACAAAACATGTCGTATTTATTGTCTGTGAAAATTATAGGATATAAAACAACTTTAATAAAAAATTATACCTACTTTTCTGACGAAACCAATGCCGTTCTGAACATTTTGGCCGCAACTGCATTTTCCATTAGTTTTCTTACAGTGGGTATATCGTCTGTGGTTTTACACTGAAAATGATGTCACGGTAGGAGATTAAAATATCAATAACTATGGAAACAAATTAATGAGCCATAGCCTTCCTTCTCTAACATCCATCAGAAAAGCGGTTCGCTCACTTAGCAAATGGGAGATCAAACTTTGAACTGAGTGTGTACAAACCTAGTAGAAACGACAACAAATAGCAATGTTATACTACAGAGAACACGACCAGGTATCCGTAGACATAGACAAGGGAACGATAAGAATCCTCCATTCCAGATTAAATAAAGGGTTTAGTTCGAAAGCACCGTAAATCTACCAAGATCAACAGACACCGAAAGAAGGACTGAGGATACAATTGCCGAATTGGCGTGATAGCAACAAAAAAGGTGCAAACATCAGTCCGAGTGTAAGTAATGTAAATAAACAAGTTTGTGCATGTTGTCTGTTACAAGTGATAAATGAAGAATAAAACCCCTGCGAAATATCTATGGATCTCAGTCGACTAATCCTAAGAATCGTCTCAAAGAAACTAGATGCGAATTTATGCGATTGTTGATTAAAATAATTTATTGATAAAATTTAATACAATGATATAAATATATATATTTACCTGGTTGGAGAAGAAGGATGAATACCTTTCCCCAGGGTGTATGCGCTTAAGTGAATATAACGAATTCGACTACAATTCGAACTTTGCTCTCCGGAAGGTAATGCGAAGTCAATCGAAGAATATGCCTTAGTCTAATAAATAGATCTCACAGAAGAATTAGTTCGCAAGTGAACAAGTACAAACTGGCAAAGAAATGTAATGTTCATGATCTGAATGCTATCAGAACTAGCAGCAGAAGTACACCTCGATATAATACCCATGTTTCATAAATTAACAGTTTTTCTAAGTTCATTCAGGCCTTTTTGCTTTTGAAAAATTGTATCCATAATTGCCCTAACTACTTCACTAGTATGTGATCCCATTCATTCCGCTTTCTTCATCTACATTTTCCTTTGCGAGATTCTCCATTTTCCCCGTTCGCTACAGTTTCACTGAAGACGTCGAACAAAGCAGTGTAATTGATCTTTGCTCTGTCCATAACCTCACCGATGTCGTCATATTACCTTTCAATTTCCTCGTTAGAAATTTCTGAAAGTGTTACATATAAATGAATTACATTCATTTAATGTGTATCATTTACACAACTTAAATACTTTACAAGCTGCTCAAAATGTTATTATTAACTATAAATTTTATGCCGTTACATTTGTTATACTTTCTTTTATAATAAAATACATGATTACTTTCGTCCAGTCAAAAGAGATTGTCATCCTTTATGTAAGTCACGCTACTGTCTATAACGAACAGGGTTAGGTTACTCACTCCCATCATCAGGAGATCCTTTCAGTGATTTTCACCACTTTGTTGCATTAGCTATTCATGTTATTAAGTTTGTTGATTATCCAAGAAATTAAAAAAAATTTAACAATATTGTTCTTTTTTAAAATCATTTAGCACGTCAATAATGATACCAAAAACGTCAGGAGTGAAAGAGAATGAGAAGACTTTAGTTAGAAAAAAAAAGACAATAAAAGAACCGATTTCAATAAGACAATAGATGTCGAATGTCTTTACATTTAAATTCTTAAAGATTGTAGGCGTCAGAGAATCAGGAAAAGATAGAAGATGCATAAGAAAGGAAACTGTTACAAGAGAATTTACGGACACATCAACAGTAAAACTTTGAGACTTAGTTTCCAATTTAGTAGTATTCTTAAATTCATACAGTCGAGGTATTACGAAAGAGAGTTTATTATAACAATTGCCATGAAAATGTTCTGTACAAAAGACTAAATACCGTAATAATAATCTTCAGCGAATGGGAATTAAAATTAAACAAAAATCCTGTATTCTTTTGATTCTCTTGACAAAAGTCAGAAATAATAATTATTGTCGAATAAAAGAAGAGGAAAAATGTCACACGGATATCATGAGAATATAATGTTTTTATGCAAAGAAAATAGATTGTATCTACTATGTAATACCAATCAGCTTATATAGCAGTGAATGTAGGACAATTTTTTCAAAGCTGAACACTAAAGTTTGTTAAGCAGAGATTGGTTTTGCAGAAAGCATCTAAGAATAGCCTTTCACTGTCGAAACGGTTAAATGCAACCGTCTCTTCTACTCCAACAGCTTAATGTTTTGCACTTCCCGTCTGCGCAACTCCCTTCCTCTTATTTGCTTCACCAACTATTCAAATGCAATGTAAATTCACATCTCCAGATGCCTTGATCTATTCTCCGTCCTTCTCTTCATCCTTTCCTCTTTCACACCTCTTCAATCATGCTCCCACTCTCTGTAACCCCTTGCGTGATAGTGGCGCTACCGCCTTAGTCGGGGTGAAAAGAAAAAAAAGAAAATTTTAAGTTAAATGGGAACAAAAAGGAGAGGAAGAGCGAGTTGAAATTACTGAGAGATATAATGAGGAGAAGGGGCTTGGGGAATTCGATACTCACAAGACATATGGAAGGTAAGACTGATCGTTTTCTACGGCTTAGCAACCCTTTGTAGTTTATTTAAAGCCAGAAAATATTTTTAGATTTTAAGAATTTTTTTTTAGATAATAATGATTTAGTGATACAAGTCTTACTGATTAATCCGTAGCTGGAGGAGAGGAGGTGATTTCACGCCTTTCCCATGGGTATTTGCACGTAAGTGAATATAACGAATTCAACAGAAATTGGAATCAGTCTCTCTGATAAAAAATTTCGAGTTATCATGCATTACACCATACGCACATTCAAACTTACAGCACCTGGAGTTCCTAAGTGGTCACCCATCTAGGTACTGACACGGACCGACGTTGCTTAACTACACTGTTGACGGTAAGAATGACAGGCAGAAACAATGTGTAACCTAGCTAACGAGCTTGTGTAAATGTATGGCAGAACAATGAATGGCACAGATATTACGACAAACCTTATTAGAATGGCGAAGGATAGGAAATCGTGGAGGGCCATGATCACTAACATCCTGAAAGGACACAGCACATAAAAGAAATATAACCCTGTTGACTCCCCTATGGAATATAGGACCACAGCCTTTTGCTGAGTGGGATCGCAATGCTCACGAACAATCAGATTTTAATACAATTTTTGTAGTCTGGTTTCCACCCAAAGCTAGAGTCTGCACTCATACGAACTCATAGATGGCTGGAAAAAAGACTATTCTATACATTTGTAAGTGTATCTGTGCGAAACTGAACGGCCTCGGATGGAATATGAACATGCCACACCAATACACTTCCGTAGCGATTACTTTGTACGCTACGCGTATATTCGATAGACTATACCACTTCTCAATAATTAGTTATGCGAACGAAGATTAAACTCGTAACTACAGCTGATCGACATTGTATTATGGATTCTGCGACTGAAATTGACTGATATACAAATAAATTGATTGTTTTTAAGGATTCTAGCAGAAGCTGAAAATAAAACGGCTGCTCTCATGAATCTGTACATTCCGATGGCTTAATACAATAATTTAGCCTTTGTTTCAAGAAATAAAATTTCGCGGTTTCTCGAAGACAACAAATGATTAAATGCTATTCTTAAAGTAAATATATCGCGCAAGGAATCGGCGTCCTTTCAACTCCGTATGCTTTTTATGACTTTTTTATGATGCATCACGCACAAGGAGATACTGTTTTTTATCTCCTGATTTTAACGTCCTCTGCTAAAATAGTGCGTCGAAGTTGATTTACTTTCGTCCCAAGATCAAGGAGAGAGCAACAGATGGCAAAGATAAGATCTTACAAATTATGGTAATAATAGATAGCATGCAAACTTCCAGACTAGGAAAGAGAAATCGACGAACGGAGTTCCAATTTCGGCTAAGTTCGTTAATTCACTTTTGCAAAATTACCTTTGGGAAAGGTATGAATCCATCTAATGTTTCCTTAGGCTATATTTTAAACAATATGGCTGACTGAACTATTTTGCCTTGGGCTGATATCCAGGTTCCGAGAAGGAAATCGCTGAATTCAAAACCAGCGACAAGGGATTCGTATTTGAATTTGTTTAATGGCAACATTTTATCTGTCATTTAATTTAATTTTCTTCAGGGCTTGGAAATAATACAAATATGTTATTCGGCTTTCAAGATTTAATATATGTTAGATACTCATCATTTATGAATATACATATTTCTGTAGATATGATTCCTAGAGGCAGCGATGTGTATTGTATGTTGCGGTTGTGTTGTTTAGAATACAATTTGATTTTTAGAAATTGTAGAATATTATATGACTTAATGTCATGAAAGTCAATTTCTAATTATGTGAATATTGCTGGTAATTTTACTATAAATATGTATTGCTGGTAATTTTTAATATAAAAATGTATTGCTGGTATTTTACTATAAAAATGTATTATAATGCTTTCATAGTGTTTTATATTTGTTTGAGAGTTTACTATTTGCTCATTTTAAAATTTTCACTTGGTGTAGGATCCTTATTGGACGTGTGTCGCGTAACGGTTATGGGGTTGGAAAGCGGAATCGGTGTACCGCGATTATCGTGAGTATCATTCGAAGTCGTTACGTCCACTTTCACACAATTACTCACAGGAAAGGTACAGAGACATCTCTTCTTCGCCAAGCTATGAGTTAAATAACTGAGCAGAATTGGTTTTGGTTAGCAACCAATCTAGGAGAAATACATCTCAATCTAGGAAAAATACATCATTCAAAATCGATTGGGGTGTTAGGTCCTCACTCTCGTAGATTTGCTGCCTACCGAGGCTAGAGAGTCAAGTCTGTTCGGATACTGAACACATATCTGGTCTACGGAGAAGCGAAACATTAATACATTTGCCAGTGCATGAATCCATTCTTAATGCAAACGGGAACCCAACAGATGAGGCTGGAATTTGAACTCAGCTCGCCGAATTCAACTCCCCGCACTTATGAGTATTACGCTACCGGCCCCTCCACATAAATGGTGATAAAATAACATGTAAACATTTTTTCTGAATAGAAACATTATAAAAGTGTTAAATCATTCTAGAAATAACCATGACAAATATATATTTGTGGTTCTGATATGATGATTTCTTATGAATAAATCGTTCGAAATCTTGCTGTAGTTATCAGAGAAAAGTTTAAAAAAATCATTTTCATTTTATTAGGTACTAACAATAATAATTAGGTTTATAAAAATATAATATTGAATAACTACACAAACACTAAATTTTGATGTTTTCAAATAATTCTGTCAGTTATCATGACATTCATATCTCTGTAATACTGTCATGATGTATTCTTTCGACTTGATCATTGGAGATATCGTTGATAAAAATAAAGATATTTAAATTTATTTTTCATTGGACTGAAATACTAATATAGTAATTAATATAATAAAATTATACTTCCTTAAACTAAATAGAGAATCTTAATTTTGATGATTGCAAAATGAGTCAGAACAAGTAAATTTTTTGTTTTATCTGTAAAGGAAACAGAAATTTATATTAGCAAATTTTCTGCACTGGGAAATATTTTTTCATCATTTCATCCCATATAAGGCGATAAATCCACTAATAATATGCAAGGAGTTAATGAGTATGAAAAAATATGAAAAAATAACATTATTAAGAAAAGTGTACAATAAAAGAACAGGAATTAAGAAGACAGAAGATAACGATTGACACTGTATTTAATTTTTTATGATCAGAGTTAATTGGAAAGCAAGTTGTCGAGAGAGGGCCAATCTTATCGTAGAACGTACAGTTACATTTAGCCATTTCAACTGTAAAATGATGAGACCTAGCAGCCAATCTAGTACTGCGCTTTAATTCGTATTGTTGGGATACCAAAAATGAAGTCTCGTCAGAATAATTACCATAAAAATGTTTCTAAAAATGGTACAGGGAAGCTACGTTACGGCAGTGGGAAATGACTGGTACTGAGATGCTAGAACAGGACCGATAAAAATGCAGACTCTTCTGTGGGTTTTATCAAGAATCTCTAAATACATAGCAGTAAAACCATACCGGATGTGACAGTAATATTCCATGCATGTATGAATGTTAGATTGGTAAAATAATGCCTGGTTCGATACAATGAACAGTGAGCGGTTTGTTCAACATAATCTTTCCACTTCATGTCAACGGTAACGGCAGCCCAAGAAGACGCATTGTCACTCCCGTTATTCTTCTTTAAAATGACAAAAAGATAGCAGTTTTGTTTTGAAGGCATTAACATTAACAAATCCTTTCTTGTCGCAGTGAAAACAGATAGTAGGGCATTTTTTAGAACCGGTGCCAATTCAACCTGATCGAACAGATCAGACATACAATTAAAACAGGAGTAAACATTTATGTCATCAGAATAGATTCCGAGTTGAGAATTGATGACATCGGGAATGGTATTGATGAAAATTAGGATCAACGTAGGTGAATGGATAGAGCTCAATGTTGGAATACACTCATTAATGCAAAAAAATTAAAAAATATCTAGATTAGTGACCGTTCAAATCTACTTTAATTTCGCGAATGGTGACAAAGATTGATTCGGATGAAAAATTCGTCCAGAAATCCCTCATCGTTAAGCTTGTAAAGAAGGCCTGCGTGCCAAACCCTGTCAAACGCCTTCAAGATATACAAAGGAACAACCCAAGCTTCACAATTCGTATCTAAAACGTCATAGACTCTTTCAACAATAACTATAAACATATCAACAATTGACCTAGAGAAGCAAATCCCATTTGGCTTGTCTGGAAAAATATTCTGCTAGGTGAGATGCGTAACCAATTCGGAGTTGCTTAGAACATCTAGTGCTTTACCAAGAAGTAGAATACTAAAAGGCCGATAGAAAGAAATATCAGAAGGTTCGCCTGACTTCTTAAAGACTGGAACTACAGAAGAGGATTTCCAACAAGCAGGAAAACAAGAATCGGTAAGGCATTAATTGCATATTTCAGAGAGAACAGAACATTTAGATGGTTAATGTTACACACGTCATTAATTGCAAACGATCAATTCATAATTACGTGTCATCAAGGAAATAAAATTTGAAATTAAAAATTGTAACAATTCAGCTAGCATATTAAATATAAGGAAAAGTTTGACTTTAAAATGCCGATTCATTTTACGTCTGGTACTGTTTCAATCCTAGTGTTATGAACGAAACACCCCCCTCAGAAAGTGCTAGGTTAATATAGATCCATCTATATTCTTTCTAAATCGAGTCATGGAAAGGTGATCTGAATGTTTAGACTGAATCTTTCTCTGTTCTCTTAATATTGAATGTGACCACAATCTGCATTATATAAATAAATATTCGTTAACTGTAATAAAGAAAGATTGGTACAAAACAAGCCAATAAGATGAATCTTTATTAAAGAAAATGCTTTTATCTCTGAATGAAAAACATCGTCGTTAATATATTCTTCGATATTCGGACCAGCATGTCTCTATTGGTTATTATATTTAGAACGTTCTGTGCGTTGTTCCTTCGGGCCTACAGGCGTCAGTCGTAGTACTCTGTAACCTTCACAGTATTTGTAACCGAACACTTTATTGAATATATGGGAATAAAATGGTCAAATTGGCAACTGATTTAAAACCATAATCTACATTCTGTTGTTAACTGTGGTACGGAATGGCTTACTAATTGTAACGCCTCCAAAACGAATCTGCTTTCTTCTAATCATCTGACAGAACATTTTCTACCCTGCACCAGCATGGCTGATGTTAACCTTCATGACAGTGACTTATTTCGCCTTCTCGGATTAACATTTTTCGCTGACATGAAGTAGAATGATTATTTGGAATCAATTGCTAGGTCTGCTGCCTGGAAATTTGAAAGTTGGTTTCTGTGTCGCGCTAGACAATTTTTCTCGACGAAATCAATCTCATATTTATAAATCTAACATTCGTCCTTGCTTTGAATATTGCTGCCACATTTGGTCGAGTTTTCCTGCTACATATTTAGTGGTTCTTGACAAAATCCAAAGAAGAATCTGCAGTGTTATTTTTCCTGACCTAATATCTCAGTTTCAGTCGCTTTTCCACCGCCTTAATGTAATTTCCCGGTGACGTTCCTATAAGTACATGACTGCAAGCTCTCATCATTTTACAGGTGAAATGGTTAGATGTAACCGTAAGTTGTATGTTAACAATTTTTTTCTATCACACCTCTCGATTGTGGAACTCTATTCTGTCTGCTTGATTCTTAGTAAACTTTGTTCTTCGAAAATGTAAACGTAATGTTAATCATTATCTTCGTTAATTCTTGTTCTTTTATTGTTCTCTCAACTTAATAGTGTTTATCTCATATTTCTAACATGCATTAACACCTTGCATTTTAATAGATATATTGCCTTACTTGGTATGAAAGGATTAAAAAAGTAGATATTTCATATTAATGCTCGCCAATCTTAGCCTTTTCGTTACATGTCCGTTCCTTCCACTGAGCCAGAATATGTGACGTGTCAGCATAATTAAAGAACCAGATAGCAACGCCATAATCCTATTGGTCATATGAGTGCGGTTAAAATTCTGGACATTTAACAATAATATCTCTACATTGTATAGTGGAATAAAGCCCTGGTTTGTTTGGTTTGGTTAGCGCCTCTCCTTAAAGATCATTTAATGCCGAAATTTAATTTTCTTGGCGGCTTTAGTAATAGCTTTTAAAAAATGTATTACTAATAATTTTTTTCCTCAAAAATGAATTTCTAGTATTTCTTTTATACAAAAATATATTGCTGGTAATTCCTTTACTATAAAAAATGCATTGCTTGCCCTTCTACTACAAAAATGTATTTTTAAACTTTCGTAGTGTTTTGACCCCAGTCTGGGGGTTAAGTATTTGCCCATAGCTGGGACCCTAATAGATGTTAACATTCCGGGTGAGGGTGGATCTGGGAACAACAGCAATTAAGAGGTGGTTCCACGCTCCTCAAACACCTCGATGTGAGTCCTTGCTGCCGGATGTAGTTTATCGTCATACCCAGGACGAAAATCGCTGGCAAAACATATACTGGGCGTGTAATAAGATACTAAAAACAATACTACTCCATCAAGCCCAATTGTTATAGTCCTATCGTCGGAGTTCATGATGAACATTAATCTGATTTATATTAGTGGGTGGAGATTTTATATATACTTTTATTTTTCAGTCAAATCATCCGGAATTAAAAAATAAATAAACTGGTTTGGCCACCTACCACTTACAACTCTGCCAGTGTCTCATTTATTTTCAATGCATTATTGCAAAAATCTGAAGGCGAAATTCTTTTATCCAGAAAAAGAATTAAACTAATAACTCCAGCGTTTCATTGAAATGTTGACCTTCATATTTAGATGCCATTAAACGTATTACGTTAATTAATCTCAGGCAATAAACTGTGAAGTTTTTTCGTAAAATGTTGTAAAACGTTATAATCAATAAAATTAAATATTGTGAAATGACCTTTATTTTGAGTGCTTTATATTGTTAAGTCTTGACTTGTAGAAGAAAAACTGTGTAATATTAATCATAGCTTCATCAACAATAATGCGCTCTTCCTATTGTTACTATTAATTGAATTAGTTAAATTAATAAAAATATTGTTGGTTGGCTGATTTTGTTTAGCGCCATATCAACATCTATGGACTATTTAATACCGAAATCTAAATATTTTGAACACAATTTTATGATTTCTACTAAATATTTTTAACGCAGTTGTATGCCTTGAACTATGGATAAAATGTATTGTTTGTAATTCTGCCATAAAATGTATTGTTTTTCATTTTTATTATAAATAGGTTTTGTTGTTAATTTTATTATAATTATGTATTGTAGGTAATTGTATTATAAAAATTTATTGATTGTACTTTCACTACAAAAATGTATTGTTGGTAAATTATTTATATTAAAATGTATTGCGTATATTTATAATATAAAAATGTATTTTACTATAAAAATATATTTTTATACTTTCATAGTGTTTTCTTATTGTTTGGGGGTCACTATTTGGCGATAGCTGGGACCCTAACAGGTGCTACACACCAAGCCAGAGGTATCCGGAGAATATCAGCAGTTGAAGAGATGGTTTCACGCTCCCACGATCAGGGGCGTTACTGCCGAATGTAGTTTCTCGTCATAACCAGGACTGAGTAAATTATTAAATAACTTACTATATTTGTATTACTCAAATGGCATTATTTCAAAGATACATGTTCTAGTCTTTTTATTCTTCATTGTAATGTAGGTTTCTCGTTAAATATGACTTTGATATTTAGCAGAATTCAAAATTGAGTACATTATGTTGATTTCATTTAATGACAAAGTCTTTTAATATTACGCTCCATTCATTTTATCATTTGGGCTCTGAGAGAAATTTACATTTAGCCGTATTTAGATATTTCCATATTTTTGATATTCTTATTTTGATATCTAATAATTTCTTACTTCGTATTTAAGAAATTATATATAAAGAAAATCTGAAGAATCCTTCATAATCTGTAACATTTATCGGCGCTAAATGCAAGTTTGGCGGGCCGTGTTCGATTCCTGTTCGATTTTGTATAGTTTACTTCGTAGTAATACCGCTGAAGAAGGCACAAATCCATCTTCTCCCAACTATAGTTTAACAAGCATGGCAGAAAAACATTTGGAAACAGTCTAGGAGAAGGAAAACTCTGAATTCAAAACCAATCTGAGGAGTGATGGGCTCCGTCAGTTTATAATACTCTAGATTCACCACAAGTAATTGTGATACATCTATTACCCTAATAGTATACAGGCACGTGACAAGACATAACGAAAGATACTAATTATGTACTGCCAATTATCAAGTCTTATTTTCTAAAATAAATTCAGCCCCGGTTAGAAGATAATGCCACTAAGGTGCAAGGGGTTGAGAGTGAAAGAAAATGAGGATATTTTAGAAGAAAACGGAAACCCAATCCTAAACAGGAAACAAGAGATACACCACTATTGCTGTTCAAAAGACAGGCAAAATCTTTATTGTAAAATATGAAAAAAACTCACCATGTCTGTCTTTCTCAGATGAGGTCAGTGAGAATATATAATCATTCTGTTCATTTTCCTTCTTCGTATTGTCAGTTCCTCGTTGAAAATAAACATAATGTGCAAAGGGTGACAGCAGTTTGTTACATGATCTTGACTTCATTAATAATAAATAATGAAGCAATGCGGAAAATAAAAGCATTTGCTGAAAGATTTGAAAGACAATTAAATCATTGAACGTTGACCAACTTTTCCTGTGATGCAGGCAGTTAAGACAGACAAATATGAAAAGAGAAAATATTATTGCATTTTAGTCTGTAAGCATTTATTCTCTGTTCCTTCTCATCATATGCTTTTGACAAGTTATTCTACGTGACGTGTTCCTTCAGGACGTGGGAGGTTATGGTTCTCCAGCTCTTCCTATCCTTTCAATCTCTTTGTAAGTTTTGATGTATTAACAGTGTGGATTGTTATGTCTTTTCTTTTGATTGCTAGGGAAGTTGTTTCCCGATGTCCGCTCCACAGTGGTTTTACTGAAACACCAAATTTAGTTAGCTGTCCATAGACTCGTGATGACTTAACTCGTCTTTTGAGTGATTTTAACAATGTTGTTAATTATCTCTCTCCATTCTCTCCCTTTCTCTCTCTATCTCTCCTTTGCTTTCTCTCTCTCTTTCTCTCTCTCTCTCTCTCTCTCTCTATATATATATATATATATATGTATATATATGATAAAATTAATTTTTAAAATATGGTATATTTACTGGTTAAAGTGCTAAATATGAGGGATAGAACGTAAGTAAATATAAATGTTGACATTGAAGTCCACACCCAGATACCTGACAATTGTCTTTAAGCATAAAACAGACTGTAGCCTCTGGGTATTGACTTAAATACCCACTGATATATATATATATATATATATATATATATATATATATATATATATATATATATATATATATATATATATATATATCTTTTTGTAACTTAGGAACCGTTAATGAATAGAATAATCACATGAAAGTTGGTAATGAACGATAAGACTTAGGACAAGAACAACAGATATAAGATTCGTCAGCGGCGCGTGGAAGGAGTATTCAACTGCTAAAAGTTAGTCAAATGAATTTAACAATAAATCTTCAGCTGCAGGATATCTACCATCTAACTGGGTCAGATGTTGCACAAGGCCGAATTTAATGTGGGGTATTCTGGACCGTAGGTTCGGTTTAAAATTCCCTGTAGACGCCATATAAAACGGGGTCGGGTAGCTGTTTCCCGAGACAAGTCTCTCCCCTTCGACAGACCCTCGACTAGGGAACCTCTATGCTCGGATGTAGAGAGTTTGAACAGCACAACCGGAGACGAATCTCCGACTGCCCACGAATCTCCGACGAATCCCCACGCGGTCAGATGTGACACAAGGCCGAATTTAACGTGGGGTAACCGAGTCTGTAGCCTCGGCCAAAAATTCTCGTAGACCCCGTTTTATACGGGGTCGGGTAGCTGTTTCCCGAGACAAGCCTCTGCCTCATCTAGGGATCCTCTCTGCACGGAATCAGAGAGTTTAGCCAGCAAAGCTGGAGAAGAATCTCCGACTGCAAACCAACATACATTATTTAATACTGTATTTATGTGAATGGGGATGTACCCATTATCGTACATAGGTATGCTACAACACACACACACACACGCACACACACACACACGTGTGTGTGTGTGTGTACACCAAGTTTTCTAAACGATAGTTTTAAATTAAAGGTAAATTCAATTTTATACCTTGACTATTCTCGAGTTAATTGTTATAATTAAATTTTATAAAGTCACCATTCAGATTCTATATTAGTCAAAGATTTCGTCTGGCTTGAGAGAAACTTGAAATAAAAAAATACTTTTATATTGATTTTTACTTTACTTTGCTGGTGGGAAATAATACAAATTAATAGAAAAATGCATTTCATCACTAAGAAAGTTTTAATTAATAATGATAAATTCTAGGCGAAAAAGAAAATTTCTAAAAGAATACTTTTAGCGTTTGCCCACAAATAATGATTACATACGTTGACTGATGTTAAAAGCGTATTCTACAAGGGGAACTGCAGCGAAAATGAATTTTCCTATTCCAGTGTATTTTTACACGCAATCATTTTTTTTTTATAAAGACAGGTTTATCGCATATCAGCATTCCAAGAAGGCGGAACTGCAAATTGAAACCTGCGTCCGTACAGTCACTGACATTTTGTACAGAGGGGATTGAAGTCGGTTTTAGTCAGTGGCATTTATTGTTCTCTACGTATCCATTCCAACGACGAGAACAGTGGATGTCATTGAGCGAAATCAACAATTCACAATAAAAAAAAACTGTCGCAAAGGAGGCACAATGAAGAAAAAGCATGCTGCCGGACATGATCATCTGCAGTGTCGTATGACAGGAGGCCAAGAGAGGATGAATGGCGGACATTTTTTAAGGGATTGCAGCTTTACAGTAAACATGTCAGATACATTCCGAACAGAAGCATTTAAAATGATTACATTAATTCTGCTTGTGACTTTAGAATCTCTCTCTAAAAAGCGAGAACAAAAATATCGGACATTAGAATTGAATCAAAAACAAAAACAAATTATTTGGCTTGAAGTTTTTAATATTTTCCATCGTTAAGAACTGATGCCTACGAAAGAAATAAGTGAAATTATCTTGAGAGTCGAAGAGATTAGGAATATAAAAAATAATTCGTTTTCTGTCATTCAAGACTTACAGATCGACTACAACTAAATGATTTTGAATTGTCATTAAAAGTAGATTTTTTAAAGAGTTTGAGCAATGATGGAATTATTTTCTTTGAATGCCACGAAATTCAAAAGGAAAAATTCAACCATGAAGAAAGACGGTGTTAACTCACACACCCACGCACACACACACACACACACACACACACACACACACACACACACACACACACATATATATATATATATATATATATATATATATATATATATATATATATATATATTTATATGTATATATATATATTATTTCACCACAATGGATACACACATTTATTCCTGTTCAAAAGACCAGGGAGCATTATATATATATATATATATATATATATATATATATATATATATATATATATATATATATATATAGACATAAATTCCGAAGAGGATACAATCCAGGTAGAACTCAATGTCCAGTACAGAGTAAGAATATAATATAAAAGACTTTAAAAAAATTATTTGATATATACATACATATATATATATATATATATATATATATATATATATATATATATATATATATATATATATTTGATGTTTTCCCTTTGGATTTTATTCTAACATTGTATATGATACTATTTTCTACACTGATACCCTTCAGTATGCACTCAGACTTTCTGTATATGTGGTGGATGTTTGTGGTTTACTGGTGATTTTCCTTTTGTGTGGATGTCTTTTGAAAAAATATTTTCTAAAGATTTTTCAGTGAAGCTATAATTATGTTGTAGTAGATTTATGTTGAATATTTTTTATAGTTTATATGAAAGTATAGTGTTTTGTCATTAAGTTTGATTAATATTTTATCTATATTTGCTCTTTCGCTTTTATTATATCAATAATATATTGCTTCGATTTGAATTGCTTGTTTTTGCTGTGTTCGGTATAAACGCAACTCTTTTTTACTATATCATACTCACTTTTCGCTTCATTGACAATTTTTCGTTTATTGTGTGGTCGGATAATCTCCACTTGATAGCGAGAGATGTGTTTGCTGGATGGGTAGGTGGTGAATGTGTGTATGTAAACTGGATTATATATATATATATATATATATATATATATATATATATATATATATATATATATATATATATATATATATATATATATAAGAAACCTTCGAGAGATGGCCTGGAAGATTTACTGAAACCCCTTACGCATGACTGAGTGTTTCATGTAAATTATCGGACCACCTGGAGGAAAAATTTCATGATGGAAACGTTGCTTTCAAGCCTTTTCATACTGCAAAGGAAAAGTTGTAAAGAATTGACCGAAAAGGTCATGACGTGGAACTTTCAGACCGTATAGGTGAACGGCGTGGCCTCACTTGTGATGCTTGTGGTAAGCCCTGCTTGCATAAAACAAGGACATTGAGTCATATGTGAAGTTATCCTACCAGAGTACCTACCATGTACGAAATAATAATAAATCTGTGTCACATTTGTGTAAACCTGTGCAAGTTAGTCCGTGGGCGGAAAAGTTACGCAAACATGAAAAGAAAACATACCTAATAACAACAAAATGTCATTCGACTTTGTTCTAGACATTTAAAAAGATTTGTCCAGTTCAACGTCACTAATTCTTACTATATCTAGTGACGGTCATACCCGACAACGAAGTTAAAATCATTATATTTACTTGCATATAAAAAGGTAAACAAGGACGTCTGCTTCGAGATGATGGAAAATATTTATTTTGCACAAATATTTATTCATTAATATAACTCGTTCATTATCAATGCACTTATTTAAGTGGTGAATTAACTTAGAACATTAAGCAATGAATAATTAACTAAGGCCATTATACAATGAATAATTAACTGACAGCATTATACAATGAATAATTAACTGTGATCATTACATAATGAATAATTAACTGACAGGATTACACAATAAATTATTAACTGGGAGAATTATACAATGAATAATTAACTAAGGGCATTATACAATGAATAATTAACTGACAGCATTATACAATGAATAATTAACTGTGGTCATTACATAATGAATAATTAACTGACAGGATTACACAATAAATTATTAACTGGGAGAATTATACAATGAATAATTAATTAAGGGCATTATACAATGAATAGTTAACTGACAGCATTATACAATGAATAATTAACTGTGATCATTACATAATGAATAATTAACTGACAGGATTACACAATAAATTATTAACTGGGAGAATTATACAATGAATAATTAATTAAGGGCATTATACAATGAATAGTTAACTGACAGCATTATAAAATGAATAATTAGCTATGATCATTACATAATGAATAATTAACTGACAGGATTAGACAATGAATAATTAACTAACAGCATTATAAAATAAATAATTACCTGTGAGTATTATACAATTAATTTTTTAGATAAATATTCCGTTAATAATTATTATGTAGAACAATTGATCTACTCTTGTTTATTTAGAAAGAGATAGTTTATAACATCATTAAATCCTGTTGGTAGAGTAATGGATAACAACTCGGATAAAGAAATCGGAGAGCCAAGTTCGTGTTCTAGTCAAGTTCTTTACATTAACTAATGCTAAAAGCACTACATGCGAAAAGTATGAATCCAATCATTCTCCCCCTTCTCTATGACTAAAAAGACTGGGTCCTATAGCTTTGGTTGTCGACTAATCAAGGAAAAATCAACTCTGAATTCAAATCAGCCTGGAAAATGTCGGGTTTCGTCATGCTATCTTGCCCAGGAAAACACCACTGCTACCACGGTTGCAGTACATGTTGTCCCTACGACCTTAATGGGTTACGTGACGCATGATAGTGATATTGTAGGATTAATTTTACAATTTCAAGTTCAACATAAGCCACTTCATGTTATTTGATGTCCTTTTTCATATGTAGCAATTCTCAATAAATATATGAATTCAGTTTTACAAAATATAATTAATAACTTTTCTGTAGATCGGCGTGTATAAGGTATATCAAAACTTTTCGTTATGAATTAACGCGTGCGCGCACACACACACGTATATATATATATATATGTCACTTAAGCGATTTTCAGATGTTCTTGTCGACAGAAAATCACAAGAGCGTGAAACATTAGTAGCTACTTTAGCTGTCCTTCGTTGAATCTTGACTCTGGGAAACGTCTTTGGCTCTGCCTAAATAGTCTAGGCGTTGAGCAATTTTATTTATTGCG
Organism: Acanthosepion esculentum; assembly: GCA_964036315.1. Lineage (NCBI taxonomy): Eukaryota > Metazoa > Mollusca > Cephalopoda > Sepiida > Sepiidae > Acanthosepion > Acanthosepion esculentum. The sequence goes on from OZ038475.1 coordinate 79,400,811, forward strand.
TAAGTTGTTTTTTGCCTTTAAGTCATTTTTTTTCTTTCCTTGTTCGGAATTGTTTTCTCGTCTAAGTTTTAAACATATGTGTATATATATATATATATATATATATATATATATATATATATATATATATATATATATATATATATATATATATATAGTAATAATATAAATATAATTAATTATACTCGTTTGGAAAAACCTTAGGTATTTTGGCTTCTAATTCCACAAAGCAATCCCCAAGGAAAAATAAGGGATAAAGACAGAAATACCTAAGAACATGAAATTGAGGCAAAAATAATCGTCCAGAATCCCATATATATATATATATATATATATATATATATATATATATATATATATATATATATATATATATTTGATTGCAGAATTCTTTATCTTCACGGATAAATAAATAGACTTCGAATATTTTGGTACAAAACCTTAATGTAAATATGAAAGTTAACCGCCGTTATCTATCTATCTATGTGTGTGTGTTTGTGTGTGTGTGTGTTTTCGTGTGTAACAACTGATAGGCTGTGTGAAAAATAACAATGTCTCACCCGGTACCGTGCTAACTTGACCCTATTGATATCGTTATCGAAGCGGATTCTTATATATAATGTACCACATACATTTTCAAGAATGTTTTGTTCAATTTTAGAGACTCATTTAAAATTTTAAAATTATAATTAAAAAAATAGTGAGTCACAATTCTTGTTATAAAACATTAGTCACCGAAAGAGATGTTTTATTCACACTACATCCTTCATTTATATTATTTATGATAGCAATTAAAAGCCTATACAATAAAATAATTAGATAGTTTTAATGCAGTGTTTTATGTTACGATTCGGAACATATCTTATGGAATTTGTTAATAGCTTGAGAAAAAATAAATGAAACAAAATATCTGATGATATGTTGATTAGTAGTACGAGAAATAAGCAGACTCTGAAATTACAGATTGAATCTACGGACTGTCAGGTATTACTCAGACCTTCCAAAACTTATACAAAAAATATTGTGCTTTCGGAACTTTTGCAGTAAACCTAATGGTAGTTCTACATATCTAACATTTATTAGGATAATATACGGATATCTTTCCTTAGGTGTTTATAAATTGTACACTGTTCAATTATTAACGTTAACAATAGACTATTTTAAATTACACAATTGTACTTTAATTAAACGAACGTTACTTACATTATAATACATTTTACATATAGTATATTCCTTTTGACGGCCCGAGTAGACTAGTTTAAAATTCATTTGAAGGTTGTTTTTCTGTTATTAAAACAACAAAAAAACGTACGTAACATTCTTGCGAAGTAGTCTACGCATTACAACTGCTGATTCTGGTGCTAAATTCTCTTTTATCGCAATTATTTATTATTAAAATATAACATTTTAAAAGAACATATTTAGCAAAATATTAAATATAAAATATAAATTTATTAGAATGTTTAATTAAAGTAACTCTAAAATGAGGCCATTTAAATTCACCATATAATCATAACTGATCTGAAATCGCAGTAAATTTTTATTTAAATAAACGAATGTATAAAATGTTTAATAAATATTTTATCGTGGTTTCAGCATACTGAGCAACGATGAATAGTCGCCTAAATCGAGATACAATCATTAAAAAAATGTGAGGTGTAAGAATTAAAATTAAAACCCATACATTGAAATAAACATTTACATCTGAATTGGTCGAGATTTTTAATTCTTCGTATTAACCCAAATTAACTGTAAAGAAATTTACACTTTGTATAGGCACAAAATTAATTCCCATTATTTGTTCTACGATCAAGTATTGTTTTGTAAATAGAGAGAAGAAAATAACTGAAAACATAAAGAAAAAATGTGCTAATCTTTTTCATAATAATCCAATTAATTTTTGAAAAAATATCCTTCGCAAATATGCTGTTTTACTCCGAAATTCTATCGCTAATTAAAGCAGTATTGAAAATATTAATTATTACTCATTTCTTTCATGAAAAATATGAAAGCAAGTGAGGAAATCTACTAGAATACACAATTGCCAATAACAGTTTTTCATACAACCCTAACTGCAGCATAATAAAATTTCGGGTCTTTTTCTTCCCTTTTCTAAAATCTTGCTTAAAGGCTATCGACGACGTCTTTTCGCTCAATTCCAAGAGGCTTCCTATTCATAGAGCTTGTATTATACATATGAATAAATGAATAAAGGAAGACTACTCTATTACTAGCCAGACTGTATTAAAGTTATAAATATTTGTATTCCCACAGCTTTGGTTTAAATAGCAAGTTTCACTACCTACTCTTACCTTGAGCTGGCAACTAATCTAGAAGAAAAACCCTGAATTGAAATCAAAGCAGTGGGAGGTGTAGCAATATCAGTTGTCAGCCATTAAAAGTAAACATCTGTAAGATGTTACAGAAATTGTTTTGACAAAGAAGGTCAGCTGATGGAAGTGGATCTCATAAGATACATGTCTAACGACCCTGAAAAATAGGTCAGCCGAGTGGGAATGACTTGATGAATGACTTTGTTGAACGAAAGCTGACTGGACAAAGAAGACTGGTTGTCTATAAGACCGTGGTCCCTAGTAGACTAAAGGACAAAAACTGTTAGTCCGCTAGACGAAAAGGAAGACTCGCCTCACTCTTGCCTTGCTTGTCACTAGCAGAGGTTTACAACCAAATAAGATTTGCAGACTGCTACAATTTCGTTTCGTGGTTTTATTTCGTGGGTAACAATCTGGCCAAAGCGCTATTTTCCATATTTGAAGCCGCACGCGTTCAACTGGAAGAAACTGAATTCGGGCCATGGAACAAGAACAAATAATACAGCCCTGTAACGTTGCAGCTAGGACCAGACATAATGTTCGTTCTCAGGGTGCAAGCGTCTCTACCAATAATTCTGTTAAGTGTTCTTATCACAATTTTGGCATCTCAAAAAATAGAAAAAGGCAACCTTTGCTATTTTTGTCTGTTCAATATTCTACGCATCTGTAGTGACTCTGACAAAAGCTTGAATATGTAAGCGGAAACCTGGGATTTATCAGGAATTTAATTTATAAAAACATATTGGAAGAAGATCGTGTAATATAATTTTCTTGTTCTTCTGAAAAGTATGAATTTATCTCTTTACTCCCCAGCTATGGGTTAAACAGCAGTGTTGCTTGAACTCTCTTGCACTGAGATGGCGACTTCTCTGAATTTCGTCTAGAGAGGGATAACTATTTGACCCTAGATACACTACTGCTGCTATAGTGCAGTACATGCGGTACACATACGACACTAATTGTTTACGAGTACGAGATAGACGTGTAAGATATATAATTTATTAATTCCTAATCAACATGAATCTAGTACAAATTGGTTGTTGAACATGCATGTTTACAATTGAGAAATTATTTCTGAAAATATTCATGATAAAAGTAAAGAAATATAACAAGAAAACAAAAACAAAAATAAAAATATTTTCTAAAATATTGATACCATTAAAATAAATAGGCGTTTACTTTTAAAAAAAGATCTTTTGACATATGATATGTCGCATAAATATATGTTATAAAGTATGCGTTATAAAAATGCTTCTTGTAACTCACGACACACTTAAAGGTACTTCACTTCGTCATCCGTTAAGACTTCCCAGACTTCTGCCCTACTGAGCATATATAGAATGTATTTCAGATCTAACAAAATCCCTGCAGTCACACCCAATTCGAATTCATCATGTCACACAACTGTCGATATTCTTAAAGGAGATAGGTAGCTGTTTTTAAATGTTGAACATTCGTTTTTGGAAAAGCCATAGTTAGAGTGTTGGGGAAAGATTCATTGGGTCAACGTTTGAATAAAAAATGAGAGAAAATATTGTTGCGTGTTCAAATAAAATTATATTGATTTAGCCGTAGGATACACAAATTTTAACTTTAATTACTTATCCCGAAATGAAAGTTAGAAAGTTCTTCTCTTTGACTGTAAGGAAATAAACATGAATAGTCTTTCAGTGCGGAAGAGGGAAAGTGGAATTGGGAGACAAGATCAAAGGGAGTCCGCTGTTGCTTTGATGAGAAAGACAAGACGCCGAGGTTGACTCCGTGTTGCTTTACTGCCGTCAGTCCTTCCGCCGAATTGAATGAATGTTTGGTTTTAATGGTCTTGTGTAGGAACCAGAATCCTGTGTTTATTTACTGACGGGAGCTGATTTCATTGGCTATTGATTTTTATTGAATTGAAAATTTGAAGTATGTTTGAAACCTGGAAAGCTGCGCGGAGCCCTTGCACGGTCTGTTTAATTTTGTCATTTGCTCCTCTGGTTTGATATTGTTCACTTCCGCCTACCTTACAATAAGCTAATTAGCAGGGTAAACTAGGCTCTCTATCGTTGGACAACAAACAGTATATGGTTTGTTTGTTTGGGGTTTTATGGCATATCAACCACTATGGGTTATTTAATGCCAGATCCAGTATTTACTAGATATATCAAAAACGTATAGCTGGCAACATCATTGTTTCAAAAACGTATAGCTGGCAACATCATTGTTTCAAAAACGTATAGCTGGCAACATCATTGTTTCAAAAACGTATAGTTGTTGACATCATTGTTTCAAAAACGTATAGTTGGCACCATCATTGTTTCAAAAACGTATAGTTGTTGACATCATTGTTTCAAAAACGTATAGCTGGCAACATCATTGTTTCAAAAAAGTGTAGTTGGCAACATCATTGTTTCAAAAAAGTGTATTTGGCAACATCATTGTTTCAAACACGTATAGCTGACAACATCATTGTTTAATTTTTTTTCTACTGATTGACCCTAAGGCACCGCTTTCCATCACATTTTAGGGGTAAGGTGTTAGTATATTTAGTGTAGGGTTTGGTTGGGAAAGTTAATTGTAAGTTGTAGTTGTTTTCGGATGGGTTAGATGTGATGGGGCATGCCATGATCAGCCGATTGATCGGATCGACAGCCTTTTGGTTGGACGTAGTTTATCGTCATACCCAGGACGCGGATGTAGTTTATCATCATACCCAGGATGCGGATGTAGTTTATTGTCATACCCAGGACGTGGAAACACCTTGGGATTTCACTATTTTCCCATAGCTGGGACCCTAACAGGTGCTACCACCCCGGGTCATGGTGGACCTGGGAACATCAGCAATTAAGAGGTGGTTCCACGCTCCTCAAAACCTCCTGATCAGAGGCCTTGCTGTTGGATGTAGTTTATCGTCTTACCCAGGACTCGGATGTAGTTTAACGTCATACCCAGGACGGACAAACAGTATAAAAGAAACCTAAACTATGGAGAAGGCAAAAAGGAAACCTCTCCACTGTCTTTCCCAGGAATGTATGACAATTCATAGATAATGAATAAAAATAAGTGGAGATATATCAACGAGTACATGGAGATGACATTAATTTTCTTATTTGGGTGTGCGTGTGATGTAACGGATATCGCGGCCGAAATTAGAATCACTGAGCCGAGTTCAAATTCTGGGTTAGTCTGCTGCATTAATTTGTGCAGTAATGTTATTCGTCTTTTCTCAAACCTATTGGTTAAATAGCAAGGTAGACTGGCTTCTGTATCTTTGATTGAAAGAAATATAAAAGAAAGAAGAACCGGAAATCCAAATAATAAAGTAAGCGAAATGTACGCACTCCATTATGTTTGCCAAGAACACATGACAATACTCAGATAATAGATAAAAAAATCCGAGAAGAGCTAGGATCGCCAAAAATTGCGAAGAGATATGAAATTAGAAGACGAAGTTTATGAAAGAATTCATTCATCATCAAAGTATCTGCAAGGAAGTATAACGCTAGTAACTTTTCTCTCGATGACGGAAATTTTCGAAATTCTTCGATCTGGAGTGATGTGCTTTGAGTGTTTTTTAGTGGACATTAAGTATTAAGGTTTTTCTAGGAGAATTTAAGAGGACTATCTGGACAAGATAGTTTGTCGATGGTAAAATAGAGTTTCATACATGTATAATTAACTATACACCTTGAACAAAAAAGAGATTACAAATATATTACACAATTTGTACTATATTCACCAATCTCATTCTATAATACATGGTAACAGACATATATATATATATATATATATATATATATATATATATATATATATATATATATATATATATATATATATATATATATATATATAAATATAAATAAATGAATGATAGAAATTATTAGGAGAATTTGATAATTATAATTAAGTAATTCATCGAGTCTGAAACCTCAACAGAATGCAGAAAGCACTGGGCAGCCGTTTCGTCCTATATTTGAGACTCATCAGCTGTGCGCATCCACTACCGGGAATTGAAAACCGGAACAGTTGGTATGGTGTTTGCTTGATAACCTAACTGTCCGGGTTTCAATTCTCGGTAGTGGATGTGCACTGCTGAGGAGTCCCAAATATAGGACGAAACGGTCGTCCAGTGCTTTCTGTATTCTGTTGAGGTTTCAGTCTCGATGAATTATATATATATATATATATATATATATATATATATATATATATATATACACACACACATATTAATATATTTTCTGTTTAAATGTTAGTTTTATAGATAAAGATATTTAAAGTAAATGCTCTGTTTATAATAGACAGTATCAACTATATTTACTGGCCTGAATTACCAAGATATTTCATAGAAAATATGTCCTCGACAGGAATCGAACCTGTATCTTATAGCGCGTCAGGCCAAATGACGCTTCCGTGTAGGATACGGGATCGATTCCTGAGATCTTTTGCCCACAGTGCAGAGAGCCAAGGAGGTAGAAAACTCTGAATTCAAAGTTAGCCTGAAGATGGATGGGCTCCGTCAGCGTATCATGCACTAGACACACAAATCGATTACTGATTGACCCTATTGGTCAAAACACGTTCCTCAAACGCTCACTTGAAATGGTTTTAGTCACCAGAGAAACACAGTGGATTCGTGTTATTGTTCCTTAAACCACTCTCAAGTCGGTGACATGAGAATTATAGGTCATTGTTTCACAGGAAAAAATTCGCAAACTGTCTCACTACCTCCACTCGCCCATTAATTTCCCCAAACTGAATTTCTTCCACGCCAGTTAGTTATAGATTCGTGACTCAACGAACCTGGCGACCTTCTTTCATTGCTGCAATATCGAATCTAAACGTTCGTGTGCAGACCGAAGACACTTTCTTTGATGACTATTGCTTACTGTGAGTATCTTCACGAGCTTACGGCTATGTAGTCCATTATGCAACAAGGACTGATGCACTGAGATATGAGGAATTCCTGCCTTCCTCTAAAGAAAAGTTCCATACAATTGGTGTCACAATAAATCATTTTGTATTGAAATGACAGAGAATAACAATGCGAAAGAAAACAATCTGAACCAAAACGTAACTATTTCTCGTATCCCAACTGGAATACGACCTTTACAATTTTATTACTTGCGTTTATTCCCTTTGGAACTGTTCTATTATTTGCAAATATGCATCGGTACTTCTAGGATGAAAGTAGTTTTATACATGGAGAGATCTGTCTTTTCGTGTATGTGTCTATGTGCGTGTCTCTGCTCCGGTATGCATATAATTATTACAAAATCATTTTCCAGAAGTGTGAATTTAAGCGTATCTATCTATCTATCTATCTATCTATCTATCTATAATAGCAAAGGTCTTTAATGCTTGACAAAATAGATCGACCGGAAAATTACTAGAAGGTTAAGGCGTTTAAAGGCGAACAGATATTTTTAATTAAAATGCACAGTATTAACAAATAATAGAGCCAATATCCCGCTCAAGATAAATCTATAGAAATATCCGTGATAATTTCATGGTTTTTCTATTTTAATTTTCTGATGAATCTTATTTCTTAAGTTGATGATTGAATAAGCTCATGAAGACAATAAAACATGCGTAGATATTACCCTTTCACATCATTAAACATTTAAGCGTAACTAACAATCATAATATGAATGCTGGTCGTTATTTAAGAAGTAAGTGGGTACAAATGAAATAAATAAATTGACAGCTTTTTACATTCCCCTGAAACACACGTTAAACACTTTTTCTTTTTCCTTCTTTTTCCTTCTTTCTTTCTTTCACTGAAACCAACTAACGACTCTGATATCTATTTTCGGTTTCTCCATAGCGATCAAAAAATGGCAGTTATTTATTAGATATTGTCAGGATACGTTAAGCACTTCTTCCTTTATCCCTTTCTTCCTTTCTTTAACATACTCAGGTAGCAGCTCTGATATGTCTTTTCCGTCTTTCCATGCGATCAAAACGAAATTGCCTATTTATTATGAGATATTGAGAGGGCGTAACGGCCGTGCTAACTAAAGTAGGGAGAAGTAGAATTATAGTAAGATATTTAACCCCCCTCTCTCTGTCTCTGTCTCTCTTTCTCACTCTCTCTCTCTCTATATATATATGTCGAACTAATATCGACGTGAAGTCTTTATTTGTCTTTCCATCTGTTAGCCTGAAGTGGTCACATCTAATTTATATGAAAAGTCTCGCGTGTGCGCGCGAACCCACACACATAGTCCCCAAACACGCACGCACGCACGCGCGCGCGCGCACACACACACACACACACACACACACACACAACGTATATTTTTACATTTTCTTGTAAAAAATACTTTACTAACACTAGAATATACAGCGTGACACGTATATATATATGTGTGTCTATATTTCGGCATATGTAAAGGTTTTATTTAATTTTTAAACATATATTTCTGCTCATGCGACAGATGACTTTAAGTGGTTTTTTAAAATCAATCAATTATTTGGAAAAAAATGCAAATAATTTTGTTCAAAGCTACTGGTAAGTGGGATTTAATAGTTGGAAAACTCTGCAACTTAAGGTGGCAATTCATACAAGAAAATTGGCTTTTTTACATTAAATGCATCTTGGGTATGTTTTGATTTTAGACTTTTAGATTTTACCTGAAACCTTTGTTCGAAAAAATGCAGTAATCAATTAAAATTGCAATAAATAAGCGTCAATTCTTTTTCTAAAAATCAAAATTCAACAAAATACACTCGACGCTTAAGATTTAGAATCTCGGGTTTTCTAGTTATTATTTTTAGTAATGCTCAGTTTTCGCTTGTCTGTTTCAGCTTGTAAACCAAAACTCCAAATTTAAGATTTATACTTTATCTTGTGCAGTGACCTATGTCACAAGTCAAAACGGTACAAAAATTCCAACATAAAATTATTTTCTGAAATCAAAATTATAAATCAGCAGTTTCATCAAGCTTTATAAATGATGTCTTTGAATATATGACAGGGATACACGGCGTTACACGTGGAAAATAATTCCAAATATAACAACTCAGGGAACCATTATTTATACTATTTACATGCAAACTGTTTTTCGCATCTTTGTTGTTGTTAGCAAAACGTTTCAGCCGGTTTAACCTCCGTTCTTTAGGTGTATATCGATCTGGGTAACCAACAGGAAATTCTGAACTAAACACTTTATTTAATCAACGGAGAAAACTGTTCTCGTTCCATTGCACATATTCAGCGATACCTCGTCTAGTTCTTATTTTTAAGACTGCTCACTTATTGCTGAGTCCAAATGCACATTGCCCGGGATTGAGCTCACAACTACTACTGTTTTACACCAAATTCACGAACCACAGCGTAAATTAAAAAAAAATATTATGCTTTATTTTCCATAATTGTGCAACAAGTGTTTCGGGTCTAGCGACCTTCTTCAGGCAAAGAGTGAATATAAAAAGACACATTTCTGTCACTATTACACAAAAAATAGAATGTTTAACATGGAGAATGTTTAACATCGAAAATGTTTAACATCGAAAAACAAAGGAAAAATTAATTCATTTTTATAATATGTGGAAATATCCACTCTTTGCTTGAAGAAAGTCGCATAATATGTATTTAAAAAAAGGTAAACATTACAACCAAAAACGTTTGCGGTTTCTCTTTCTTTTTTAATATATATATATATATATATATATATATATATATATATATATATATATATATATAGGCTAAGAAGAATTTGGTAATCCGTATAGGTAGTCCCAAAAAGGATAAATGTAAATCCAGAGCAAATAATTTAAAGGAAAAACAGACCACTTTAAGGTTCCATGTAATAATTTATTTCGCCAAGCCCTTTATTAAAGGACACTGGCCGTTTGGAAGTGGAGTCTGATGAGCCAGTGTCCTTTAATAAAGGGCTTGGCGAAATAAATTATTACATGGATCCTTAAAGTGGTCTGTTTTTCCTTTAATATATATATATATATATATATATATATATATATATATATATATATATATATATATATATATGTAATACAGGTAATAGATTCGTCGGTACGGTATAAAATCCAGGTGAATCCAAGTAATATCAAATATTAAAACTGATCCACAGAGAGCTCAATGTGTTTATTATAACAGAACCTAGCAAACAGCTCTTTATTAATTTTGGAAATTGAAGGAAAAGGGTCTGAATCCTCAAATAAAATGGAAATTTTAGGTTTCGCGAATAGCTTTAGAGATAGCTGCAATCTATGTTTAGAGGAGAAAATTAGGATAATAAAATATAAAAATCAATGCAAACTATTAAATCAACGGAAAGAGTTAATTATGAAATGTAGACATAGGAACAGATTCATAATTACATAAGAATAAGTGGGTATGTGTGTGTGGTTATATATGTGCTTATCGTTACATATATGTACGTATATTTAAACGTACATCTGTGTAGGTATATATATATATATATATATATATACACACACACATATATATATGTGTATGTGTGTGTGTGTGTGTGTGTGTGTGTGTGTGTGTGTTGGACAGCATGATTTTTTCCATTGGGTGTCTCAGTATTACTCACAATTTATGAACCTGTCATTCAAATAATTTACCTCAATTTTAATTGGTTTTATGTTTAAATTCCCCATCACTTATTAATAACATTAAAGCCTTATGGTCTAAATACTATTTACTGTAAATCACAGTAAAACACACTTGCTGCTTGCATAGGATAGCACTCCATAGTAGGAACCGCAATTTATTTACAGACATCGAAAGGCTCTAGCCATAAATAAACTCCAATCCCGACCCCATACCGTACGGCCTCCCGCAGTCACGAACACTAACTCCTTAGCGAAAAACAAGGCGTCTCTCAGAAGAGGACTGAGATAAATTCAAAGCCCCAAATCCAGATAGACGGCTGGTTTCGGACCACCTTGAAATAGACTATACATATGTGAGGTAATTTTGGTTTGTGCTGCAACACACACACACACACACACACACACACACACACACACACACACACACAGATACACACGCACACACACACATATATATATATATATATACATATATATATATATATATATATATATATATATGAGATAATGATATATATTTTATATATCAAGAACAATATTGGCGAAAAAGGTATGAATAAATAAGTTTTAGTGTGATGCGTGTTGTTCTTTAGGACTTCCTCGGACTTAATTTTTGATGTCGATTCGATTCAAACGTGCGCCCGAAGAAATTCATAAAGCAACGCTTTAATCCTCTAGGATGTTTTTACGTAAGAATGAGACCATATTCGTAGTTATAGGCAGTTCAGAATTACGTGTAGGTTACCTAGATTGACATATACCTGATGAAGGCCGCACGACACAAAGACCGAAACGTCGTGAAATCATCAACAAAGGTGAGGTCAACTGTCCGAATATAAATAGTGCAAATAATGATAGCTCTTCATCTCAGAAATTCAGACAGAAATAATAAAAGTGCTACAAACAAGAAAGGTAAGTTGGAAAAATATCAAAGAAAAAATTAAATACATGGTTAAGAGAAATTAGCAAAAGAAAAAAAAACTGTAATGAAATAGAAATTTGTAAAGAAAGAAAAGCAAAGACGCAAATAGGAAAAAATAAACCAAACAAGCACGAAACAAACAATAGAAAGGAAAACAGCAACAAAATATAAAAAAAAACAACCTGTAAAATATCTCATTTAAAAGAAACCTGTATAGCAACGACGCAAGAATCTATATTGGCTCGCCACAACTGGTGGGATTTGTGGTTGTTGTAATGCACAACGGCTCGGAAGGCGAAATCGGAGAACCGAGTTCGAATTTCAGTCGAGTTCGTAATATTCACTTACTTGCAAATACCATTCAGAAAGGTATTAATTTAGCTCCTCTTCCGAGTTATGGGTTAAAGAGTAGAACTTATGTTTCGAAGTGTCATTGTCAGAAACTGTTAATGCAATATTAACTGACGAAAAACAATTATTCTTACAATCTAAAGTATGTTTCAGCTTGATATAACTTACCAATCTTGATAACTCGTAAATAAAAACAAACCCATGAATCAAAACTTCAACCGTTGATTTTTATTCTGCATTTCTCAACTAAGCTATTCAGTGATGAAAGAAATCAAGTAACATGAAGAAAATATAGATATTTTATTATTTCTTTCTTTGCTACTTCCTTGAAGTTTTTTCTTTTCAGATTTGCGAGTGTAGATGAGTCCTTTTTTCTAAGTATGGCTTAAAGTTAGTTCATAATGAACACATTAGAGGAAGACACTGTAAAGTAGGACTAGATATCTGAGTCGAAATGTTGCTATCAGTACAAAAAACATGGTCGTGGATAAGGATTCAAGAAAAAAATTCGCACCAGGGACAGAGTGGGAAGCGGATTTCCTTTTGGAACACGGCTGCATGATTTTACACGTGTCTTTTGCAGATATGTCTTTTAAGCAGATATTCCGAAAGATCTTACGATTAATCAGAATCAAAAATCAATCATTCGTCTTTCTTCTGGAGAGAACTACTACGTTGTATCTTTTAGTGATATCATTCATGTTCTCAAGTTTATTGATTTTCATTGCATTTGAAATGCGGTTCTTTAAAACGTTTTCTTCATTCTCATAGTATCTTGTAAGTTTAAGATTGTTTCAGCCGATTAAAGGGTGTGGCCACTTTGGGGGTCACAAATATAGCTTTGAACTACTGATAAATTCAATGTACAACGCGAAAATAATGGGAAGATAAAGAACGAAATTATAATCCGTATATACACGTGTATATGACGACTCCATGTATAGTGTGACCCTCTAGATTTTTGGGCCGGAATACTTGTGTATAGTGCAAACAGTCAATGAAAATGCAAGATCTTTTAACCACATCAAAAACGAAACCTGTGCACTGTGTAAGTGCATAATTTTTGGCGTAAAAAATATGTTCATAAGACTCGCCCTATGCACGAGTATATATTATAAGAATACGTGGGAGGTGTCTTTGAATTTCCAATCATTAATTTATAAAGTTCACTTAGATGTGACTGGGGATTGAGATGACCAAGAATGATCAAATAGAGCAATAGTGAATTTAATATTAACTAAGTCTGGCATGAGAAAAAAATCTATATATAAAACTGTTAAATTCATATACATTTTGATGAATATTATTGAATTATCTGATCACTTTAGAAGGGTGAACTCTTTTAAAACATATATTTGAACAAATTGTTCGTTATTCTCCGTTCCTAATATATAGCTAATATATAACTTCGTGTATAATATATAAATAATATATATCTCAAATTTAAAACGGTATATTGTTGGCGTTCAGTTTGTGCTGTGTTATTTTTCTTTAAACCAAACATGGATGATAATGTTAATACTGATAATGGGCATATAAGCCGATTCCTAATAAGAAATCATTCGGCATTCAATGAACAAACAGCCATTAATGGTTTGCCCTAATTTCCTATGGATTTTAGATCTAAGAAGCCATAATTGTGTACTTTAATATTTTTCCCAATTCTTATTCCGCTATCTCTAGACACAAAAAGATTAGCTAGATTACTAACTGTTTCCATCTGACACCAAGATAAAAAGAAATACACTCAAACATTTCGTAGTGTATCTATTTGATGTTCTGTCTATAAATGTAATGTATTTTGTATAATTATTTTGCTTTCAAAATAGGATTTTAAATGAGATAAACCTTACGATATCTCTTTCTTGTACTTTGTTGGGTGCTCGGTCCCTGTGTTTAGTCTACGAGGAACTGGTTAGCAATATTATACAACGGAAATAACAGAACGAAAATAAAACCCATGAAAAGGCAGAAGAACGCGAATGAGCCACCAGCTAACTAACTAGATACTTTTCTTTTACAGTGATGCCTACCCTGTAGACAATCGAGGTAGAGGTTAATATTGTATGAAGCAAGCCCTGGGGAGACGGTTCCACATGGCAGTGTTTCGTGAGAAGAAGTTGCTCGCGTGAAACTTGCAAAGGAATACGAAGGGAATGGGAATTGTGCATGGCATAAAATTTCTTAGCCGTGAAGGTTAGAACTGGTGGAACTAAGGAACGTAGTTCATCAGAATATTACTCATGGAAATTACAATAGAGCAGCGAGAAGCGAGCGATGTCACGGCTGTGAGAAAAGGGTTGTCCGTTGGAAAGTAATATGACACCTACAAGGACGTGGAGACGCTTTTGGTGTCTGTCAAGACTGGAAAGTGAAGACTGGACAGCTCATATGAATATACTGGAATATATGGCAAATATAAAGATAAAGTATAGCACTCATTGTTATTTTTTGCTTTACATCTCCAAAAGAACTCAAGCAATTCAGAGTTTAGCATGCTGCAATGAGTCCCGAACATGGAATTGTTCTTCATTTTAGCGTTCCGCTCAGCTACTTTCGATTTTTTTGGCGTGTGAACAGTTGTCTCTGGGTCAACGAAATTCATACTGTGATTTACAGTCAAAGAATATAATTGGGACCATCATTCAAAGACGTATATCCTTTTCAATAATCCGATATTATCGTAGTCCCAGGTAAAATACAGCTTCAGACTTTGCTCAACAATTTGGAGGTTCTATCTGGCACACAGTAGTTGAAACATTCTTTCGTTTTATGACATATGTCTCCATATACCCTTTGGCTTGACAGTTTGATAAACAAACTTTGACTTAAAATTCATAATTTCGAAAGAGTGCCAAAAATCTAATTAAAAACAGTAATTTAAAATTTATAATTTCTTCACGTGAATTAATTTTAGCGATAAGTAACATGATTTGCCGTGAATTAGCATAAAACATCCAATAGGGAATAGCAGGCGGAGTCAGGTACTTACTGGAGCGGTACAGCAACTAAACATTTTTCAGCATCTTGAGCCGTGGATCGTATGTACGAGTTCCACTTAAGGTTTGGGCTGAATTTGTCCCAATAGGCGCTCAAGTCATGAGGCATCCCTGAGGGAACATCCGTTCATCGCGATTGATATAGTCCGAGCGGCGACGGTGAGAAGTCGCTAGTTTAGTTTACTAACATTGAATGTGACCCCTCCCCCTTACTGAGCTGTTACAGCTAAGTCAGTGGAGGTATCAGCTGACAAGCTCTGGTCACCGAGGGTTTTGGAGGTGTACCATCAGGTTGTATCATCGGCATAGATATTCACAAATGGTCGGAGTATGTGCTGCATCAATAAAAGCCGCGTAGAGAAGGCAACGGCAGAGCATAGCTCTATTCTTCCCAATAAACTTTGTATTAAGTTTCATTAAAAAGATTTTCCCTTCTTATAGAAATGTAGCGAGTGATTTGATGTAAAGGGGATTTTAAATCTTGTTATTTTTTTAATGAAAAAAGTATTTGTTACGTCTACATTTATATAACATTTCTTGACGTGGGTGATTGATGACCTACACAACTTCCTGCCTAAGTAACTCTTGAACATTTATTATCTCTTTAATTACCGTGTCCATTCAAGCTAGTTATGTAGGTTGCTCTTTGTTTCCATCTACTTCATTTGACATCGATATGAAGGGTGAGCGTTAAATTATCCTTGGTTTCTTTCTTCATAATGTGTTCTCGACATTTTAGCAGTCTTTTCATGGCTGTTAGCAGCGTTTTCTTGTAGTGGCTAGTCTCTTTATGAAAATATAAATTTCTTATTTGTAGTTATCTTTTTTACTGAAATTCGTTAAGAAAACAATCTCAGAATAGAATAGATCTAACTCACGACATTAACTAGTTGCTTTGCGTGACTATCTGTTTACTAAATCGATTCATGATTGGTACTTCGTTATATATGTACATGTACTTAGTTCTGTATATATATATATATATATATATATATATATATTAAATATTGGTATAATTATAAAAGAAGAAACCTCATAATCAGAGATAGAGAGATTTCAGATATAGGTAATGTAGATCCAGAAATCAACATTGCATGCTGACTGTTAATTTCATAACATAAGCTATTCCAGACCACGCACACGTACAGACACAAACACACATGCACACGCAGACGCAAACACACTCACACGCAGACGCAAACACACTCACACGCAAGAACACACACACACATACACACAGATATATATCTATGTGTGTAGGAGAAAGTAGATAATAGGTATAAATGTAAATTGATTGGAACAAATAAAAATTTTAATTTTTTTGAAATAACGTTTTTAAGTTTCTATGTTGTTTAGAACGAAGAAAATGTGTTTTAGAACTGCATTGTTGTTGTTTTGTTAACGGAATATCAACTTCGATGGGTTATTTGATGCCGAAATTTAAATATTTTGTGCTTAATGTTTATTATTTGGGGAGATAATTATTGTTTTAGCGATAAATGTTTTACTAATTAATCATTAGATTTGAGAGAAGATGATAATTTATACATTTCTCCTAATTGAACCCAAATGGAATTGGAACTTGTCTCTTCGATTGACAATTTCGAGCCATTATGTATTAGACCACATGCACATTCAATCTTACAGCACCTGATATTCCCAAGCAGTCACCCATCTAGGTACTGACCAGGATCGACATTGCTTAAATTCTGTGATCGTATTGGTGCTTAATCGTGATGCGGCTGTATGCCCTGCGTCGTCGTGGAAATCTAAAGCGAGATGTTAATCAATATAATAAATAATTGCAAATTCTAGTGATTAAAGAGTTCAAGACTAAAATCCATAAAAGCAGTACATATTTCGGAAAGTCTTACTCAGAAGGCACAATAATGTTCTCAAAGGAATTCTTACATTACGGAATTGGTTGATACATATGTTTTCTTGTCTTTACCGTATATTTAAAGACCTTGAATGGAAATTGTTCAACATTCCTTTTGTGATGTCAACGAACACTCGTTTGACACTTTTGTAATATCAATGAATACTTGTTGGCACTTTCGTAATGCTCGTTGCAGTAGAGACTTTGTAATCGCCGATACACCTATAGTACGCCGTTGAACAATACTGGTGACTGACGCCTTCGAATATCACTCGCACTAGTAGTACTTGCTCGATAATACTCGCTTGGACATTAATCACCATATAGTGATCATTATAGAGGAATAGTACAGAGAATAGCGAACCGTATAGTAACAGATCATAGAACAGTATTAACGATCCGCATAGTGACAGAGGAGAAATAGCGATCCGTATAGTAATAGAGGATACACTAGAAATGGAGATCTGAATGGTCGTCATGATAATTCCTATATATATATATATATATATATATATATATATATATATATATATATATCTATATATATATATATATATATATATATATATATATATATATATACATATATATATATATATATATATATATATATATCCTCTATGGTCACGTGATCTACGATTCAATAATAGGATCTCCTGTGTTTGCTCACTGTCGATCTATGTTCAAACTCAAGCGACAAGCGACACTTTATTCGTATATAACAATTCCATAATATTACGATAATACTTTGTGATGTAAATATGTATCGAGAGTTTACCAACATTGGATTATGTTGGAAGTAGCAATTCTCCTCATCAGAATGTTATATTTATTTACATTTGTCTTTAGACATATAGTTCTCTCGGAAGGATGGTGAGAAGTTCATGGTCTAGGCGCATAAACAAGCAATAAGTACTAAGGAAAATGTAAACAAAAAGGACGCTTATAAGTACAATAAAAAAAGGAAACTAAAAATGTTCTTAGACATATGAGGAAAGAGAGCTTGAAAGATTTTACACGTACAAGACATATCGAAGTTAACAAGGTCATCTCTAAGATATTTTTAATGTAAATATTAACGTACAGGGTGGTCTGAAAGTCTTGTCAACCCTGCCAAAAATTAATGAGAACAATAGAAATATTAAAGAAGTCATGTTGCACATCCTCCATGCTCTTGCCAGAATGCTTACGATCATGAATCCATACGCTTGTAAGCAGCCTCTCTACCAAACTGTAGGAGTTCGTGTCAGCCAAATAAAATAGAAAATTATATTATGCCGCGGTGAAAAGAGTTTCGGATCAACCTGTATATAATTTACATTTTAATTCTGCTTATATTAATTTATTTTCTACTGTTATTGGAAACATTTTTAATGCAAATCCATAAAACAATTATTATAGGTGTTTAATAACAAATAATTTAAATCCATTTTTCTTTTTCTTTGGGCTTTATATTTCGAAAACTTTTTCCTAATGTGAGTTACGTTGGTATTAAATTAATAGTTTCAAAATTTGTTTCCCTAGCTCGTGTCAATCGGTGCTTTAAAGAGAGTTTTTATTTCGAAGCTGAAACTTAACGTTTGATAGTTGAGTTCAATAAGATTAAGAGGACCAATCTTAAATAGATCTTCGAGCCACTGCACTTCAGACATATTTCCATTACAATACTTAATTCTTTTTCAGTTTTTATTTTAGATCATTTTAAGCGTTTGAAATACGAAGGATATTGACTTACAAATAAGTAGACGTTTTCAATTTCTGTCTGAATATCGGGGATGAGGAATTATAATTACATTAGATGTTTTTTAATCATTTCACCCCCAAGCAAGGCGATAAAGCCACTAGGACGCATGAGGTTACTGAGTGTTAGAGAATATGACAAAATGCTGCAATAAAGGAGGGAAGACAATAAAAGAACAAGAATTAATAAGATAGAAGATTGCATTTAAATTTTGCGTTAAGGTAGTGGGGTATGGATTGAAGTCAAAATTCCAGCTTACGACCGATAACATTGCAGGGAGAAGATAATGATTGATATTGTATTTAAATTTTTGAAGATCAAAGTTGACGGTGAGAAGCGAATTCCACAGCGAAAAAGTGAAATAAAAGAAACTGTTACCATAGAACTTACGGTTAAATCTAGCAATTTCAGCTGTAAAAGGACGAGATCATCCCGCCTATCTATTAGGTACCGTAGCAGAAACTTCATCGAAACAATTCCCATGAAAATATTCATGGAGAAGTCACAGAAATGCCAGGTTATGTCGATGGGAAAGGGACTAAAGTCGAGATGACATTACAGATTCTTCTTTGGATTTTATCAAGAATCTCCAAATATATAGCAGGGGCACCAAGACTAGATGTGACAGCAATATTCAAAGCAAGGAGGAATGGTAGGCTTATAAATATGTAAGACAGAGTCGGACTTATTTTTGTTGTTAATATCACAACGTTATACCTATTGTACACCCCGGCTTTCTTCATGTGTTTGTCGATCCCTGTGAGTGGGACGCTTCACTTAATCAGCGTGGTAAATTGGACTCATTCTGCTGTTCACGTCATCTGAAGCTGTTTAATTGTCATTTTAGTAATGCCGATTTATGGATAGCCATGTTTCCACTTAGTAGTCAGGACCAAGACCAGGGATTGAACTCTCAATTATTATTTGGAACCAAGAGTAACAGTGACTGAACAGTATTAAACAGATGATTTTATAAACGATTTATTGCTAAATATGCCTGAAAAATGGTTGGTTCATTAAACTGTACCAGTAAGTATTCGTCTCCCTCTGCTATACTCTAGCTTGTCAAGAGCCACATCAAACCAAAAATGGAGTATTGATGGATCTACCTGGTCCTCACTTTCCTGGCTTGACAGAGTTCGAGATAATCTACGTGGCCTTGTGGGTCATAAATTATTTTCCACTCGACAACTCCTTCCCAGAAAACGAAACGTCACAGCCCTCTCGCTACTCAATAGCTATTTCTATGGTAAGTGTTCCGAAGAGTTACATTCCTTTGATCCATCAACCCTGAACTTTTCATCTGGGACCATCCATTCCACGTTCATATTCCATCAAGAATTTCAACCTGGACAGCCTCTTCTCGAGGACGACTACTGTGTGGCAGAGACGCCTAACCGGAGATTTCTTGATCACGTAACCTCTTCAAGTCTAGAATTAACGATTATCTTCCCTACATAACCTCATGAAATGAATATTGTGTTATTCTTACGCTAATAAAACATCACATAATAACCCTCTATCTTGGTTGGCTCTTGGGGCTTTGTATTGAAAGACCATTAGTGCATAGAAAATAATTATCCAAGACGAGATATCCCTAGCCACGAAAAGCTGAATGAGAACTATCTATGAGTGTATTGTGGTTTAAATATGAAATTACTTGAAGATTACCCGGATAAGCAAACAACTTGAAGAAGGCTGATGGTCACAACGGCCGATTCGATCTAATAGTAAAACCAAAGATGAAGATATTAGTCCTTAATTCTTCTTGTACGTGCCGTGTCTTTTCAAGAAGTAGGCCATCATGGCGTTCCAAAATTTCCAGTCTTTTCTAGCTCTTAAATTCTGTCTTATCTCTCCTAAATTTTGCTCTGCCATCGATTTGCTCAAGATCGCTATGTAGGTTATGCGTTGTTTTCCTCTGTCCCTCTTGCCGTTAACTTCCCTGTAAGTATCTCATTTTCCAAGCTCTCTTTCCTCATTATGTGCCTTAGAAATTTCAACTGTCTCTTCCAGATGTGGAGCATAGTGCCCTTTTTGTCTCTATTTTCTCTAAAACTTCATTGTTGCGCTCATCTTCGGTCCATCGTATTCTCATCATCTTTCTATAGAACCGCATTTCAAATCTTTTCTTTATCTCTGAGCCGATGGTTCATCATTCGCTGCCATATAGGAGGACTTGTATTACGTAACAATTCAGTACTCTTTTCATTATTTCTAATGGATTTTTTTCCGTTCCTTAATTCTGATTATTTCAAAATCTAAGGTTTTGGATTCCATCTTTTGCTTTCATATTTCTGTGTCGCAATTTCCATCAGTTCCAGATATTTAAATTGTTGAACTTGTTTTATTTTTGTATTTCCATTTTATAATTTAGATTTTAGGCGGTTGCTTTTGCTAACAACCGTACATTCAGTCTTCTTGCAATTAATATTTGTTCCCTTTTCCTCGCTTTCTTTCAATACCTTCCGTAGGAGTTCTTTTTGTGTATTCTATATCATATGCATATCTTAAACTGTAAAGATTGTGGCCGCCAATATGAATACTCATATGACTTCTAATTCTCTCAGAATCGCCTCACTGTATAGGTTGAAGAATTCCGGTGAGAAGATACATACTTGTTTTACCCGAATTTTGTATATTTACTGCACACATTTTCTATCTGTGTGTAGGCGGTTTGCTGCAAGTATAGGCCCTGAATTATTCTAATAGCCTTCCCAAATACGTTTAGGTTACGTAGCAGTTCCAATAGTTCTTTGTAACGTAATTTATCTAACGCTTTTACGTTATTGATAAAACATAGTTACATATCCTTCTGCATTTGTATTGATATTTCTGATAACATTCCGAGAATAATTATGTAGTTCCTTGTTTAAGTGTTTTTAATTAACCCGCATGTTCTCGTCCTATTTCTGGTCTGATTCTGCTTCGTTCTCTATTCAACAGAATTCTATTGATGAGATTTGTTTTGTGGCTCATTAGGCTGATTGTCTGATGGAGTTCACATTCGTTTGTACCTGGTTTCTTAGGTAGTGCTATGAAAATGTATTTAATTAGGTCTTCCGGTGTATCAGCGCTATTGTAGATTTCAGTTATGTCTAATCTTTTCAACGCCGAAATCATCTAAGGCTACCAGCATCTCTATTACAATTCTGTCTGGTTTTGTGGCTTTGTTTCTGGTTATAATATTTCTAGTCTTTCGATATCTCTGTGAATCGACGGCTGTTCTCTTTCGTCGTGGAATATTTCTCCGAATTATTCGTTCAATCACTGAAGTGTTTATTTCTCTAGTATCAGTGTTCGGTCTTTGGATTTTGTGCATCCTGTTGATGAGGATGCCTTTTGTCCTGTTAGTTTCTGTATGTCTGCCTTATCTGTCATACTTATGCTTTCTATTTCTGCACAGTTTTCCTTGAGCCATTCCTCTTTTGCCTGCCTGCATTTGTTCCAGTTACTTTGTACAGAATCCTATATCATGTGCTGTACCATGGCATTGTGTTTTCCTCCTTTTCATCATTTTCTTCTTTTTTTTCCTACTTTTCTTTGGTATGATCTCAGTTGTTGCTGTTACTAAAGATTTTCTCAATCTGTCCCACTCAGAGTTTCCATTCTCATTTTGTTCTTTGAATCTGTTTTTAACACTGTCCCTATATTTCACATTCGGGTCATTCAGTAATCTGCCGTATTACAAATTCAATGTTGCCTTTCATAAATGTCTCTAGTTTAACTCTAAGTTTACATATCACTGGAAGGTGGTCACTCTCACAATCGGTATTTGGGTATATTTTGCAATGTAAAACTGCATTTACTGCATCTGCTATTGATAATTATATAGTCGATTTGGCTTTTTGTTCCTCCTCCTGGAATTCTCCAAGACCATGTACATCTTTGGTATTCTAGAGGACCCATTTTTCATCGCGTTCATTACGATTTCCTAGTCCGAATTTCCAACTATTTCATAATCTCTTTCCTTGTCTACTTTGGTATTCATGTCTCCCATGACGATTGTAATTTCTTGCTATTTGGCGTTACCTAGCGGACAGTAAAACCTT
The DNA here is from genome assembly GCA_964036315.1 of Acanthosepion esculentum. Taxonomy (NCBI): domain Eukaryota; kingdom Metazoa; phylum Mollusca; class Cephalopoda; order Sepiida; family Sepiidae; genus Acanthosepion; species Acanthosepion esculentum. Next base: position 79,423,659 of record OZ038475.1, read on the forward strand.
TCAATTTCTTCTTCTGTACCTTTTGCCGTCATTGTATATACAAATATGATGGAATTATTGAAAGGCTTTCTTTTCAGTTTAGCTACAAGAATTCTTACATATGGTTGACAATATCCCAGAAGACATTTCTTCATGTGTCGGTCTAATATCAGTCCTACTCCTCTTTCATTTTTCTCATCGCCTGCATAATATGATCTTGTGTTTGTCGCTGACGAAATCTCCATTGCTTTTCACTTCGTTTAAGATACGCCAAAAATAACATTTAAACTAAAATTTAACCTGTTCATTTTCGGATTTATATTTTCTAAATGGCTACATTGTTTGGATATTCCATCTAGCGTGAATTATTTTTCTTTGATGCGAACAGTCGCTGCATGAGTGTCCGGTGAAAACGGTCACTTATATCATACCTTATATCATATATATATACCGGGCGAGGGATAAATTCTAAGAAGTTTGATCCCTTTACGCCGTTTTTGCTAACAGTCGCTGGATGACGGTTAGGTGACACCTGTTCCCCATTCGCCGGGTACCGGGCTAGGGGTTAATTTCAATAAATTTAACCGCTTAATTTAGCCGTTATCTTTCATAATTTGATTGTTAATTCCGTATATTAATTTAATATTTTAACAAAATATTCAAATTTGTTTTGTTAGATCAAGATGATTTAAGCTGAACTAAGTAATATTGACATCAAAACGTCTTAAAGAATGTCTTTTTTTTTAGATTCATTAAACTACGTGGATAGCTGAGATTATGCATCTGAAGAAAATTTACGAAGAAAATATCGCAGCTCTCGCTGATACCTTGTCGATCTCTTGTTACTGAACGTCATTAATTTTATGCACGGTCTAGTTTGCACATCGCCGCCTGCGCATTCTTTATATTGGCAAGAAGCCAATTATCAAGTGTCTTATGACAGTGTTATTGTGGAAGACCTTTCAGCTGCGGTCAATGAAATACGATTAAAATGTGACGATCGATGGCGCTTGTTTGACATTTTACTCTTCGTTTTCATTATAGATTTAAATAAAATCCTTGAACACGTTTTTAGATTGCAGACTTCGCATTAACAGGGTTTTAAAAGAGCTTTTCAATTTAAGCATTTAATCATAATATACGCTGAAATGTATTAAGTGTTCGATGTAATCAAACACCTTTATCTCATTCCAATTAATTCTTTAGGATAATCTTAATTTTATTACATTAGAATGGCATTAACATATTTTCCTTTCATAATAATCGTCAATTTTGTTTTTAGCATTAAAAATAATGTTTTAATAATTAATAATTTTCATTAAAAATCACTATCATCAATTTTTAAACATTATCAAATCTGAATTTCCCTATATTAAAATAGCAATAAACTATTTTCTTCCATAATTTTCTATTTTTTAGGATTAAAAATAATGTGATTTTAATAATTAAGAATTTTTGCTAAACATCGCTATAATCAATTTAAAAAAATATTATATTCAACCTCGAAATTAATTTTCTCAGCGTGTTTATATTTCCCTTAATATTTCGAAACTGTTGATATTTGAGCCGCAAATGTTGATTACGCAGCAAACAGTAGCAAGAGATTTCGTTAAAGAACGGAAATTATTTAAAATGTTTCTTGTATTTAAAAGTGGGTACGTTCATATCTTTATGTATAACGATGAACCACGAATGAAGATAGTTATCAGCAATTGATTCTGAAAAAGAGAAATCAGTTCGTTTTAGCTATCCTTTTATACTTACTACTAATATAATATATTTAGTGTAATTTAGTCAATTTAAACAAGCTTGTTATGTACGTTACTCGACATTATACCCTACCTTAAATAACACATGTGAATGTCAAAAATCTCCACGCCACATTTCCTCATTAACTGCCTTTGTATGATCCTAGATAAAAGTGTCATTTTTGTTTCCGTTTTCTTTAGAACTTCCTTATTCCCCACATGCTTCATACATGGTATTTTAAGTATACGTGTCTAGAACCACATCCCTGTTGCCTGAAATCTCCTGTTTATCCGTGAACAAATTGCCCATCATTTACTGAAATACAGGAGGAGTGATATAACGTTGCAGTTCAGAACGTCATCGAATTAATCTAAAATGTGACGATCGATGATGGTTGTTTGATATTTTACTCTTCGTTTTCATTATAGATTTAAATATAATCCTTAAACACGTTTTTAGTTACAGATTTCGCACTACAAGAGTTTTAAAATAGTTTTTCAATTTTATTATTTAATCATAATATACATTGAACTGTATTAATTGTTCGATTTAATCAAACACCTTTATCTCATTCCAATCAATTATTTAGGATAAATCTCAATTTCATTACATTAGAATGGCATTAAACTATTTTCGTTTCATTATAATCGTCTATTTTGTTTTGGGGATTAAAAATTGGACGAGATTGTAATATTTGAGATGATATTACACCAATCACTACAAATATAACATTTTCAAGTCGAGTCTCAGCCGTTATCTCTTGTTCAGGGGTGGCTGAACCGCGGCTCTTTGGCCTTTAATATGTGGCTCATGGAAATATGTTGGCTGATCTTGTTTTTACATCACAGTTAATCTAAAAGATAAAAAAAATGTCAAGCTTTATAATTATTTACTGGGTATGAATTGAGAACCCTTTGGATTAAAACGTAAGTTTAATATTAATGTGTATATAACAAAAACATAACTGTAAATTTTGTTCATATTTTGCGGGTCTCAAACATCTGAACGTATGTGAATCTTACATTAAGCAATTTTGGCCACCCCTGGTATATATGATCATAATATGCACCTCTTCATCTCTTCCTATACGCCTTTGCAACAACCTCATTTATTCACATTCTATATTGAATGGCCCTTATACACTGGATTTGGTGACTATTAATTTAAAAATAATTGCCAAACAACATGGACAATCAATCTCGATTTTATTGCTTTGTTTTCCTTTTCTTTTTCTGATTTATTAAAAACAGATGACATTTTATAGTTGTTTATCAACATTTAATTATGTTATCTGACTTCACTCGAGTGTTAAACAATGAGAATTTACTACCAATTTTCTGGTTTCGTTCATTAGTTTCTGATTCATTGCACTTCTATTACGACGAAATCATTCTTTATACTGTAGTGTCAGAATATTGATATTTTATTTCTTTTTTATGGCTTATCAACCCATTGCGGGTTATTTAAAGCCAAAAATATTTTACATTGGCAAGTATATTTTTTGAGATAATAATGGTTTAGTAATACAAGTCCTAGTAATACAAGAGGAGGCACGGTGGAGTAATGGATAGTTCGGATTGAAGGATCGGAGAGCCGAGTTCGAATTCCAGTCGAAGACATTACATTCACTTACATGATTGGGAAAGGAATAAATCCTCTTCCCCCAGCTATGGGTAAATAGCAGGACAGACCGGGTTCTATAGCCTTGGATAGCAATTGGTCTACCGCAGAAAGAAATGGCAACCTAAAAAATCTGCCTCGTCAGTCATGTATCGAAAGATAAATGATCGCCTAAGCGTGTATCACGCATGGCACATAACTGACTGAATACAAGTCCTACTAATTAACCCATAGTTGGGGAGAAGAGGTGGATTTACACTTTTTCCAAGGGTATTTGGGCGTAAATAAATATAACGAATCCAACAGGAATTAGAACTCGGCTCTCGAATTAACAATCCGGAGACATTACCCATTACACCACCCACACTCCAAGCATAAAACACCTGGTATTCCTAAGCGGTCACCCATCGAGGTACAGACCAGGCTCGAAGTTGCACAACTTCGGTGATTTTACGGGAACTGGTGTTTCAAAGTATTGTAGCCGTAAGCCCGAGTCAGAAGATTAATTGAAATAAATGTTAAAAAGATTTATAAAACGTATCCACCATCGCATTTGCTCAGCATTTATATATCTTTTGCAAAAAATTAGAAATATCAATAATCAAATTCATTATAGCATCATATTAGTTACACTGAACACTTTCACTTAAATCTATGTTTATGTATAACTTTTTGATACTGTGCATAAAGATCTTTAAAACAGTGATATCTCGTTTGAGACAATGAAATAAGATGAATCTTGGAGAATCTAATAATAATTCATTTCCAAACCAAAGAAGTTGATCTCTGCTGGAATCTGCTTTCTGTCATGTTATATTTGAATATGCGTTGCCAAGATACTAAAGAAATAAGCCAATTTTCTGTGTTACCATTCTGCCAATTATGTCTGCTGAATTGATTTGATTCAAGGGATTTATTTGATCAATATTTACAATACTGTCCCTATTTCTGAACCTTCTCTAATCGTAGAATTTAGAGAAACTATCCGAACATTTGCAGTTTCAAATATACCGCTGAGATGAAAACTTGAACAAAACGGAAGAAAAACAATTTGAGGAATGACTAAACCATTTCTGAATACATTACGTTTTTCGTACAATATATTAAGTTTAGAAAATTTTCCACAATGTTTTAGTGATGGAATCTCGGAGCCAAAAACATATTTTCTGAAAATATGTAACTTACACAATCTACTGTTCTTATTACATTGGCGTAACGCTCATTACAAAATTTAATTAATGATAAGAGGAATACTGAATTAATAGTTATTAAATAAACAAATTTTCCCTTACTATAATTCTTTAAACGTATAAACAGTGTTTGTATAATACAAATAAGGACAGGACTTACAGTGTATTCAAACAGTGAATAGTATTGTGAAATCGTACCATGCGGGAAATCCATCACACTAATAAGAGCTTCATTGATGAAATTAGCTAGATATGACATTGTTTAAATATCACCCAATAGAAGGCTCGATATGCGCTCAAGGTTGAGGGTTACAGTCAAAATGGTAAGGATTAGAGAGCTACATGAAATGAGTATATATTGAAGGTAGTTGAAACTGGGGTTTCTGAGGATGAAGGAGATAAATAACGTTTGGTCCTTGACTTAAGAATTTCAAGATTAAAGTATTCAAATTTTCAAGTTTTTTGCATTCAGATATGTTCTTTATTGGTCCATTGTAAAGATTTGTTATTTGATTAACTGCTGCTTTCCTATCAGCTAGAACCCGTCTCACCGGCCTCTTTCATCAAAAAAAGTGTTTCCATCCAAAGAATAATCCCTCATTTGAATTTTTACTTTTACTGATCATTCTCTGTAAAACCTAGAGTTTGCTGAACCTGGAAATCCCACTTTTAGCCCAATCCATCTGACACCATCGACCAAGCCGCGTTCAAGCACACTTAAATTACTTTTTCTTCATAAAATAATCCAGGAGATGTATTTCAGCAGGTTGAAAAATTCATAGGCTGATATTAAGGAATGGTGATACAGCTGTGAATGCTTCTATTCAACTCTTCTTCTTAACCACTCCACTGTTTATTTTCAGGCAAACTGACATCTGACTGTTGGAAGAAAATTCTAGTATCGACATCTCATGAAATTGGACAAAACTGTGTTACTAGTTGCTTCCAGAACCCCCCCAAGTTTATTCATACTGATATGGTTGCTACATTGGGAGATGATGGTCCAACTGAATCAGTAGTGTAAAAGTTCGCTCCTGAATTTAGAAGAGGAAGACCGATTCTTGATTATGATCCAAGGTCTGGACATTGTGCAACTGTCACAACCGAGGAAAACATTGATCATGTTATCCATATGACAGGCGATTGACTATATACCAAATAGCCAATGATATTACCATATCCCGTGAGGGAGTTATTCCGAGATTACTCTGCACAATGTACTTGGCATGACGAAGACTTCTGCTCGCTGAGTGCCATGTCCTCTGACATGTGATAAAAAACACACCAGACTGTGCATATCAGGGAAAAATCTGACATTAAGTCAAATCGAGTTGATTTCCTTGAAAGTTTCCTAACACAAAATGAGTGCCGAGTTTATCACATTGAGCCAGAGGCAATCCCTGCAGTGAAAGCACCTCACTATCTACAAAGAAGACCTAGGTTGTTTCATCTGAAAGGAAGGTGATAGCCTCAATTCTTGTGGATGCAAAATTCATTGTGGTTATTGATTCTCTTGAGAAGAACCACACCATCAATGGAGAGTACTATGCCAAATTGTTGAAGCAGTTATAAAGGAATGAGCAAAAGCTCAGAAAACCTGACGAAAGTTGTCTTGTTTTATCAGAACAATGCTCCAGCTCTTCGTTTTAATGACTGCTGTGCGCAACTGTAGCTTTGAACTGGTTGACCACTCTCCTTATTCTCCTGATTTCACTATCATCTGTTTCCCAACATGAACAAGTACATGGGTGGGAATCGGTAACACAGTGATGATGGCATCATCACTGCTGTTGATGACTTTTTTGACCAAGAGGATGAACAGACCTCTTTGAACAGTCAGATATCAGTTTAGCGGGAAAGAACCCAATGCAGCTCTTAATAAGAACAGTTGAAGTTAATGCATGCAAAATTTCCCAGCTGGCAAAATAATCGGTTTCTTCTACCGTTCCAGTAAATACGTAGCCACCCTCAGCTATTCTTTATATCTACAAAATCGGATGAGACTAAAAATGGAGTACTACTGACCATTCCCCACTATCCAGTCTTGATAGACTTCAGAGGCGTCTTCTTCTAGTCTACAAAATCGATTCCCCCTCCCCCAGCGGAAACATTGACAGTCCATCGCTATTCCATCTCTAGTTTCTGACGAGCTATATTCATTGGTTCCTTAGTCGTGACATTCACCGCTAAGACCCGCCATGCTATCTACACTGGAATGAATCCTCACCATTCAGTTCGTATTCCGTTATTAGACGACATTCTATTCGGATACCTTCTTTCGGAAAACGACCACGTTATGAAACAGACTCCGGAGAGGGTGCTTTCACCAATCATTGTACTCTTAAATGCTTCAAGTCTATGGTTAAATATTATCTTTTCGACATATCATCATAGGTTGTATTTCTTACCTCGTAATCATACGTTTCTCATTCCGTAACCCTATAACTTGAGCGTCTCTTGGGCCTTGTATTGGATGAACACTTAGTAAACATTTTAGTCACAGCTTTATATTTTTATATCACTGCCTTCCTTATTTCATATTTAGCTATCTAGTTGTATTTGAAATAAATTATAGAAAAGTGACTCATAGTAATAACTTAATGGATAAAGCCAGTAATTTTGCATATATAAGTAGGAATAGGAACTAATCAGTTTCATACAAAATAATGATCGGTACAAATATCTTTTTTTTTAAAAAGGAGTTTACCAATAAAAATATATCTAAGAATTAACTTAATTAAATTTTTCATCTGTACGATAGCGAATGAAATACAAAGAAATCATTATGTCAAAGAAGAAGAATTATCGCCGCACGCCGTTTCGTATCGAAGACTGAATCATCTAAGACTGCATCGCAAAAAAGATACGAATGATTTCAATGGCAAAAAATATAAATCAAAATACTGGGTCGACATCGCAAAACACAGTGCATGCAAGCAAACGAATGTAAAAATATTGTGGTTTATATTCCGTCTCTTAAATTCAAGAGAAAGGACCAAGAAAATAAGGCCGGACTTGAAAATCTCATTTCAATTCAAAATGTCGGTTTGTGAGGATGGTGCTGTAAAGAACCGGCGCTGTGCTGAGAAGTATTCAGCGCAAAGAATAATACATTGAAAATGTGTAAATGGAGCTTTCATTCAACTGATGGTAACTTAGATAGATCTTGAAATATTGGATGCTTTTGATAATGATGCCGAGTAGGACGCACGCATGCCTTCATTCAAACGCACATGAACAAATAATAAAAGTGAGTTCAAGAAAACTGAAAAAGAAGAGTGAGAAAAAGAGACTGGAAAGGAAACTTTGAATTGATGTTGTACTCTGCTCGGAATGTCATAAGGTCAGCGAAGGGCTTCGTTGACAATTGTTGTAAGAGGATAGACCACATGTGGCTGAAAGTATTTGTTGCCGGATGAAAGGGGAGTCTCAGAAAGTCTGTATAATGTTGACTTAAAACAGACAATAATAGCCAAACCTTTGAGGACACGAGTCCAATGAGTGAAGTAGTAAATGGAAAATAAAAGTGAATTGAAAATCGAATTGACATAAAAATGAAGAAAACAAATAATAGGATAGTTCGAGAAAATCAGAAATAAAATAAGGAAAGTGAACAGTAAATAGTAAAGTGGACAATAAACTTATATGCTAACTATGAATTATGATCTGGACTTGGAATGGAAGTAGTGATGGTACAAGTTAAAATAAATACAAATAATCAGTAATACTTAAACCTATTACTTTCGAATTAGTAATAGCACATACCTTGAATCAATCATAAAAATCGGAATTAATATATGCTAGACACTTGAAATACTTCGGCAGATGGATTCATTCTAACAAATTTAGCAAAGAACATAGGCTGCATTACGGCTAGTTTTAAATCAACCTCATAAGGTACGTCAACGCCAAAATATTAACCTAAAAATTCAAGTCATATTCTTAAATAGCCTAATCAGATGTAGACTCTCATATAGATGTCAGGCATAGCGTCCAACGTGTTCAGACATATCTAAATTACTAGCTGTATAGAAACGCCCTCTCAGACCAATGATTAAAAATAACTTCAAGCGAATTAATCCTTTAGATCTTAACAAAACTGCTAATTAAATCATTACAATTACAAGTATTGGAAAAGTGATCATTAGTCAATCTTCGATGGTCAGGCCATGTAGCAAGAATGAAAGAGTCAAGGTTTCCACGTCAAGTTTTCACTTCAGGGAATAGACTACGGGGATTGCCTTCTTCGAAGATGCAGGAACAAACACCTCTTAAAGCCGCTGGACTTGAGCCTAGTTCGTTTGAAACACAAGCACAAGACCGTAACAATTGGTGAATGTTCCATCACCATCGCAGCCAAAAACTTCGAAGCAACCAGAAGAGAAAAATATGTCAAACTCTAAGAAAAAAAAATCGATCTCGTCCTCCACCAACATTACTATGCAGTCAATGCTATCGGCTCTTTCATGGAGGAATTGGTCTACTTAATCATCAACATTATTATAAAGCGATCAGAAAGAAATTAAATAATTCAGGAGATGAATTTCAGCACGATTAAATGTATATATTCCTTCTGATTTACCATTAGCTGATTAGAAAGTTTCATTGCCTAAAATTTGTCCATGTGTATAAAATTAAGTGACCAATGAATGTACGTTGTCATCCATTCTTTGTCAACGATAGTTATCGGACATCTGGTATTAATCTTCAAATTAATAAATTACTATTAATAATAATAAGAAATCAGAATATCAGCCTTAATATATATATATACTTTGGCTAAACCTGTGATACAATACAGTTACAACATCTTTTTCTGAAAGATTGATGTCAGAACGAGAAAACTCCACATGTGCCACTGCATGCATCATCATAAGGCCAATGTTGTTCCCTTGTGTGTGTACAGATCCGAAGGACGCAAATGATTATTTCAATATAAAACTGTCTTACAAATCAGCATGAATCGGTCTTCAAATCTACCTAGAAACTACAGAAGACTAGATGTTGATCTGTGTCAAAGAACATGAAAGAAATACGAAACTTTATTCAGTAAGCGAACAAATTCGAAAGGGAATTTCAAGTAGATGATGAAGAGCAATTAAACCATAATACACCTACTAGAACGGCAAATGATGGAAAAAGAAGACAAAAGCAAATGCAATGGACAAAGTGCAGAAATGATTGTGAGAGAAACCTCATTATTGTCAATAGTCTGCTCGTGTCATACAAGCTGATGTAGACAAACCACATACACGTAAGTGGTTGCATTAACCAGGATTAAAAGATGAAACCGAATGTTTTTATTCTTGGAGCACAGGACCAATTATTTCTAACTAGAAATTATCAAGTGAACATTCTAAACAGTTTGTTGATCCGAAATGCAGATTATGTGAAGAACAGCCAGAAACAGCTGACCATCTAGTTTCAGGTTGCACTTTATTATAAAGCTCGGCATGGCAGGGTGAAAAATATGTCATTTTTAAGAGAAGAAAACAGCAAAGATTTGGTATAAACATCAACCACCCCCGTTACAGACACAACAAATATAACAATTTTATTGGAATTTAAAATACACACAGACAACAATCAGCGCTAATCACCTAGATATAGTGATTAAAGACCATAAAACGGAACGTGCTTTCTTGTTGCAGGCTGTAATGTAGTTTTTAAGATAAATAAGTTTGAAAATGTAAAATAATAATCATAGGTGTGACATTGATTTTGACTGAAAAAAAAGGTCTGATAGGCACATTTAAATTATCCCTGGTAGCCCATGCCTTAAAAAAATACAAATAATTTAATGCGCTCTCAACCATGTCATTCCAGCATAAAAGAAAAGAAAATTCATAATGCATAAATTTCCACGTTCTAATGAACGGTAAAGCGTGACTGTCAGCCGTAGCATTTAAACCTAAAAGAAAATATTCAGTAATGGATAGCTGCATATAGTTTTTGCCTTACCAATTGCACCCCTGATGATGATCTCAGAAAGAGATGGAAAGTACTTGGGAAATAAAATGAATCTCACTGTTACAGTGCATTTCTTGCCTCATTCAGTTGTAATATACGGAAAATATTCGTGGATATGAAAGGATTATGATAAAAGTAAGTAGACATAATGTTTTAATGTATTCAATTAGACACACACACACACACACACAAACACACACACACACATATATATATATATATATATATATATATATATATATATATATATATATATAGTATCCAGTTACCCGCGTTAGCTAAGTCACCCAGCCAATTCCTCTTGCAGATACCTGTTTATGAACATTTGTGTTTGTTCAACAAATACAGAGCTCAATTGTACTGTATCCTGCAACTATTTATCTCACAAAGATTGGATCAATCCGTATTATACTTTTCAGGCTCTTTCCATTTGTGCCGGACGTTGACCTATAACGCCTAGAAGTAAACTGACAAATCGACCATGGCCTGTTTCGAATCCAGAACTCAATCAGAAAATTAATCTTTGTGCCTTCGACTATGACTATATAGTATATATGCGTATGTCTGTTGTATGTGACTGGCTTACAGGTGTGTTGTGCTAGTTCATGTATACATAAGCATAAACAGATATGTATACAATTTCACTGAGTTTAAAAGAAGAAATAATAATACATATAATACATTTCTTTCCACTTCAGTCTAGACAACACCTACACTAGGCTGAGCAGTAAGGTTTGTGTCGAGAAAAATAAGAAAATAAAAACATAAGCAGATTTATTACTGTAATACTCTCTCTTAGCTTTTATGTAAAATAAATCAAAATAAGCTTTTCTTTAACTTTCCTACAGTGAAAAACTTTAGATTTTTTAAAATCATTTTAGTTCAAGTAAGGCGATGAAGCTACTAAAATTGAAGTAGTTATTAAGACTGAAAGAAACTGCGGAAAGGTTATTGAGTACAATGAACAAAAAGAACAGTAATTAATAAAACAGAAGATCAAGACTGATGTTTATTTAACGTTTTGAAGATTGATGTTGACAGGAAAGCAAACAGTCATAATCTCTTACGGCTTTAAACCGGCGAAAACTGTGAAAGAAGAAACTGTAAGTGTCGATATATTGATATATAGTTAAATCTATCAATTTAAACTTAAAATGATAAGACATAACTGCCAATATAGTACTACGCTTAAATTCATGAAATTGTGTTACCAAAGAAGAAGCTCATCAGAATAATCACCAGGGAGACTACGTAATGACAGTGGGAAAAGAGACTGAAGCCGAAATTCCAGGTCATGACTCATAACATTGCAGATTCTTTTTTGAATTTTGTAAAAAAATTCTTGATGCATTATCATATCGATAATTCTTCCTTTGTATCTCTCTAATGACATAAATTTTGAAATTTGGTTGATTTTGTTTAGCGGCATATTAACCTCTATGTGTTGTCTAATGCTGAAATCTAAATATTGCTACCTAAGGTTATCTATTTTTTGGATATATCAATGGTTTGGGTTATACAAGTCCTATTAATTAACCCATAGCAGGAGGAGGAGAGGTGGATATATACCTTCCCCAGGGATATTTTCGCGTAAGTAAATATAGCGAACCCAACTGGAATTGGAATTCGACTGTCATATTAGCAATTCTGAGCCATGGTCCATTTCACCACTAACACATCCAAGTTTATAGCAACTAGTATTCCCAAGCGGTCACCCATGCAGTTACTGTTCAGCCTCGGCGTTACTTCGCTGATCTTAAGGAGACTGGTGTTTCAACATGATGTGGCGGTATGCCTATATTGATATGAGTTTATTCAAATATATTGATATTAGTCTAGTCATGTCTGTTTATTAGCTCCTAGAACCTGACAACATAGATACGGTCACAAAGTAAATGTCCTCTTTATTGATTATGACGTTGAAATCATTTCAGTTTAAAAAAAAACATCACTTGAAAAAATTACTTTTTACTTTCAGAGGAGTGACGCTTGCTGATCCCGTAATGCTTGAAATATTATGTTTATACTGAATCTGTAAACTAAACTAAAAGGTTTGAAAACAAACTTAGACATGCAGATCAATGGAAAGACCAATGCTTTGAACAACTCAAACCGACAGAAATAGGTCATCCTTGATCTTAGAGCAAAGTCAACGATATAATCTGTAATTAAAGGGCAGAGGGATGTAGGCGGACAGCATAAACAACCAGAAGAAATCAGGGCTAAAGAAAACAGACATAATTTGACCATTGCATGAATTAGCTCGCATTTATCTGGCAGTTGGGAGTAGGGTTTTAATGAAAAATCACATTCACTGGTTTTCATTTTAGGTAGTTCATATCAAGTAAGGCAATGAAGCCACTACGAAGCAATAGGCTACTGAGTGTGGGAGAATATGAGAAAAAAACAATATTAAAGAGAAATAGCAATAAAGATAATCATTGATGTTGCATGTACACTTTTGAAGATTGTGTTTGACATGAAAGCAAGAAGCCACAAAAGAGGAATTAAGAAAACCGAAGATCAAGACTGATGTGTATTTAACAGTTTGTAGATTGTTTTGGCAGGAAAGAAAGAAGTCACAATCTCTTACGGTTTCAAACAGGAGAGAACTTCGAGAGAAGAAACTGTTAGTGTAGAACTTACGGTTATCTCTAGCATTTACAACTTAAAATGATGAGATTTAGCTGCCTAGATAGTGCTACGCTTAAATTCATGAGGTCGAAGTTCACGAGAATAACCGCCATCAAAAATGTATAGGAAAGTGACAGGGAATTTACCTTACGCTGACAATGAATGCAGTGAATCCGAAACATAGCAGACAGAAAATGTCGATGGATATTGCATTTAGATTTTCCGTTACGAGATGAGGAATAGAGTGAATCCAAAATTCCATATCAGGACCGATAAGATTGAAGACAGAAAATAATGATTTATATTGCATTAAAATTTTTGAAGATCAAAGTTTTCTGGGAAGTAAGAAGCCGAATGAAATTTTCATAGGTGAGGCGTGCAATATAGGAAACTTTTAGTATAGAACTTACGGTTACATGCCAACTGTAAAATGATGAGAACTTGACGCCAACATAGTACTGCACTTAAATACCTAAAGTCTAAATATCATAAAGGAATGTTCAACAGAACAATTACCATGAAAGTATTTATAGAAAAGACACAGAGAATATACGTTATGGCAGGGGGAAAGTGACTGAAGCCGTGATGCCAGATGAAGGTGAATAAAAAATTGGTAGGGTGAATAAAACTGTTGAATATTGACACAAAGCATGAAAAGAGTAATGAGAACAATGTTTGTCATGGAAGGAATAAAGGGATCACTTGATTTTCGGGAGATGAACACGCCTCTCCAGAAAATGACTTGTCGTCGTCCAAATGGCATATATACTGACGCCAAGAAACGTCAGTAGAGAGAAGCTGCCCACAAATCGTGAGCAGCGCTCTCAGAGCTTGTCGGGATCTCTGCCTTTGGGTAGTGAGAAACTACGACAGAATCTCCTCCGGGGAAAAGTAGACAGCCACCCGACACTGTATATGAGGGATCTACGGGGAACTTTTGTCCGAGCGTACGCGCTCGGAAAGCTCCACATTAAAAACCGGGCTTGTGTAACATCCCTCCTTTGTAAATACCGAACTCGCCGAAACAAGCGTGTTATCTCTACTACATAATTCCATAAAACTATGTCGACTCCAAGCGATATTATATTTCAAGATTGTTTTATCTTCAGTCAGTGGAATGAAGACATAACAGTGGCATCGAGGATTCGAATTCACACGGAAACAAAATTAAATATTCACGGAAAAGAATAATGTAGAGATCATGTATATTTATAGGGCGACGCAGAAGTCGATAAATTCCAAGTGTGTATGATATACTGCTATTAGGAGAGCATTTTCTTCTGAGTTAAAGACTACTTGTACGAAAATAATAGACTATTGAATAATTGAAGATAAACATTCAGCAACTATTACAACAAATACAGTGGGAGCGGATTAAATATCAGGAAAACTTGAAGGCAATCCTGGAAAAGCAAGGAACAGTCAATACGTCAATTTCAATTTCGCTAGACTCAGTGGTTAACACAATTAGTGAATTTACTTACGTCCAGGAGGGAAAAACTACATTTCTATCGTACTTCAGAATGTACGTGGTCATTTTCAGAGAAGAATGTCAAAGATTGTCGGATGAAAATGGTTTCCCGATGGACATGTTACGAAAATGGTTTCCCGATGAACATGAAAAATATTTGAATTTCATTTTGCCGAAAACTCTTTTAAAATGCCATTTAACGAAACAATGTCGGTATTATCAAAGATTTTTCGGGGAAAGAATTCACTTTTTATACACGCTGGCAGTGCATGAACCTTACTAAGGACGAAGATGAAGATTTTGTCACATATGGCGGTAACATCAACTGTGAGTGTGAGAAATTTTAACTGGACGAAGTATCCCCAGACAGATTTAAATATCTAATTTTCGTTAAAGAACTAACATCAAGGAACGTTTTGAAAATACTTGAACAGGATTAAAAGTTAACACTACAAAACGTTGCGGAAGAGTGCCAAAAGATTGCTAGTTTAAGGCACGATACAGCGATAATCGAAGAAAATAGCACGTCAGACGTATAAGTATTTCGAAAAAAGACAGTAGTACCAAAAGAAAATTCAGAAATAAAAATGCTGACAAACTTACAAAATGCTATGGCTGTGGTAGGCTTCATTTCAAAAAGGACCGTCCATTTAAAACAAAAAATGTTTTAATTCTGGAAAAACAGGTTACAAACGAAACTAATACAAGTCGAAAAGCAATAAAAACACACAAATTAAATTGCTGAAAGTAGTGCCGCCCAGCGAAAAAAAGTAGAAAGTTCAAAATATATAAAATTCATAGCAGTAAAAATGAATAATGCTAAGGTGAGATTTCAGATGGACACTAGTAGCGATATTACAATTATTGATGAACAAACTTAGAACATAACTAGTAAGCCTAACTTGAAAACCCTGATAAAGTTGCAAGATGAATATCGGTCAAGAAATTAATTTTTCTTGGATAAATTACCTGTAACGTCGCCCTTGCGGGTAAAAATAATAATAAAAAAACAGATGTGTTGAATTTAGTAGGCGTCGATTGGCTAGAATTATTTGAACTATGGAATTGCCCAATTAATTAATTCTGTGGAAAAAATCAATTGTTCGTCAGAGAAAAAGTTTGCAGCTAAAGAAACACTTAATAAACTGAAAAATAAATTCACGAATATTATCAGAGGAGTTGGGAAAATGTATACAGTCAAAGGAATTTTCAAACTGAAAGAAAATGTGATACTAGTTTTTAAGCCTAAAAGAAAGATAACCTTTGCTACGTTGGAGTCTATTAACACCGAACTTGATAAGCTAGATAACCGCGGAATTATTAATAAAAAAGATTATTCAGAATAGGAACGCCAGCGCTTTATATTAGAAAGAAAAACAATAAGATTCGTTTATGTGAAGATTTTTCGACTGGGTTGAATGACTGCCTCCTACCGGATGCATATCCCCTACCAACTCCAGAGGATATATTTGCCAAGTTAAATAGTGGTCATTTTTTTCAGGTCGAAGTGTATGAGGAATGGCAGAAGTATTTGACCGTTAATAAACATAAAGAACTGCAAAATTTAGAAGATTACCTTTCTGTCTAAAAGTAGCCGGTGCTGTAGCTTACATAGATGATATACTTATTAAAAGTGCTACTAAAATACAGCATGTAAAACTGCTTCAGCAAGTATTTCATAAATTACATTATTCAGATGCACTCGAAATTTATATATATCTAGCACAGGAATATTATAATTTCCTAATTGTAGGGTCATCAAATTTGTCGAGTAGACATGCCTTTAATGACACTTGCTCTAGCGGGATCTGGTCTTTTTCCTTTTTTCTCAATTATCAGACCTAAATATTTAATCTTATTCCTAAGGAACTGATATTTTAGGTCACTGAATTTGAATCCGTAATCATTTCGTACCCTCTTGAAGCGAGGGTATGAAATGGAATTGCTGGGCTTTTAAAACTTTTAAAGGAATTTCAATTCTACTAATTGTGGTTCGGAATGTGTCAGCGATAACGCTGACACATTCCGACCCGCAGCGACAGATACTAGCGGATACGGCATTGGAGCGGTAATAGGCCATAAATTCGAAGACGGTGCAGTGAAAGCAGTCAACCATACTTCAAGTTGGTTGACAAATACGTAAAAATGTCAAATTGAAAAGGAAAGGCTTGCTATACTTTTTGCCGTAAAGAAATTTTCACTGGATGATATTCGAAAGATCATTGTCTATTATTAAGTATATTCGGTCCTAAGAAAAGGATTCCAACACATACTTTGTTGGGCTACGATGTTATAGAACTATGATTTCAAAATGGAATTTCTAACGTCAAAAAATTGGGACGAGCAGATGGCTTGTTCGGAGTGCTATAGAAATATAAAGAACATTTTGAAGATATTGTAATTGCTTCATTGGAATCCGAAAGCGAAATTAAAAGTCTGTTGTGTAACAATATTAATGTATTGACGGTCGAAACAGGCGATATCAAAATTCATTCTAAAAAGGATACGATTATTAAAAAAAACTATGAATGACGTTAATTCGAAATGAAGTAAAATTAAAATTAAACCTAGTAACAATAATATAGCATTTTCTATTTATGATGGAGTACTTTTGTATGTAGAATGAGTAGTAATTCCGTTATCACTGCAAAAAAGGATTTTGAAACAATTCCATGCAGGGCATCCGTGAATAGTGAGGATGAATTCCTGGTGGGAAGTTACGTTTATTGGCCAAAGTTGCACAAATATGTTCAAAATACAGTTAGAAAATGTAAATGTTGTAATTCAGCAGCAAAATCACCATGTTAAATTAACAGTTATAGCCGAGGATAGATAAACCGTGGAATGGACTTTGCTGGATCCCTAAACGTTTCATAGTATTTAATTTTGGTCGACAGTTTCACAAAATGGCCCGATGTTTTAAAATCTAAACGACCCAGTATCGCAATAGCGATTAAATTCTTACGTAAACTTTTTGCAGGGTTTGGAGTACCTGAGAGTGTGGTATCTGATAAAAGAAACTCAATTTAATTCTACTGAGTTTAAAAATTTCTGAAAAAACTACGCTTTTGACAACATCTGAGGTAGAATGGTCAAGCAGAGCGGTTTATCACATCTTCAAAGGTGCATTAAGAAAATCTAACGGCTTGGAAGCTGAAGAAATGGCACGACAAAAATTTTTGAGTGTCTATCGAATGACGTCAAATGCAGATGTCACTGAGCAAATTTAACCTGCAGAACTCATGTTTTCAATGGAATGAAGACATAACACTTGAAAATTCCGAGCAGGTTACAGATTACGATTGAATATATTTGCAAAAAAAAAGAAGAAAGTGTGCAACGGCCGGGAAGTTTTGTGCTCAAAAACTAAGTATACCACGCTAGTCAGAAAAATAAGGCACATAGATTAAATTAAATAGACGCGTGACAGAGTTGTTAGAATGTTTGTTTTCCAACACTGAGACTCGGCTTCGAATCCGAACAAGGTCTATTCTACACGATTGTCACTTATTGATAATATCAGCCTGGGGAGGCGATGCTAGCGCGTGACATCGTTTGAAAAGTAACTGGAAATCATACGACGGGTTGAACCAAGCATTGTGGGTGAAATTCGGTTCACAGAATTATCCAGATGCTGTCGATGAGCGTACTGGCATAGTTCAAATTGATGATGACGCCCGATTATCCGCCTGCTCTCAGAAACTGTAATTGCCCATGGGCAGTGTTGCATTCATATGCGAATCTTCACCTTATGAATAACACTTGATACAGATGGATGCTAAACTAATTCTAACTTTGAAAATTACTAGAGAAATAGTAGTGAATAGAATACTGTAAACTAATTAGTTAAAAGTACTCGCTACTTCTTCTCTAGTAGTTTCGTCATCAAGCTTAGGATTAGTTCAGATTCCAGCTGTATCAACTGCTAATTATAAGGCGAAGATTTGCATATGAATACAACATAGACAGTATGAACTAGAAGTATGCTGTGTGTGTGGTGGACAAACATCTGGGTTAGTGAGCAACAGGGTTTGTTTCGTCACCCTAGTGGACTGTAGTGATCGGAAATATGTAGCCGACTATACATGAGATAAGACTGAATAACTTAGCATGTTTGTAAATAAATTTTGGCTGAAAGAGCCCAAATAATGATATTCATATTGTAATTGTTGAATTATGCTGATTTTTTTCTCTTATAATTCTATTCATTTTTCCTGCTTTTTACACGTCAAACATCTCTATCACTATTATGTCATTTTTATTGACTCTAATTTACTAGTCTCGTTATTTTTAAAAAATTATTGTTGGCTTCTTTCAGATTATCCTTTTACATTTCTTCTCCGTCTACTTCTTCCGTCTTCTCGATGAGATACCACCATTTATATATATATATATATATATATATATATATATATATATATATATATATATATATATATATATATATGTATAAAAGTTCTTTAAAGTTTTTATAGTTTATATATGTATAAAACTTCTTTAAAGTTTTATAGTTTCTTACTTGTTCAGTCCATCGTATTCTCACAATTCCTCTGCAGAACCACAGCTGGGTTGCTTTAAATCTCTTAATCATCTCTAAATTGTCAAGCATTCATTATTGTCATACAGAAGATTAGATATGTCATAGCAATTCGCCACTCTTTTCGTTGTTTCTAACACAATTATGATAGGTCTAAACAAAGACTTTGTTTACTTTCAGCAAGGAAACTTTCGCTATTCTAATGCGTCTTCAGATATCTGTGTCACACTTTCCTTCGTTTTTTTTTTGTATTATATTGCCTTATTTTTCTAATTGCCGTGTCTCTTCAGAATGTTGGCATTCATGGCTCTCCGCAATTTCCTATTCCTTGTCGCTCTTAATAATATTTTTTTGAGATCTATCCTAAACACTGTTCCGCCATCCCTTTGCTCAAGCTCGCTAGGTATGTTATGCAGTGTTATCCTCTATCCGCTTCTCTTCAACCCAACTTGCGACTATCACATTTTCCAAGCTTTCCATCCACATTATCTGTCCTAAAAGTTTCAACTGTCTCTACCTGATTTGAAGTATAAGTTTTCTTTTTCGTTTCTATTTTCACTAAAACTTTCTCAATTGTTCAATCTATGGCATACTCTGTAGAACAATATTTCTGTTGCTTCAAGTCACTTCTTCACCTGTAAAGAGATTGTCCAGCATTCGAAGCCATATAGGAGACCAGATTTTACGTAATAATTCAGTACACGTTTCTTTGTTTGTAACGAATTTTTCCTGTTTCTTAATACTTTGCTTATATTTTGGAAAACATCCTTCGTTATTCCTATAGTACGCACTTGATTCTTATGTCTAATTCGGAGCTCAATCTCTTCCGCTCTTACTGAAGATCATACATTCTCTGACATTAGAGTTAATAGCTCTTAGTTTCCGCTTTCCTATACTACTTTGTGCTCGTGCTTTTGCATGTTTTCTTCTGAGGGCGCCATATGTACAGTGTGGTCTGCGTATCTTATATCATTAGAGTCAATATGAGAAAATTAAACTAGATTTTTAGTTAGGATTACACGGGATAAGACTGATATATTAAAACTCATCAGCTGGAACGTATAATTCTAATATGCTGAGTGTTTTTGTATATTTTTTGTAATAATCAAACAACATGTGATAGATAAACGAATTTTCGTAGTTGTGTTACATAGAAATAGATGAGCTTTCAGCTGCAAGATTAGATAAATCTCATATTTTTTTATATTAGCTGGATTCTTACAGCACATCCCTGCATCTCTTTCTCGCCACCTTATTTGCTCATGACAGTTCGTTATATTTCCTTATTTGTCATTGAATTCGCCATGCAAAATTACTTCTGTGTGTTAGAGATAAAAAGAAAATATATAAACAAATAGATGATATAAAGATGAACGTTTAGTAAATGCATAGAGGTCAATATCAGTTTACCAAGCGAGAAATATGAGAAATTTCTCGTCAACATGACATATTCTGAAGCAGAAAAAAACAAATATTTATATTTGCAGTATGGGTGCATATATAAAAGAAACCGATATGCAAAACTTTGTAAATAGATAACTAGATATTATATTCCAATCACATCACGTTGAAACATGGGTTACAGTACGATCACCAGTTAAGCAACGTAGTGCCTGGTCAGTATCTAGATGGGTAACCGCTTAGGAATACCAGGTGATGTAAGCGTGGATGTGCGGGTAGTGTAATGGATAACGGCTCTGAACTATTAATCAGAGAACAGAGTTTCAATTCCAGTTGGTTTCGTTATATTCACTTACTCGCAAATAACCTTAGAAAAGTTGTGAATTCACCTCTTGTGCTCCTAGCTATGGGTTAATTAGTAAGAGTCGTATCACTCAATCATTATTATCTAAAAACACTTACAATCTAAAAAGATTTTCTGGCTTTAAATAACCAGTAACGGTTGATAAACCGTAGAAAACGAATCAATTAATCCTTTATACATCCATCCATGTGTGTGTCTGTGTGAGAAATGCTTTTCCATCAAACCGATTAAAAAGCGCTCATTTTAACACACATATATCTAACATCTGTGGACTTTCTTCTGAATTTCTAGCATTATTTACACTAATGCCCTCATCTTTGTTGTTGGTAGCTGTTGAGTCTTGACTCATTGTTGAATCTCGACTAATGCATGGAATAATAATGCAACACAAAATGTACTTAGAACAAGAATGTATTATAACAAGAAAGTGTACACAATATTTACATATAGTATTTCTGTATATTCTGGGAAGACCGTTCCTGGAGAATGTGTTGACTAAGTCGCAGTCGAGCAGAGTCTCTAGCTGGATCTCTGTATTCGCTCCCCTCGTCTTCCGGTACCAACCATTATTTATATAGTCGGTAGTCACCTATGCAGATTAGGTGGATCCTACCACAACAGTAGCACAACGATTCGCTCGTTGTGCGCCCCGGCCTTCATCATGTGTATATAGATCCAGGTAACCTACAGGGAAGTGTTCACTTCGGAATTCGCAGAGAGACAACTAACGAAGGCCAGAGCGCACAACGGCTGAAACGTTTTTGAGAACAGCAACAAAGATAAGGATATTAGTCCGAATGTAAACATTCTAAATAAAATTTACGGGTTTCAACAATCGAACATTAAGTTTAATCAAGATATGTTTGTATTTATTAATCTTCCCCCTTTTTTTTCAAATGACTTGTCTGTTTAGGAAATAGATTATCATGTCTCACTACAGATTCCTTTTCCTTATTATTATTATTGAAATGCTCTTACTTCTTGGAAAAGATAATGGAGTGGTTTCCCGTTGCCTTCTCCACGGTTTTATATTCAGAGTAATCCATATCTTAGACGGTCTCCCACCCGAAGCTCTAAAGCCCAGTTTGCTCTGTTATTTAACCCATAGCAGGGATGTAGATTGCACATAGAAAAACTTTCTCAGAGGAATTCAACGAAAGTTCTACACAGTCTTTAGGAATGTGAAAAATGATACTCACACTATTGAGATCGGTCTAATTTGAAATTTAAGCCAAACTTGGGGAAAGAAGAGAAGAATTCATGCCTTTCGTTAGGATATGTGCGTGAAAGTGAACGTAAATAGACCAGAAATTGAAATGGACCTCCAGATTCAATTTTCCGCGCCGATCATCGTTACATGTCTCGCATGTATCTATTACATTAAAAGTATATAAATTGTTGGCAAACCAAAGACACACATATATGACCAACTATACGTTGGTAGAGTGTCCTACTAAGTTAATGTTAATAAATATTAACAAGTATCATTATATAGATGAGGTTTTGTCGACATAAAAGCAATATTTTATCGACAAAACGTCCTGCATGCTTCCTTATTGATTACTACATCTGACGTGATAATTACTTCGTTAAACCGGATAACTTCACAAGTCTATTGATGCTTTATAGCCTTATAAGAATGAGTTGTTCATAATGTGTTCAGCTGATGCTAAATGTCTGATAACAGCCGTAATTTGAACAATATTATTTCTAAAATTCCGTTTTTAGTTGTTCTGTGTCAAATTACTCGTGCTGCAATATCTTATTGATTATTACATGTGAATCTATTAGAGTATATAGAACATTTTAGTATACCCTTCAAACATTGTCGAAATACATATACAGAAAATGTTTTCATTATTACAATGAAGTAATCAATCAAGAAATGGAAAGTAAAATTGCAATTCTATGCATGGAGTAAATTCTATAGAATATAGAATTCAGGAACTAATTTCTTTGTAACCGAGCGTATGCCGTTGCATTCCTTAATAAAAACTGAAAAGAACAATAATTCTCGGGTTTGACCGTTAAAAATTTGAAAATATCATAAAGTAAAATAGAACTCTAAATACGAAAATAAAACAAAAGTGTCATATTTTTATTGTATCACTTTTCCCCCTCTCTCTCTCTCTCTCTTTATATATATATATATATATATATATATATATATATATATATATATATATATATATATATATATGTATATATGTAAAGAGAGAGAGAGAGCGAGGGAAAGAGATACAAAACAAATATGACACATTTTTTGTTCTTCATAATAACGTAGAAGCTCGTGCCGTGGGTCTAGATATCTCCAAAGCGTTTGATAGGGTTTGGCACTTCGGATTCTTCGCAATCTTCAGAGTTATGGAATTTCAGGTCGATTGTTTCAATTAATACAATCATTCCTGTCAACACGTGTATTGAAGGTCGTTCTCAACGGATTCTCCTCCAGCTCCTATGCCACGAACGCAGGTGTTCCCCAAGGCTCCATCCTAGGCCCTACTCTGTTCCTTATCTTCATCAACGATCTTCCTGACGGCATAGATTCCGAAGTACACTACAATTTACTCCTGTCTCAAAAACAAATCTAGTGTTGTTGACAAAACTAACCTGGCCGTTAGTCTCGAAAAGAACCTCTACTCGGTTGTGAACTGGGACAGGAATTGGCTGGTTAACTTTAACGCCTCAAAAACAAAACTGCTCTTTATTACTCACCGCAGAGAACCACCCCTGCCCCCATTATAATGTCTGACGCTCAACTTCTCGAGAGCTCCTCTTTGCGACTACTCGGCCTCACATTGACTGCTGACCTGAGATGGAACAAATACATGGAGTCAATAGCTTCAAGGAAAGTTGGCTCCCTGTGCCGCGCCAGGAAATTTTTCTCGCCGGAGACGATCCTTCAAATCTACAAATCAACCATTCGCTCTTGCATGGAGTATTGCTGCCATATATGGTCTGATGCCCCTTATGTTTGTCTCAAAGTTCTTGATAAGATCCAGAGACGGATATGCAACGTAATTGGCCCTGATCTGGCATTCACTGCTGACCTGAGATGGAACAAATACATGGAGTCAATAGCTTCGTCCACCACAAGGAAAGTTGGCTCCCTGTGCCGCGCCAGGAAAATTTTTCTCGCCGCAGACGATCCTTCAAATCTACAAATCAACCATTCGCTCTTGCATGGAGTATTGCTGCCATATATGGTCTGATGCGCCTTATGTTTGTCTCAAAGTTCTTGATAAGATCCAGAGACGGATATGCAACGTAATTGGCCCTGATCTGGCATTTCGTTTGCAGTCACTCTCTCACAGACGTGCCGTCGCCTCCCTCTGTCTTTTTTACAAATACTTTCATGGTAACTGCTCCGAGGATCTGCTTTCGCTGGTTCCAAAACTTCATGAATTTAAGCGTTCTACTAGGCTAGCATCTTGCTCACACCCTTTCACTGTCGAAACTGTTAAATCTAGCCGTCTCTTCTACTCCAATATCGTCATGTCTCGCACTTCTCCCGGTCCTCTTCCTGTTTCCCTGATATCTATAATCTCCAACTATTCAAATTTAATGTCAATCGACGTCTCCAGATGCACTGATCTATCCCCTATCCTTCCCTTCACCCTTTCCTCTATCACTCCTATCTGCTCTAGCTCCAACTCTCTGTAATCCCTTGCGTGCTAGTGGCTTCCCGCCTTGCTTGGGGTGAAACGATTAATATATATATATATATATATATATATATATATATATATATATATATATATATATATATATATGTGTGTGTGTGTGTGTGTGTGTGTGTGTGTAACAGCAGAATTGTACAAATCGTGATCAGCATAATTGTCAATCTCACAAAAGGTTTTATATCTATAAAAATTAATTAATTGGGTTTCTTTTTGTCAATTTTTCAGATAAAACGTTTTGCCATCTTGATACAATTTTTCACAAGAATCACTTAAAAGCCCTTTGAGTTATTCAGCTAGAAATAGAACAGAGCTATTTATTAGCTTACAATATACAACATGGCGGCTTAAAATTTTAGCTAGCTTAAAATTTTCGGCTACCTGCAATTTTTTATACAAAAGAAAATAGGAGTTACACCCCTTGAACCATAAAACCAACGATAATGGCAAGTATAATATATTAATATATATTTTTAAGCTCGCGTAATCTGGCAACCCAGAAATCGTTCCCTGCGCCTAAAGTTTCTAGGGCTTTTGAATGAGATATGAATAATTGAAATCGAACCAGTGGGAGCGGAGGATTTGCTTGTACACCCACAAGCACAAACATACACACATACACTGCACTTCATATATATATATATATATATATATATATATATATATGTGTGTGTGTGTGTGTGTAGAAAAGGATTGATATGTGCGTGTATAAAAATGGTACAAATCGTTTCTTCCTGTAACTGTGACAATTATTTTCAATCTGATGTCACAGCAGAATATTCCCAATGTGACTCTTCAGCCTAGCATGTGATAAGCAGACAGCATCACATTCATCAGCAGCACGGCTCGTGTCATGGTAGATGTTCAATTATTCGTAATCGAGTGAACACCACTTATGCCAGCTGCGGCATATGCATTTGCCTATTATTTATGTCATAAAATAAAACCTATTAATTTTGGCTAATGAAATTTAACTGTAACATTCCGAAAGAATATTAAAAACTAAATGCAGTGCGTTAAGAAGTATTAAATATCTATAAAACAGAATATTATATAGCAACAGAAGAAAGATCTTAATCTGTATTTAGCGGATTTGATGTGCTTCGTGTTATAAATGTTGAACAACAATGAAACTGTCGAGATTTGAGCGCTGCAATTGTAGAAAAATGCACTTCATCTGACAGCCCCCCCCGTCCCCAGAAGTCATATTTCTACAGGACAGCATTTGTCAACATGCTGCTTAGTTGGCAAAAAAAAGCAATGCAGTCAGAATGGGAAATTTGCCTCTCTGGTAGAATTCTTCATTTAAATTTTCTTCGATCAATTCAACGTTCGGTTTCTGTGCAAAAAAGTAAAACTCACTACAGAATTTATACTATTTAAATTTCAAATAGGAAATATAACGTTGAAGTAATATGTACGCGCCCTTCTACACACACACACACACACACACACACACACACACACACACACACACACACACACACACACACACACACACAAATATATATATATATATATATTAAGCATGGGGACTTATGGAGAAAACGAGAGAATTTCCTTTATATATATCCTGTTAACTGACTAGTATATTACATCTGATGCCACCGCACATGATTCCTAATATAACTACCACGTGATAAGCAGATAGGACCGCATTCATCAGAAACCAAGCTGATGATAAAGTAAACGCAGTAGATGTTCACTGACGGTGCAGATTTGGTTATATCCATAATCGAGTGAACACCAATTATATATATGTATATATATATATATATATATATATATATATAAAAGTGAACATAGAAGTCAACACTTAGTGGCGACAGTCTGTTTCATTCTAGATGCAATCGTCAGGCCACGAGTGCTGTTATTTTTCTCGGCTATTTATATATACGGGTCAGTGGTCCATTGTGGTTATCTATTTTGGCGATTATTTTACCGGAAGTCGTTTATTTGTTTATTTATTTATTTGAGTTAAATTATTTTGCTTGTTTTTATTTATTTTTATTTTTATTTTTATTTCTAATCTTATTTATTTATTTATTTTTTTGTTTTTATATGGATCAGCATTTTTATTAACGTAGTAAAAATTTGTTTATATAGCTTATTTAATAGTTTTGTTTTTGTTTGGGAAGATAATTAAAGCTATTTGTCCAATTTTGGGGTTGATTGTTGTAGTTTGTTCTAACTATTATTTTGGCGGGAACAGTTTTTATTTGTTTATTACTTCATGTATTTATTTGGATTGATTATCTTTATTTATTTTTCTAACGGCTAGTTTATCGGTATCGGTTGTTAGTTTATTTATATATTTGGATGTATTAAGATCAATTTATTTTACTTGTTATTATTTATTTGTTAAACTATATATTTTCTCTTTTTGGTTTTCAACTTTTAAGTAACGTCGTATATTATTATTTTGTATTCATTTTTGTATCGTTATATAACAGTTATAGCTATTTTTTCGTCCGATTTTTGGTTTGATTTTTATAGTCTAACTAATATTTTGGTCATAATAGTTTGCTAATTTGTTTATTATTTACTTTATTTATTGATTTTGTTTCTTATTTTTTATTCTAACAGGTTTGATTTGGTAATTTGTTTGGATTAATTTATTTTGTTTATTTTATTGACATTTTGTTTATTTATCTATTTTTTCCCGTTTTCGATTTTTAAGTAACGTAGTAAAATGCAGACATGAAAACAAATTTTTACTACGTTACTTAAAAATCGAAAACGGGAAAAAATAGATAAATAAACAAAATGTCAATAAAAATAAGAAACAAAATCAATAAATAAAGTAAATAATAAACAAATTAGCAAACTATTATGACCAAAATATTAGTTAGACTATAAAAATCAAACCAAAAATCGGACGAAAAAATAGCTATAACTGTTATATAACGATACAAAAATGAATACAAAATAATAATATACGACGTTACTTAAAAGTTGAAAACCAAAAAGAGAAAATATATAGTTTAACAAATAAATAATAACAAGTAAAATAAATTGATCTTAATACATCCAAATATATAAATAAACTAACAACCGATACCGATAAACTAGCCGTTAGAAAAAATAAATAAAGATAATCAATCCAAATAAATACATGAAGTAATAAACAAATAAAAACTGTTCCCGCCAAAATAATAGTTAGAACAAACTACAACAATCAACCCCAAAATTGAAAAAAATAGTTTTAATTATCTTCCCAATCAAAACAAAACTATTAAATAAGCTATATAAACAAATTTTACTACGTTAATAAAAACACCGATCAAAAAAAAAATAAGATAAGAAATAAATTAAAAAAATTCAAACAAGCAAAATAATTTAACTCAAATAAATAAATAAACAAATAAACGACTTCCGGTAAAATAACCGCCAAAATAGATAACCACAATGGACCACTGACCCGTATATATAGATAGCCGAGAACAATAATAGCTCTCGTGGCCTGACGATCTCATCTAGCATGAAACAGACTGTCGCCTCTAAGTGTTGACTTCTATGTTCACTTTTATATTTACACACGCTGTACCTCTGATATTGAGCACTTTATCCCATAATATAGCACATCTTAAGATTATATTTCTTCATATATATATATATATATATATATATATATATACAGTTACCTATGATTTATTTTATCATAAAATAAAAGGTTTTAGTTTTACTTAAAGAAAATTTACAGATTTATTGTTATAAGTACTGAAATATTTTATATGAAAGCCCAATTCACAATGGTTAGCCTTTGCTTTCAGTATAGCCTTTAATCTCTTCTTAACTGAAGTGCATGACTCCATCTCTTCGCTCAAAATTTACTCCAACGTCATCGGTCTGACACACTTGGCAATGAGAGATGTGAAACATCGCTCTCCAATATGTAACATATCGAAAAGTCAAAAGGATTAGTGTCATGGCTTGATGGATACGAAATTGAGTTGTCAAAAAATCAACTGAAATTACTCTTGCATCAGTTCTGTGCCAGAAAGGTCGTGTGTACGGCGGGAGCTACATCTTGCGTGAAGACAATGCGACTTCCAAATGTAGCTGACGACCAGGAAAACATATCTCTCGAAGATTTCTGGTAAATTCTGCTATTCAGGGTCATTCCTTTAATGAACGCCAAGAGATATTTCGGACCATCAGAAGCCAACCCCACCCATGATAACGAGTGATTTGCGTCGCTTGAAATATAACCTGACACCCACGAATATATTACCTGGTGAAGTGGCGTAAAACCTATCGTTTTGGTAGTTGACCACATGCTTCACATTGAAAAACATCTCGTACAATCAAACGGAGATTATGTCTACACTAAGCTACATCCCCACCAGCATTTCCTTTCCTTCGACGAACCCTTTTTGCTTAGACGCAATTGAGAGCAGATGTAAATGATATTTCATAATCTTACTTAGCAATAAATAAGAAATATTCAGCTCTATTGGCATCTTCTACATCTTTGTGCATTTCACTTAACTCTCTCCATCCTCTTTTCGGCGGTTTCAATGAAACTCCTGGTATAAGCTGAATGGTTTTCTCTTGAGACTAGATATGGAAACTTTTTCCACATATTAAGAAGATATTTACAGCAAATATTTAACCATTTCATCAATTCCCAAAACTCCATACCAGTCATTTTGAATACGACAATTTGATGACGTTTTTTTGTAATTAAATTAATTATGGTTGCTGCACAAATATACAATAGACAGTTTAAAATATCAAGGTTTGCCCTAATAGTATTAATGCTTATTTCTTAAAAACTCTCTACAAACCATACTTATTTACCTTCCACGAAACGGTGACTAGCGATCACATACTGACACAGCGTTCTTTACTACACAAGTAAAAAGAAAATAACTTTCAGATGAACACAGCAATTTTGTATTAGAAAATGATTGGCACTACAATATTTGTCTTGAAATAAACAACACACTTCCGTTAATGACACCAAAAATATTGTCCGTAATTTATGAAAGGATCCAAAGGAAAATAAGTAGACAAAACTCGTCTAAATTATTCAATGAAACATTCACACACACACACACACACACACACACACACACACACACACACATATATATATATATATATATATATATATATATATATATATATATATATATATGTATATATATGCAACATATTTTCATTCCAAAATGTTTTCATTGAATAATATACACATATCAAGTTTATTTATTTTAATAATAATCCTTTCCAGTTATCTAATCAGTTTCCTGATAATAGGATGAAATTCATCAAAAAAGCCGCCGTAGTTTTTTTCCTACCCAAGTACTTTCGATCTCCTCCAAGACAATTGACAAGGGACAATTACAAAGACAAACTTATTGTAACTCATAAAATCTGCATTTAATTGTGATGGAGATTTTTAAAAAACACGTTTGAACGCGCTCACTTACAATTATTTTTAATTTATCCGTCTTAGCTATGGAATATTTTGCAAAACAGGCGTCTCAATAAAAAAACAGTTGATCGGAAATTAGTAGTATGCAAAATAGCTTTAAATGTTTGTTATATGCACGTCAACGCGTTTCTGCTACACCCATAATAAATTTTGTTAAGTCTTGCTTTTGATATACAGGGCCTCGAGAATTTGAAGATTTTGTTTATTACTTTCGTGGTGTAGTATATTGGTGCTATTAACAAATATTTTCCTGTATTATGAAGGTGGACAGGAATGTGCAAAGCAAAGGAAGTTGTATCCAAAAAATAAAGTGTAAGACGTCTTGATAATGTAGTGGTCGTCAAACCAACATACGTACTTACTTTTTTGTCAGAGATGCAATCTCCCAAAGAACATTTAAATTGATATAAAATGTTGGTATTTTGTAAAACACTAGTTGACACAGAAGAGGTATTGTGTTGGGTTAAGTTGGTCATGTTAAATTTAGTATAATATATAATTAATTTTATTTTTTTTACTGGAATCAGACAATTTTGAAATACCTTATGTCATGCTTCACCGCTTCGTCGGCATGGACAGAAAAATAATTATATTTTACAGCATTAACGTCTACATTAAAGAGATTAAACGGAAATTATGTCTGAATGCTGATTTTTACGTTAAGTGTACCGTTATATGAATTAAGCTAATATAAATGAATGATATTAACATAAACCAGCCAAAAAAGAAAATCCAATTGAATTTAGTTCAAATCTAATTTCTTTTACGATACTTTCCAGTATCCTTTTAAAGTAAAAAAAAAAAAATCAGACGACCAGACTCTGAATACGAAACACATTTGCTCTCGTTAATATAGATTTTGTTGTTTTTTAAAAATAAGTCATTTTTCTGATTATGTCGGATATAGAACAACACATGTCAAATTAAATATCTTTCCAAACTGACTTATATAATTATTATTAAGTTGGATTCAGCTTCAAAATTATACACACACATACATACATATATACACTAGG
>OZ038475.1:79457209-79504709 GCA_964036315.1 Acanthosepion esculentum
TGGCTAAAATTATATCTGAAAGCATTTGGAAGACATTTGGACAATTTTTATATTATTTAAATTCTGAAAAGAAAAAAGTCAGATATATGAGAAATTATATAAAAAAAACTCAAACACCAGACATTGTCCGTCTTTTTCAACAAAACTTTCATGTATATATATATATATATATATATATATATATATATATATATATATATATATATATACATGAAAGTTTATATATATATATATATATAAACCAACACTACCCCGATTAAGGCAATGAAGCGACTAAGACGCAACTGTTTGCTTCGTTTGAAGCAATGTGAGAAAAATAAAAACATTATTAAGGAACGTGAATAAGAAAACACCATGAATTAAGATGATAACGATTGACATTGCATTTACATGTTTAAAATCAAAATCAACCGGGTAGCAAGTGACCGAATGACACACAGAACTTACGGTTACATCTAATTGTGAAAATGATGCGACCTATCTGCCAATCTAACACTGCATTCAAACTCGTAATTTTGAGATACCAAAGCGGAAAGCTCATCAGAACAAATAGCATGAAATATCTTTCGAAATGACTTATGGAAGCGTCATTACGCTGGTGGGACAATGTCTGAAGCCGAGATGGCGACTCGCATTAAATATATATAGAGAAATAGAAAGTTAGAAAGAGATAAGATGGCGAGAGGGGAGAGAGAGTTGTAGATGGCTACTCATATATAGAAGGAGAGAAAGATACAACGCTAGAAATAGATGAGATGACCTAAGAGAAAAAAGAGTAGTAGAAGAAACACTACGAAAGGACAAAAAACAGATTTTTTCGGGTAAACATATCAGCAATACATTTTTTGAAAAAAACTTAATACATATTCTATTCATAGTTGCCTATCCTAAAAATCTTGTCGGCATTAAATAACCCATTGAAGTGTTCATATGCCGTAAAAGAGAATAAACCAAACCAAATTTAATGAGTATTAAACCGATAAAACGAATGTTTTTAAAAACATTATTTTAGTAATCAGTTCTTGAATGGATTAAATTATAATTCTTTATTCCGAATTCTTGAGACATGGATAGATTGTTTGTAAGTAATGATACTGTGAGGAATTCTTTGGTTTGAATAATTCATTGAAAGTCGTACACCGAATTCCGCGCATGAAAAGGATCATCCCCACTTTGGAAACGTGACACAACAGATGATCAAGCTTTGGTAGAGGTGATTTCTGCTAATTCCAGCGTTATATTCTGCTGCATTAATCTTATGTTATCCATTGCTTCACGCCACGAAAAATGTATTTGTCTTGTCAGCGGTTCCATTGGGCTGTTAAATATATTGAAAGACTCCTCGAGGAATCGATCGAATCATTAACAGAGGTGTTCTTCTATGATGTGTTTCATAATGTTCTTGAAACTGAATGTAAAGTCATTGAAAACGAGGGGAAACGATTTGAAAAGTAAATAAAGATATGGATTGTTATAAATAATATATGTTGCTTCCAAAAATGCAACGAATAAATACAACTCTCCCCTGAAAAAATATTCTTCCTCTTCTTCTGTATCATGTGAATTAGGGCGGTAGTGATCATAGCTCGCCACAATTTCCAGTCCTTTGTAGCTCTTAGTTTGTCTTTCAAATCATAATCCTTCTACCATCCATTTAGGTTTGCTAGGTAGGTTATGCTTTGTGTTTTTTTCTGTCCCTCTTGACTCCAATTTGTGGGGTCAGTATCAAATTTTCCAAGCATGACGTGGCCTCGAAATTTCCCCTATTTCTTATGCAAAGTGTAAATATCCTTTGTGTTTCTATTTTCTCTAAGACTTCGTCGTTTCTCAGATGTTTAGTCCAGGATATAGCCAGTATCATTCTATAGGTTTCTGTTGATTCAGGTTTCCCCTATATTTGTAATTAGATTGTCCAGCATTTATGGCCATATAACAGGACCGATATTACATAACAGTTACGTCCTTTTTTCTTTATTTGTAAAAAATTTTCTTAATAGAGTGTACAATAGAAATAAGCGCCACATTTTAAATGTAGACAAAAAGACCAAGGAAACTGCTATTAAAAATATTTCACTGTTGTTTAAACAAAGGGTTATAGTTTTTATTCATTTTGTATTTTAAATTGACATCCTCAAGATTGTGGTCTCGACATACACTGTTGAAGACGATTTCCAAATTTTGCATCACACAGAAGTTTGAGCGCTTCGCGGTCTTCCAGGTGGCTTTCTTTTAAACACTTAATATGTGTTCTTAAAATTTTCAGCTCATAGCAGCACAGATTTTCTATCCATAACATCGTCATTCCGACGTAACATGAAATAAGAAGGAAAAGCTCTCTATGTTGCAATTACAGATTCATCAGTCATTAAAATAAATAAAATTTTAACAGTAAACCCAGAGTGTGCAACGCTCCAAGCCATGATAGAAACTGATGATATCGGAAAAAAAATCAGATGGCTAGATGAAAATATCGTTGTCACTTGCCTGAATTTACTAGTACCGCATATGTGATAGTTTAAAATGTGGGGGGTATTATTGCCGCACTTTTTACTTTGCTTAGCTTTTGGAAGGGAAATTTCACTATTACAATAGACCTTCGTATTTCAGTGTCGGATTTTCTATCCTCTGTTAAAACATTTCCTAGATATTTAAATTGTTGTACTTTTCTGATTTTGGTAACTCGTAATTCGTAATTCATATCTTGTTCTATGGTGCTATTCCTTTTTAATTCGTAATTCACATGCTGATCTTTTCATCTTGCTGACAACTATACCTTCTGTCTTCTTATGATTATGTTTACTCCTTTCTTCTCGCTTTCCTTTATTATCTTCTGTTCCTGTAGTTTTTTTTCTCTGTCATCAATCAGCACTGTGTCATGCGCATATGTAATATTGTTAAGATTGTGTTTGACAAAAATGAATCCTGGTAGGACTTCTAAGTGAGTCTCGGATTTATAATTTGGAATATTTTTGACAAAATAGCAAACAATAATTATACATACTGTATTATTGTATACAAATGAGCTACTGTTATCAAAGCAGAACACTACAGCGAATTTCAGTCGAGTTACTATCTGTTGGACGAGACGCTCGAGAATGTTTTTGTGTACGACGAATTTCTTTACGTCATTTTTCCCAAAGCTGTTGTTTAAAAGCAAGTGTAAGTTTTGTTACGTCTTTCATTGCTCTATTCGTGTCCATTGTTTGTACATTGTATTCAGTGACTTCTTTTCGTTGTGTTTGTTTCTAACCGGTGTCGTAGAACGCCGAAATTATGGCGGAGTCTTTAACTCCTAATCCTACAGCTACTGAAGCAATCTTGTCGGCGTGGACAACAGATAGGCCCCCACCCAAATGATCCGTGTATTATAAAGGGCTAAAAGAAAAATATGAAAATTTCATTGACAGAATCGAACTATTACCAGTGCCAGCACTTATGGAAACGGTAAACACCAGAACCACTTCCCTGATAACAACAGTCATTAAGACGCGTAACCTAATTGGCGTCAACGAAGAAATAATGGAGGAGGCTCTAACAAGCCTAAAAATTGAAGCGGAACTATTGTCAAGAAGCAATGCTATATGGGACATCCTGGTAGCCAGAGAAAACGCAGCAAAAGATCTGTCGGGGAGTATCCTCGTAACCAAAGCAGTAAGACTCCAAAACGAATATTTACGAACAAGGAAGATCAAAGTAACTCGGTACATAGAGGAACACGTGGGATTTTTCTTTTCAGTTTGGCGAGGTGTCTGATGTCTCGCCCGTCAAAAGCAAAACAGTGATAGCCACTGGAAACATGGAAATCTGGGTAACAGTCACTTGAAAGAATTTCATAAGAATTACAAATACATTAATGTGTGGGGAATGTCCGATATATGTAGTCGAAGTAGGTCTTCGACCTCTCTGCTG
Organism: Acanthosepion esculentum; assembly: GCA_964036315.1. Classification (NCBI taxonomy): domain Eukaryota; kingdom Metazoa; phylum Mollusca; class Cephalopoda; order Sepiida; family Sepiidae; genus Acanthosepion; species Acanthosepion esculentum. Next base: position 79,461,119 of record OZ038475.1, read on the forward strand.
GACTTGTGGAGCCGCAACATATCTCTCCAAAGAATGCCCGGTCATAATACACTAAGAAAAATGAAGAATGCAGACAAGTTCAAAAAAGTTGAAATTCTAGGAAGATGGATGGAAATAGCTAATAAAGGGACAAAAGTGGAAACCCCTACCCACCCGCTAGAATCAAAAGAAACACAAAGTAATCAGTAGCCACAGCAACAAAATGTTAAGCCCCAACTGGAGTAGGAGAGCCAGCAGAGTCAGCAACATGAGAAACTATATGAGGAGCGGCAGGAAAACCTCCATCAAGAACAGCAAAATGCGAACAGGTGGAAAAGGAAGCGATGCACCCACCTCGGTCCACTTCCTTGAAAAGAGTGAGAGAGGAAGACGAAGAGGAGAACGTTCAAAGAAAGAAAAACGATCTGGACGAAGAACTATCCTTCCAACACACCTGCAACTGATAACTTCCAATCCCCCCAGCATCAACCCTCTTCCCAACTCCTTTCACAATAGCACGTCACCAAAAAAGAAAAAAAAAACAGTATCCAGTGGGTAAAGTCCTGTCAAGTAGACAGCCCAGGAACGAGACCTTTTGTCCCCCAAAAGAGCACTATTAAGGCCTCTCTTTAACATTTCTTTTCTAGGCGGAAGGTATGGGGAAATGATGACCTGGATACGCAACACAAGGAGGGATCTGAAAGCATGGGACCACCTCTCTGAGGCGAAAGATGCTTTTCCGGAGACCAGAATGGTAGAAATGGGGACAGCTGAATTAAAAAGATTGCAGAAGGTGGGGACAGGGAGACTAGGAAAATCCGTCGAGATCCTTTTATCCGCAGATTTCCGCCCAGTCTGTGACTAGGGGAATCAACACGAAAAAACTTTCTTAAGATAGCGACTTTGAAAGCAAGGGGCTTGAGGGATCGGCGTAAGCCTGACCGCCTGCTTCGTAATCTGTCCTTCGGCGTAGGTGTGGCTGCGATCCAGGATACACACTTTGCGATGATAATGCTTGTATGCTGTCTAACGACTATGTCATCTATTCAGCATATGTGGACTATCTGGCAAGAGGTATTTCTTTGCTGGTTAAATGTACCCTCGATGCGAGGGTGGACAATGACCATGTCGATGCGGAGGAGGGCGGTTGATTGTGGCAGATATTGCAGTGAACAATAGTTCGTTTCGGGCCGTTGCGGTTTATGCGCCCAACGATCAAGGGGAGCGTGTTTTTCCGTCATTTAGGACCTTTCCTGGTGGATTCTTCGCGCTTATTCTTAGTAGGACTAGAATGCCATCCTGGACCCCAACATATCAAAGGCGAGGAGCTAGCGCGCGGGCATCCGGCAATCGTAGTCAGGCCTATCTGATCGGCCAGTTTAGTCGATAGATACCGGGTCGATCACTCTGAGCGGAAGATGTGAACGTGGACATATGTGGCCGTCTACTCGGGTAGCCAGCTACCTGGATAGCATGTTAGTCAGAAGGGCCGATATAGACTTAACAGATTGTCCTACGTTCCACCGGTTAGGCTATTCGATCATAGACTCATCTGTGCCCGGATAACGTTAGATGCTTGGCCGAGAATGGCTGTACAATGGTTACTTCACTGTTTTGATTGCACAGAAGGGACTTCCGGCAACAGCTAATTAGACGAGTACAGCGGGAACTAGTGGGGGCGATTATTGGGAATAGGTAGTGGAAGAGGCTTAACGATAGCGTTAGGTCTTTCACCAATGGATATAGCCAGTGGCACGCACTAGATAAGGCTAATAATGTGAAGACACTTAAAGTCAGTCCCAGGCGGAAGGTGGGAGGATTCCCTAGAGAGAAGTCTAACTAGGCAGGCTCTTGGGCAATCGATTAACGAGCGCTACAAGAGTCAGGTATTTAGGTATAGGTTAAACAAGATGGAGAGGCATGCTTTGATGCCGACTGATGATATGTGCGAGGCCTTTTGGCGGCATTTCAAGAAGTGGTTTACGAAGAGTTTCGCAGATGTTTGACTGACTTTCCTCGGCTTTCGCCGAGTAAAGCGGCTCGCTGTGAGAGGGCGAAGTGATAGTTTACCCTATGTATTGTACTTGAGGCTGTCGCAAATCTTTGTGCAGATTTTGACTCGTGTTCAACAACTGGTTACGGCAGGGGTCCATCCCCAATCGGATCACGAGTGGTGTGATCACGCTGCTAAAATGCGAGTTAAAGAATTTGCCCAAGATCCTGACGGAGCGTTTGCAGTCAGTTGCCTAGATTCGGTTGGGACCGGATCAGACTTGTGCTGTGAAGGGCCGGACATTTCAGAGCAACATGCAACTGATCCGCACGATGCTAGCCGTGTTGATCAATTTGGATCAGTCCAAGGTATTTGATAGGGTCGTTCATCGGTAGCTGGCTGCTATCCTGCAGGTCTCGGATTCCAAACCGACTTCTGAAAGTGGATTAGCTTCCTGTATCGTTCCCCCAGTGCTATGGTACACATGTGAACGGAAAGCGGTCGCGCGCTTTTGCTTTGTCTCGGTCAGTTCGTCAGAGTTGCCCACTGTCGCCCCTAATTTAAGCTTTGGCGTTGGAGACTCTCCTTCGCCGGCTGAGGGACGGGGCGAGCAGTCAAGCCCTACGTAGAATCGCTATTCCTGGTGGGGCTCGAGCAAGGGATTCCGCATACGCCGATGAAGTATCTATTTTCGTGTCGTGCCGCAGCGACATTGAGGTGGTAGAGAAGGGGCTTGAACGTTACGAAAATCTCACGACAACCAAGATTAACCGTAACAAGCCATCCGGCTTACGGTTAGGTGCCTGGAAGGGGGTCTTTCTTCAGGGCCCCTTTGGTTGGAGGGACGTCTCTGTCTGCATTCTTGGAGTATGGCTTGGGCCCGACCTCCAGCTGGAGGAAAATAGGTCAGAAGTACAGAGCGTCGTTCTGGACTTGGATCTAAATGCGGTTGTCCTTGAGGGTAGGACTGAGACGTGTGCCACTTACGTCTTTATTATCTTTTACCGCTTGGCTGTACTTCCTCTTTGCAAGGGCCGGTTTTTCTTTTGTTATGATCCAAGCTGAGATTCCCAACCAGTTTGTTTTTTGGTCTCCATTTTCATCTCGATTGATTCAGTCGTTGATTTCCCCAATCCCATATTTATTTTATCCTTTCCACTCCGTTAGAGAGTTAGCGTCTTGATTCTGTTAGAAGACAGAATACAGCGACAACTCTAATTTAGTGGGGTGGTTGGGTTCTACTATCATCTGTTCGAAATTTTTTATATTTTAGTTTTTAATTCGAGATTCATATTCTTCCCCTTATTTCATATCATCTTTATATATATATATATATATATATATATATATATATATATATATGAAGAAAGAAATGGACAAAGTCTGACAATTATTTTTAAGACATTTTTATGTTTATACCTCCTCTTTTTTAGATACGAATATTTAAGTAAATGCTCTGTGTATAATAAACAGTATTAATAACATTTACTGGCCTGAATGTCCGAGAAACTTTCATAGAAAATATTTGTTCTCTGTATAGGATAGAGGTTTGATTCCTGTCGAACTGAAAGACTTAACATATGAGGAAATTTCAGCTATTATAAAAAGAAACAAGCCACCAAAAATAAAAATGCTTGTTACAGCTAGAGCAAAATTTCTGGAAAATAGACAGAAACAAAATGAAATCGTAATACAATATTTACACAGATTGAAAGAAGCATCGAAAATATGAAAAAATGAGTTCGAAAGAAATATCTATAGATGACAAATTGATCGTTCTAAGACTGACTGAAGGCATGTATGATGTTACATACAAACATATCCTAGGACGGCTACAGGCGAATGATATGAATTTAGAAGCAAGTGTAGAATTCTTACAGCAATTAGACTTAATGAATTTAATAATTCTAAAAACAATGTGGAAGCATATAACCCAACTAAAATCCTAATTAAGTGCAAATATTGCGACAAAGAACACGGAAGAAACAAAGAAACAAATATCCAGCTCCAGGCAAATTATGTTTAAGCGGTGAAAGAAAAAAATTCAAATCTCTGTGCAGCTACAAACAGAGAATAGAAAGTGTAGAACGTATCAACACACATACTGAAAATACAGAAGATTTCGATAAGAATACTTGCAAAAGGTAGAGTGACAGCAAAATTGAATGGCATAACTTTTCCCATGCAAGTTGACACGGGGAGGGATATTACCTGAATCTAAAGGAATTTCCGGGAAAAATGGGTAAACACAAATTATGAAAAAGAAATATATATTTAAAACAATTTGATGGATTTCTCATCAAAATTCAAGAATCCTTTGAAGGAAGTTTTGAGACAAAAACCGTTTTGAGATTATTCCCATCACTGTTGTAGATTGCACAAAACTACATGGATTCCTGCAATAGATGTTTTGAAAGTGGATACGGTGATATTAATAAACTGTATAAAGTCAGAAGAACTTGACATAGGACTTTTGAAAGGATATAATGCGAGTATTTATCTAAAAAAAAATAATCAACCGATCTATTTTGAATCTCGGAAAATATCTATTTATATTCCATGCATGGTAGTTGCAAAACTAAGGAAATTGGAGAAAGTTATCCAAGGTGATAGCAGTTGCTCTTCAACAACAGTTGCGATACGAAAGCCCAATGGCGATTTGAGAATATGCGGTTATTACAAAGTAGGTGTCAATCATCAGATATGCTTTGATTCCTAAAATAAACGGAGAATCATGAATTAACAGGACTGAAATACTTTGCCGAGATTGAATTGAAATCAGCATATAACCGAATAGAAATTGACGAAAAATGTAAAGAAGTCGCTACAATTAATAATCCGATAGGCTTACTAAGATGGACTCATCGTCCATTTGAAGTTAAAACTTCAAGCCACATTTCTCAAAAGGCAACTGAAAAGGTCTATCGGAAGGGGTAAAAATATAATCATATATGAAGACGATATTTGCATATGTGCCTGCAGTAAAGAGAATTAGAAAAAAGTGAACAAGTTTTAAACAGACTAAAAAATGCTGGTATGCCGATATATTTATTTACGAATCAAGACATACGTTAACTTTAGATAAAGGCATATTATGCAATGGAGATATAATACACCCACAAGTCCAGGAAAAGTAGTACTAAAAGATGTACACGATGATGTACATTGTGGTATAATAGTGACACAAATGAGATTAAAATTACAAGCTTGGTGGCAAGGATATTCTCGAGATGTAGAAGACAATGTAAAATGGTATCCAAAATCTGCTGAAATAAAAAAAATAAAACTTTCGCACGTGGTCTAAAGAAAAAGAACCACATATTATACCCATGTTAAAGGCATGGGGCTATTTTTAAGTTTACTGGACTCATTTCCTGGGTGGCCCGAACCAGAGATAAATGTGAGTTAAATTGCGGCAAAATGTCGTATATGGGATACCAAATATCTAAAGAATGAACTTCACCAAACAATAAACTGATAAATAAAATACCAGAAGTATCTACACCAAAAAAATTAAAATCCTTTTGGGGATAGACCAATTTTTATAGCAAATATCTACCTAGATACAGCGACCTAATATAACTATTTGCAGAATTAAGGAAAAAATACAGAATTCCAATGGATTCAAAGACAAAATATAGCTTTTCATAGATTAAATAAGCGCTAAGAAAACCGATTGTAAAAGTAAAAACTTTGATCCAATAGAAGAAATGACAATGTCTACGAATGCAAGTGAACATGCTTTAGCCGCAATTTTATCTCAAGAAGACGATCCAATAATGTACCTGTCGAGATTATTATCGTCAGTTGAATCTAACTACTCAAATATTGAGAAAGAATTGTTAGCAATAGTATGGGGCACAGAAAGAGCAGATAATTTTTTAGTACGAAATATTTTGTTAAAGTCAGATCACAAACTTTTAGAGTTTATATTTAACCTCAGAAATGAATTACCAGAAGTCACATCTTCTAGAATTTTAAGATAGTCTATAAAATTCATGGACTTTGATTTCGAGATCATATACATAAAGGAGGAGGCTATTCTAAAGGTCAATGGGCTATCCAGACTAAATTTCGACAGTAAAAATTAGAAACGTCTGAAGATTCAGAATACTGCACTGGGTTGGAACGGATATGCTGCCCTTAAATCTTCTAAGAATGGAAATCACACAAGATCCAGTGTTAAGTAGAATTTCAGACAGAATAAAAAGAAACACATGTAGCAATTGTTCAATAGCAGAAAGACCCTACAATGAATCAAGACATAAGTTAACTTTAGATAAAGCCAAATTATGAAATGGAGATATGATACACCCATAAGTTTAGAAAAAGAATTACTAAAAGGTGTACACGATTATGTACATTGTGGTATAACAGCGACACAAATGAGATTAAAATTACAAGCATGGTGGCCAGGATATTCTCGAGATGTAAAAAACTACGTAAAAAAGTGTCTAAAATCAGCTGATTAAAAAAATATAATTTTCGGCAAAACAAATTTCACACGCAGTCTAAAGAAAAAGAAACACATATTATAACCATATTAAAGGCATGGGGTTATTTTTAAGTTTACTGGATTCATTTTCAGGGTGACCCGAAGTAATAAAGGTTACTAATAGAAAAGCCACCACTTTAAAAACAAAGTTTAGAAGATTTTCAATGAATGGGGTTCCTAAAAATTTGTACTCAGATAACGTGCCAGAATTTTGAGGGGAAAGTTTTTGTTCTTGGCTACACACCACCTTACCACCCGCAGTCGAATGGAATCGCAGAAAGAGTGCAGAATATGAAAATATGACTAAAAGTATTTCCCCCATCTAATCATTATGTACAGAGTTATTTACAAAGATTACTGTTAAGATATAGGACAATCCAACATGCCGGCAGACTATAAAGTCCCTCCGCATTAATGGCTAGACTGATGAGAGCTCCCATAACAATGCCATTTTCAACAAGTGAAAGTGTATGGTAAAAGAAAATCAAAGAATCTCGGGAAGGCGAACTTTGTAGTACAGAAAGGACACAATGCAGCAATACTAACGAAAAATGGACAAAATATACTGGCCGATGCGATCAGATGAGAAGCAGAATGGAACCTAAGGATATAGAAATGGAAGAAGAATCTGAAGGTGAATAAGATTAAGAAGAGAATGGGAATAATGAATCCTGTAATGAAACTGTGCAATCTATGGAGGTTAATGAGCAGAAATCTGACGAAGAGTTAGAAGAGGGAAATGCACTCATGCCTAGGGCCCCCCCTTAAGATGACATCAAGAAAGTCAGCAAGAAAGTCAGTTTAGATTCCCAAGAATATTAAGAATAAGTCAAAGATTAACAAAAAGCATAAGGCCATTTCGGTTTAGGGAAGTATAATATTGTATGTAAATGAGGTACTTCCAGAAAAGCAGTACGCCACAGCGACTGTCAACTACCATCAGTTGACCTGATAGCATCTATCCCAGAGAGTACTCTACTTCATAACACATAGTTTATAGTATGTAAAGCAGTTAACTGCTGTTATTTAAAATGTCTAATCTTATTGTAGTTTATATTTTTCATACATATTTATTCTAAAAGCAAAATATCAAGGTTATGTTTAAAAATCTGTCTTTCTCCTCAGCGTGACAAATGTACACAAACACAAATAATACCTGGGAGCTATATTTTGATGTTTTAAAAAAAATTATATTCCGTTTTTTTCTACTGTTAAATGCAAGTATAAAAGTTCATTTAAGATACACTTAGCATGAAAGACGCTTCCAGCAAGTAAATCACGTCATTTAAAAAATGTTATATAGAAAGCAAATTATTTTCTTTCTTCAGCAATAACGCATGACAAAATCATTTAACTGAAAATAAGTTAAAGAAAGCAATACTGTAAATGTCAATAATAATATATCTATTTAATGTGATAGTTATTTTCATTATTTACAGGAAAACCGTTTAAAATCTGTAATCTTATTGTAATCTTATTGTTTCAAACGCACATTTCATGTCAGTCTGGATGCATACAATTCTGTTTTTAATAAAGGAATCCTTTTCAAACGTTAAAACCATTCCGAAAATTAGGAAAATATTTCAAGGCCTTTTAAGGCTATTAAATCTAGATTTCGGAATCTGTTGTACACTGAGTGAAATAATATTATAAAGTCGCTAATGCTATATAGAGTCAGAGTGGCTTCGCCCCACCCACCCGATTAGAAAAGTCAAGAGATGATATATATATATATATATAAATTAAAAATATAAAATATCAATAAGAACACCGGATTATATATCTTACTGTTCTTTCTTTTTATTTACACACACACACACACACACACACACACACACACACACACACACATATATATATATATATATATATATATGATAAAAATAATATTTTGAGATATAATATTTTATGTATATAAGTGTTCAGTATCAGAGAGTGTATATAAATATAAAAGTGGACACTGAGCTCAACACCGAGCGGCTTGCTGCTCAATTTTACATATATATATACATATATACATATTATATATATATATACATATATACATATACATATATACATATATATATTTACATATATATATATACATATATACATATATATATATATATATACATATATACATATTTATGTTGTAATATTCAAATAAATAATTATATATATATATATATATATATATATATATATATATATATATATATATATATATATATATATATATCGAATTCTGTCACTTGCCTTCCCATATACTTTGCCTTGAGTTTCCAGGCAATGTGATGAATATTTATGAGCATTCTAAATTTTAAAAACTTACAAAAACAACTAACATTTTTGCTCTCGCACATGTGACAAATAACTTCGCCGCATTTGCCTTGATAAAGTCTCTCAGAGGATGAAGAGCGTCGGCTAAAATATGTTTGTCTTCATATAAATATATATATATATATATATATATATATATATATATATATATATATAGGTAAAATGAGAAAAAATGGGGTATAATTCCACTATTCCTAACATTTAATTTAAAAGAGGGCACAATATAGAGTAAAGCTAAATATTTATTTTAGGATATTAAAACAAAAACATGATAATTATCGCTACATAATGGCAAGTATGTTTCAACATTACAAAAGTCTCCTCGGGTGATGGTAAACTACTGTCGAGTGAATGATTAATTTAATTTCAAAGCAGAATAATTCCTCTATTCGAATTAAATATAGGCTTGTGAACTTTACCATGATTAACCAATCGAATGTCACCTACACTGAATTCAAACTCACTGAAACATTTTTTTTAATATAATTCATGACACAAAGTTGTCCGCATATATGTCCTAGACAATTTTATTATGGCCAGATACAAATGGTTACATTATTTCATAAGATGTATAGAAATCTGACGTTCAAGTAGTAAAAACGAAAGAGGTAGGGAGGTAATTTAACAAAATGCTAATTAGTTATATGCTAAGTCAGCTTCCTACATAAAATTTTGTAGTTGATAATTAAAAGGCCCCTTTAAGAAACTGGTAAAAACCGTTTTAAAAAAAGATCATAAATACAAAACTACTTTGGCAAATTAAAATGCAATCGTTAAGTAATGAGCATCCATATAAAATGTTAATAATACTAAAGACTATCTGTACATGATGTTAATAATACTAACTAAATATCAATGCAGAACTATATTAAATATAAATGAATCTTACAATTAGAATAATAAGCCATATAACGTTGTTCATCAACTGATTATTACTGTGAGAAAACTTATTATCAAATTCAAAGTTTAAACATATTGTAAGGTAAAAGGTAGGCTATGCCTACAATTTACAGTCACTTTGGTGTAATAAGTAGTTTCTATCGGAAAATCTGATAATTTCAAATTTTCATGTAAGCATAAAAAATAGGCTTCATTTAAGATCTAAATGTTCTAGCTTTTTTTAAAAATTCCATTTTATCTTAGGAGTTTTATTAACTTCTTTTAAATTGAAAAAAGTATTTAGAAAGAGATGTACTATTTTTATAAGTACAATTGGTGAAGAATAAGATATGGGGGTATCACCTAGTCTTAAGAGAATTCTTAGTACTACCAATATAAAAATTTTCAACAGACGGACTCTCTATTGTGGAAATAGAATTTAGATGAATAAGAGAGTTGGTTAAACATTTGTTTGGTAATGGGCAATCGTTAGAATTCTTGCAATTGCATTAGTTAATATTATCAACAGTATTTATCTTGGAATTTGCATTATTATCCACATTTTTAAATTGGTTTAAAATTTTATTATTGTGTTTCTTTACAATATTCACAAGATTATCGGTGGAGCTATAACTTAGTTTTAGCGTGTTTCTGTTAAATATTTTACTAAGAGGGTTACTTTTAGGGAAATATTTATCAGTTAAACGGAGAAACGTCTGTCCTAAGTACAGAGCAGTTGATTAAATGGGGGGCGTGTACCAAATGATATTCCTATTCCTATTTTTTTTCCTTAGATCAGTATTATCATATCTATACATGATTTCAGCATACTTGTAACCACTATATTTAAAGCAGTATTATAAACACCGCTATATTTATCAAACACATCTTTATCAGATGAGTTGTTGCTAATCCTACATTCTATGAATCCTTTTCGTTAATTTGACATAAATACGCTATAAAGAGTAAAATTTCAGTTGATATATATATATATATATATATGATAAGAATATAGCATATATCAATTCGTGCGCAGACTTCAAAGTAAAAGTACATAACTTGTAATCGAACCGGATATAGATATTTTAAAAAAATTCAATTCGCTCCAAGCAAGGCGATAATTCCACGAAACCGCAAGGTGCTACTGGAAGAGAATGAAAAGACTTTAGAAGGAACCGGAAATACAAAATTAAACAGGAAACAAGGGATAAACCTCCACTCTTGTTCACAAACTTGAGAGAAATGTTAATTGGAACATATATCAACATACCTATTCTTACCTTCATACGATCGTATGCATGTGGGGTACACAATTCGATTAACGACCGTTAATCGAAGTGTGTACCCCACATGCATACGATCGTATTGATGGAGAATAACACCGCGCGATATATTGTTCCATATCTCTTGCACTCGTTCAGTGTGTGTGTGTATGTGTGTGCGTGTGTGTGTGTGCGTACGCGTGCGTGTGTGTGTGTGTGTGTGCGTGCGTGTGTGTGTGATGAATAGCGTCTCGGAATGGGAAACAGAAGAATCAAGTTCTAATTCCGATCAGGTTTGTTACATTCATTTATGTACAAATAGCCTTAGGGAAAGTATGAATCGATTTCCTCCAGCCAGCCATGTTCTGAATAGAAGGCACAGTATCTGCAACAATCACTGTTATTCTAAATAAAAATGATAATACAATACTTACACGCAAAATATAATTATTCTTACAATTCAAAATATGTTTCAGTTTTAAATAAGCCACAAAGAGTTGATAACCCTCAAACGGACCCAATCAATTGCACTTGTTTGAAAGTGAATCAACTGAACAATTTCTTTTAGCATTTTTATGTTCATCTAAGTGGAAGAGGAATGTGAAATGCGTAAAATGGGGCATTCCATTTGATTTACAATTGTCTTGAATACGCATTGGCTTTGTGTTATATTCTGAAATTGCCCATCGGTTCTGATTGATTTGCCATTTTATATGCCATTTAACATATTAAATGTAAGTTTAATATACGGAAAAGGACCTTCCGTTTTTTAAATAGACAGGACATGGATATCAGTATTATATATATTAGATAAATTGCAAGTACATGTTTTACATCGCTAACTTATAAATAATAAGTCCAACTATTATAGTTTGGTTTGGTTTATTTTGTTTTACGGCATATCAATCTCAATGCCGACAAGATTTATAGGATATGTTCTTATGATTAGTATATGTAATCTTTGTAAGAAATAAGTTTGGGGATCAGGTTTCATTGAAGTAGCTTTGTAAAGAGGATTTTGGTCGTGAGTCAAATGTATTGATGGAAATTTCTTTTCAAATATGTATTGCTAGTATTTTTACGATAAGTCTATCTTTAAACTTTCGCGGTATTTTGATCCCATTTTGGGGGTTTAACAATTTAAACATAGATGGGACCCCGAGTCAGGATGAACCTGGGAACACCAGTAATTATTAGGTGGTTCAACGCTCCTCAAAACCTCCTAATCAGAGGCCTTGATGTCGAATATAGTTTATCGTCATACCCAGCACGATCCAAGAGTTAAAGACCAACAAATATATATGTGGTTAACACATTATACCATATACGTTATTAAAGTATTTTATTATTTACATGTCAAGGTGATATTCTGTGACTTCCTATGAAATGTTTTTATTTTTAGACTTTTGAGAGTTAATGCATTGCAGCATCTCCGTTGTTTGAATATTCATTTCTGTTTTTATATAATAATAATAATAATGATATTCGAGGCTAGCCAATCCCTATTTCAGACATTCGCTCAGGCACATTTGTTCTTGTTCTCACCCATTATGCTGAGCAGACCTTAGTTACAGACAGCGTGTTATCTAGAGTTATCAACAATCTGAACAAGGCCAGCACACTCAAACCCTCGGTCATGATGACTTGTAACTTCGTGCTAGCACAGCTACCCAAATTCACTCACAAGGCTTGGGACAACCTGTAGCGTGGTTTTTAGGCACTTTACAATGTTGCCGCATGCCGGTCAGAAAGTGAACGTTCTAACCACTCGGCCACGCTCCCATGTTCGTATATATAACTCATTTAATTATACAGTATACATTTTCATTGGGATTAATATCTGGACATCAACAGGTCATTCCATTAATCTGGTCAGTAAAGTTTTTTTGGCAAGGTTGGCAATAGTCAGCTTTGCAGAATGTGAAGGAATATTTCTTGTGTAAATATTCACTTTAGATTAAAACTGATCAGTTATGACCACGGGTAATCAAAAACGTCTTGTTTAAGACCATAATCATTCCTTGTATTTATTTACACCATCATATATATTCGAGGGAATTATAATTTCTTACCTCAAAACTACACCCCCAGATTTTTACAGCTTTCTCTGTCGTCTACTTTGCTGCATTGGTTAACAATCCAGCTATCATGTCCATCCGATATAGTCCAAAATTCATCACAGATAATTACTATTGGGAAACGAATTCTTGTGTACTTCTTCGTAATACTGACATATTTTTGTTTATGCTGTATACTTAAAGGTTGTCGTTCGATTGCTTCCCTTCTTTAGACAAGGTTAGTGAATTTAATCTTTTGAACGTAACTATCATTTCTTTCAGTTTACATTAGCAACAGCAACGTTTCCTTCTACTGAATCCATATTTGTTATTCCCTTTTATATTTCTTCTCAATTTCCGGTTTGTTTCATTTTAAAGCTAAATTTTCTTGTTCTTGTTTTCTATTGTTCTGTGAACTTAGATTTTCTTGCTATTTCCAAGTGTGTGTTTCTAAATCTCAATGTCATTACACTGTTTTGTTTCATTTTTTAAATTTCTTACAAGCCACGACAATATTTATATAGCGCTAATGAAAAAGTTTAACTGTATTAATATAAATATTTATTTGTAACATCATCAACAATCGTCGAATTTATATAATATAATGTGAAAAAACTAAATAAATGATCGTAAATATTAGTAATGAGGCATATATTATTATAATCAGAAAGCCATGTAGTATATTTATTAAATAGATTTATCGCTAAAATTTTATCAATACAGGTTGGTTAAAAAACAAATTAATTTTGAAAGAATTGGCTTACATAATAATCTGTGACAGAGTATATATTCAAATTATATGCAAACTTTCGAAAGCATGCTCTATGCCCAATATGTATATACTACAGGCAAAAAGTTTAGTACAAACCAGCATTTCTTTTAAAAACACTTTAAAATTAAATAGTTTTTAAATAAAAGATAAAATTTAACTAACTACAGTGTATTTGTTTTTATTTTTCAGTCTTTTACCAGTTTTCTCTCATTTCCAAATATGGCTTCATCTCTCTATAATACATTTTGCTAAATTATGAATATTTTGTATGAGAAACATAACGTTTTATTTTCACTATTAACCCTTCGGTAGATTTTTGAGATTAAAAAAGTGGTGGTGATTTGAGTCAGGTCAAAGGAATCATGGTAAAAGAAAAATATAATTTGATTTTACAAAGACATGTTATATTATCCGGTTTACTCATAACTGGAAAAATACCTTTCAACAAACAACAATCCAAAACACCCTTCTAAAGTATGTCAAAATCGCCTTGAAAAAGGGACAGAATTGTGGAATTTATAACTTGGCAGACCTCTCTACTACTGAAATTATTATGGGAAAAACTGGATAGGGGAGTTGGAAGAGAATATCCAATAGTGAGAGTGAGCTTTTACAATTGCGAAATTATACGTGGGATCGTCTGCACTTTACTTTTATGTCATAAACTGTTGGAAAAAATGTCAAGAATTTGTAAAGCAGTAATTAAAACATGTTGTGGTTTTATCGACGAAAACAAAATATGATACTGTTGTATAATAATTCTATATAGTTAACTGTTTATTCTTCTCTTTTTCTCTTTTTTATTCTTATTCTTGAAGTTACTGAAAGTTCCCCTCTTACAAAATGCAAAGATATCTCATTGTAAAGTGTTTTTTAAAGAATCTCCCCAAATGTTTGATGCAACAAAGTGTAATGCCGGGGACAACCAAGGATAGTGATCTTCCTAATTCTAGTCTCATATTGTTTAACCTAACAGCGTAGGAAGTGTACATAATATAAAGAATTCCATGCGGCTTTTTGTCGGCCAACGACGTATCATTATTGACACCACTCCAGAGAATATTATCATTGTTCTGCAGAAGAATAGTGGCGTGTTGCATAGTCAAACGCGTTATGTTTGTAGCTCTTTGGAGCAGACGCTCGAGTTCATATATGGAGGAAACCGCAAGCATGCACCTAGTTGCATTTTCACACCTTTATGATTACCTAATCTCCCGCTTGATACGCTTTGTTTAATCAAGATAACACATTTCATCATGCACGGGTGACACGGAACATTTTCCAAAACACTCAAGTGGCCATCGCATTCCCTATTCAAATCTACACGATGATTGGTTTACGTGATTGGCTATCTATGTCTAATTGATTGGTTATTTATGATGTTAGTCTACACGATGATTGGTCTACGTGATGTTTTGTCTACGTGATTGGTTGCCTGTGTCTACGTGATTGGTTGCCTATGTCTACCTGGTGATTGGTCTACGTGATTGTTGTCTATCCATTCCAGATAAACAACAAAATCGTTGGCTTACGGCCTTATAACGTTGAAAAATCATTTTGCGAAGTTAAGCAACGTCAAGCCTGGTCAGTGCCTAGATAGGTGACCGCTTAGGAATATCACGTACTGTAAGTTTGGATGTGCGGGTGATGTGATAGATAACGGCTCTTAATTGGAAGTCGTAGAGCCGAGTTCCAATTCATGTCAGGTACGTTATATTTACTTACGCGCACATACGCTTCTCTACCACAGTATGGATTACTTAGTGTGACTTCTATCAGTCAATCATTATTATCAACAAAAAATAATTTTCCAATCTAAAGATATTGTCTTGTTTTAAATGAACTGCAAATGTTTAATAAAACAAAGCAATCCATCCAACCAGCCATTATTTATTTACGTAATGTATTGCTAGCTTTAATTTATTGCTTGACAGTAATTCTTCCCGGTCTAGACTAAGTTTTCACTCTTGACAAAGCCCAAGAGCCACACAAGGTAGAGCATTACTGAATGAGGTTGTTTTATGGACGTAAGATGAGGATTATAAGTGCAAATTAGGAGAATATGTAGTATGGTTAACGGTTGACAACAGATTTAAAATCGTCAAGATTGTAGTTATCGGGAAATCATGCTCTCGACTGTCTGTTAAAAAAAGAACCGATTTTATTTGAACATTACTTTTCTTTTATTTAGGTTCATCTTGTTCATTTCTATACTGAAATAATTGAATACAGTATCTTTTGTAACTAATCGATAGCTTCTTATATTAATAAGATAAATTCAAATATTCACATTATTTTTTATTCTCATTCTTTGCCAGTTCGTTCTCCTGGAGATACTTTTTATGGCATACACTAAATAATTAACAAAATCAGTTTCTGTTGTGCCACCTTATTCCACTTGTGTCTTTGGGTAGTAAAATTATTGCACAGCTGTTGTCGTATATATTTTCTACAACTTACAGTATTCTCATTGACTGTCTACTCTCGTTATGAGTTGAAAACCGTTAAGTGCTTAACCGAATTTAATGTCTTTCTATAGACAACAAATATCGAAAAAGTGTCTTGTGATATTATGTCGTGTTTTAATTATTTTATGGCTCCTACATGGTCTGTTTGTATTTTAATTAATACATATGCGTATATATGATCGATAATATATTCTGCGGGAAAACAAGAACTGCCCGCTGAACGGCAAATGCATGACTAAAAGTATAATTTATAGAGCTAGCATCATACATGATGGCGAGGTTAAATTCTATTTTGGTTCAACAAAAATCCACTGGAAATCACGTTTCCATCAACAAATAAGTCAATATTAATTATATTAACAGCACTGACGTTGATGACCGCATGCATACATATAAAGAAATACCTGCTCAAACTCGTTGGTCTAGATTAATGTCGTTTTTTTCTCATTTGGATCCCACATATACTATTGTTAATGTTACTATTATTATTACATTATTATATTAATATTAATATTGTTAATATTATTATTATATTATTACTGTTATCATATTATTATTAGCTATCATTACTGTTACTATGACATATTATTAATATTATTATTACCAATTATTATTATTAGTTGTAGTACTGTTATATTCATTCACACACACACACACACACGGACAAACCTTCATGTATAGATATTCTATCAGCATATTTAAATGGCGTCATCTATACTAAATTATATTTCTTCACTCTAGATTGCGACTTTTGTATAATTGCAGCTCCAAGTATTTCGAATGTTTCCTTTCGGTGGGTGCTGAAGAGTATTTTTGTGCTTCAAAGAATTATCGAGCATGACAAATAATCATAAATAAATAATAACAAGTATATTAAAAGGATAAAAAGTAATTAAAATATAATTCGTCGACACTTAATGATTTTAATAAGTTCCTTAAATAATTTATTTATAAAATGTATAGAATATCTAGCAAAATGATCTGTATCTAAAAAATGTTCTTGCAAGCCCATATATTCTGAATTTGGGGATATTAACATAAGTCATATACTAGTAAATAATAAGCTAATTTCGTAGATATGCATATATAATAGCAATAATAAAAAACAACTTTTACATTGGCCATACACACTACTTTAGGTTAACTTGGAACTGATCAAAAACTTGACATAATTAGTGCTCATATTGATCGTCACATCCTAAACAACCAAAACAAAAATGACTAATCTTGATTCCAGAATAGAAGGGTAGGTTCATTCAAAATTAATTAGGGAATATGTGTTTGGAATAAACAAATAGATTGGAAAAAGTGGGATATGAAATAAATGTAATATCTTGAATAACATTGTGTTGGTGATAAATAATTTGGAAAGATATAGACGGTTATGCCCGTTTATTCCGTGAGTGTATTAACATTAATCTTATATTAATAAATAACAAAAAAATACAATGTAAAGAAAGATTCCAAATACTCCATGTCAACAATATACAAAAGAAACAATTGGCATTTAATAGCTTCCACAATTGTGAACGGCATTTTGGTTGGTTGATTTTGTTTATCGGCATAACCTTTATGGGTTATTTAATGCCGAAATCTAAATAATTTAAACACTATTTAATGCTCTAACTAAATATATGTTGAACGAAATTGTATATTTTTTATACAGATAATATGTATTGTTGATTATTATGCTTTTATTGATCATTTTACTATAAATATATATTGTTGGTCATTTTTATATAAAAATATATTGCTGGTATTTTTACTATAGAAATGTATCTTTATACTTTCATAATGTTTTTGTTTGGGGGTTCAATATGTGTCCATAGCTGCGACCCTGATAGATGCTACTACCTCGGTTCAGGGTGGATCAGGGAACAGCAATAATTAAAATGTGGTTTCACACTCTTCAAAACCTCCAATCTTTCGATCAGAGGCCTTGCTGCCGGATATAGTTTATAGTCATACACAGGTCTCGAACGTAATTTAAAAATATGTGTATGTATGTAAGGCAACACGGTGGTAGATTCATGATGGGTGAAAAGAGCAAGTATTCCTTCATAGTTATACTTTGAAATATTTACTGTATATATATAAATATTTTATGTATGTATAGTTCGATATGTCTATACACACATTCATCTATATTAATATATACATATAAGCAGATATGTGTGTCTGTGTACTTGCGTTTACACATTGAATACCATTACAGTCTGGTCACGCAGCTGGCTGCTTTAGTTTCATTATACTAACAAAATAAAAAAAAAATAAATGCTTAGAAAAAAAATTAGAAAAATTGTCCTGTGATCATTTCAACGCATTTTCTGGCGTTACACAAAGTTCGTTGTGCTTGGAAAGTCACACAGCTTCTTGATTTTTTTAAAATTTTTTAACTGAAAATTGAATTTTCGATGGATAGTATGATGTCTCCTATTTTCGTGAGAAGAGAGCAGAAGAAATTTACTTAGTGAGAAGCTGTAACTGAAACCCGTTCCTTTCGAGTTACATTTCAGATGGCAACTTTCAACTATTCGAAAACTTAAGATGATTTTCTTTATAAAGAAATGCACTTTCATGATTCAGCTATAATATCAGACAGATTACCAGTCAGATCGTTCTGAGGCAGTTTATTACAACCCCCTATATATATATATATATATATATATATATATATATATATATATATATATATATATATATAGAGAGAGAGAGAGAGAGAGAGAGAGAGATAGATAGATAGATAGATAGATAGATAGATAGATAGAATTGTAGATATAAACCAAATAATTAGATATTAGCGCACTGTATATACTTGCCGTAGCGGGCATACACAGATAAACGAATCAATATCTACTTAATTTAATGTGTGGTGTAAATAAAACAGTGGTCAATGTAGTTAGACAAAGTTAAGAAGTATATATTAATTAATATATATATACCTACCTTCGTAGTGCAACTTAAAGTTTCATCGTTTTCCCAATTCATCAGGTACGAACTGGTGAATGAAACATTTATTACAGTTGTTTTTTTAAATACTGGTTCTCATGGGAATAGCGCTAAATTAAACACAGATTCAAAGCTCAAAGTTAATATAAACTTAATATATTATTGGGGTATAAATTCAAAATGTAGACTGTAGATAAGGGATATTGGAAAAAAGATGCAAGCTTAAAGTTTAATTAAGAAAAGTGGAACGCCGCTTAAATGGTTTTAGGGGGTAATCAGTATGTAAAATAAATGTGTAATGGGTATCATATTTAATCTATTCAGAATTAAAATACTGAAGGAGAGTTTTCTTCCTGTGAATACAGGCTATCCTAAGTTTATGACGTTTGTTAAGTAGGTTTCGGTCATTAATATTTTTGAAGATGAATATATTTTCCGGCAAATACAGGTTATATAGGTCGCCTCAGCTGGAAAATGGTGACGAAATTCCAATTTACTACCGGTGTATATTGGTAAAAGTCATTTTATGGTGATAATCCCTGGTTTTCTAGTGGTTAGGTGTGGAACTGGAATAACATTTTCTGTCGCCATTATGTTTAATGCTAACCTTGTAGATGACGCCTGTATATATACATTTAATTTTTAGTGGACAGGTAATGTTTTTTCGGCAATTACACTTTTTCAGATTTTGAAATATTGGTATAATGTTACATTATTATGCTGTGTTATATGTTGCTCGAGGTTTTTGGTACAGCTATAGCTAATCTTAATGTTCTTATGGAAGATTTTGTTGAGCAATAGGATATGGTTGAAATGTTTGCAGATAAAATTTAGGAAAACTTTACCGATGTTGGTTTTGATATTACTGTTAAATGGTGGCTTACAGCACCTGCTCTTCCCAAAACGTCACTCGTCTAAGTACTGGCCAGGCTCGACGTTGCTTAAGGTCGGTGTTTGAGCGTAATATGGCCAAAAGCCAGCAATTGCCTGTTCACTGATATGGACATTTATACTCTATTGGCTAACTCAAAGTGTGGTAACTAGTGCAGATGTTAGATATGTATATAATGTGCTCACTATCTAAAGTCGTCGAGTAGGAGATGCCCGTAAGGTCGAGAATCTAATAGCCGAAAAATCATTGCTATTTGAGGCGAAAAAGATTCCTAAAACACCTAGAATATATTTCAAGTGTGCGCCCAAAGTGCTAAACGACATAAGAAAAGCTGGACATCGCTAAACTAGCATAACGCAAAAGTGTTCGACAATACCGGGTGAGACGAGTCTTCATACTTCTCTTTGATATTGATATTGATATATATATATATATATATATATATATCAAAGCTGATAAATGAAATAATGAAATATTCATATTTATATTTGATATTTAATAATAATTTTTAAATAATTTAAGTAATTCCATAATATTCATTTGTTTTGAAAGAAGCATTATCCATTAGTAATTAACATTAAGAATAATATTTTAAAATTGTAGGTCAATACCACGTATTCATACAGAAACAATCCTTTTAGAAAAAATCTTTATGTACACAAGTACAAATTTAATGGCGAAACAAAAGTGCGGAAAAACTTTTGTCGTTGAAAAAGTCCAGACGACATGCGTTGAACGGATGTCATCATTCGTTGGAAAAGGCACCCATACGCTACCATGACTTAACCTCTTTTCGAAAGTAACTCATATTTTGATACAATATTTGTCAGTGAAAATTAATACCCTAACACCCCTTATTAAAATTATTGAATTTCCCGCATCCTTAGAAACTAATATTCCGAATGTATGTGCTTATAAAACTCATTAAATTTCAAAATAATTTATTCCAAAATTCGCTCGAAAATGGAATAGTACTAGGGACTTTAATTTAATTCTATAATTGAATTTGAAGTTTTTAGTTTTTTTTTTAAACTACTAATTCTTGTGTAGCGATGAAACCATATTTTTAAATTAGTAAATTTATAATATATATATATATATATATATATATATATATATATATATATATATATATATATATATATATATATAGTTAATGAGAAGTAAAATTTTAGGTATTTGTTAACCATTTTCATGCTTTCGAATTTTCCCGCTAAATTTTAATTTGGACCAATATCGTCAGTAAAGGCTCTACACAGGGGATACTATTTAAACTTACCTTTCTCATTAACTTTAATGAAGTATCAAACTACATATCCCTTCATGAATTAAGATTAGTATGTTCTTGCATAAACAGCTATAACCTGAAAACTTTAAATATTTGAAGGAGACAATAAGCGAAAAGAATCATTTCAAAGCTTAATTTTATTCAAACTTATATTATGATATACGTCAATCCAAACAATGTCCTTGACCAAAAATATAATAGACAAGAAATAAAAAATACAACCAAACATTTAGAAAACAACAGTAATATGTAGATAATTATAAATGCAAATATTTAAAAAGAAACTTTGATAGGAAAAATATATAAGTGTTGCTCGGAGCACATTTAAATTATGACAAAATACTACAATTATGAATTTACTTGACGAATGCAATTTTTTTACTGTTCTTCGTTGAATTAAAATTGTCTTATGGAAAATATAGCTAGAAGTAAATATGCATGCAGGTACTGACATAGCGAAAATTTGACTTCTCCGGGTACCTCGACTTATTGCAATAAAATATCAGTTCATATGGAATTATTAACAAAAAACGAACTCGAAACTACGTTTTAGTACAATTTCTTTTTCAAAGGAATATACTTTTATATAAAATTATCTACGCTACCAATATACACGAAACTAAAAAGTATATATCTCAAATAATATTATAATAGTTGCCAAAAATTGAAATGGTAAAGCGTTATTTAAATATGTAGCCAAATTTGAAAATATATCGCAACAACATATCAGTATATATATATATATATATATATATATATATATATATATATATATATATATATATATATATATATATATTGAATAAATCTTAAAGAGCCAGCATACCCTGAAGATCCGTTTAGGTGAAATCTAGGTATGTTGTTTTATTGAATACTCTAGGTTTTAGCTTTATTACTCTGTTGTTTTTTTTCTTTGGACTAAAAACTTTAGGCACTGGTCGATTTATTTCTCCCTGTTTCTAGTTTATATATATATATATATATATATATATATATATATATATATATATATATATATATATATGTGTGTGTGTGTGTGTGTGTGTGTGTGTGTGTGTGTGTGTGTGTGTGTTTATTTAGGCAGCATATCTTCATTCAAGCATGTCTGGTTGAATAATCTGGACATATTATGTCTACTTATTCTATTTTAATCCTTTCGAATTCTTTAATCGATTTCTTAATTTTGATATAAAATTCATTAAGAAAGGTGCCAATTATTCTTCTCTTATTTTTTCCCAAGTACATTCAATTTACGCCTGAAGATGATTTCAGATAAAATTGAAAATAGTGCATTATACTAAAATAAATAGATATAATATGTCCAGATAATTAAACCAAACATGCTTGAACATATATATATATATATATATATATATATATATATATATATATATATATATATATATATATATATATATATATATAATTGTGTACTTGGTCAGCAATCCCCCTTTTATACAAATTACATTAAAAACAGTAGTGCAGATAAGATTTTTATGTAATTTTTCATGTGTTCTTAAAATTTTCGTCTTTTCCGGACATAAATTATACAGTCTTTTGTAAGACCGAGCAGTTTCATATATACTTTTAGCTGCTATCAAGGATGAATTTTATTTTTAATTTTAAATGAATATACGGATTATTTTATGTATTATATCAATAATATCAATTAGGAACATGGCTACAATGTGCTGTCCGCGTTTGGAAAATAAAAAAATCCTATATCTCTAGATACATTTATGATATACGTCCAGAAAGAAGAAAATTAATATATATATATATATATATATATATATATATATATATATGTATGTATGTATATGTATGTATATATATATATATATATATATATATATATATATATATATATATATATATATATATATATATATATGTGTGTGTTCTCAGATTTGAATTTGAAGGCATTACTTTATTCATTTAACGATCTAATTTATTTGTGTACAAATGCAGGTTTTTTCTTATTGAATATCTGCCTTTTGCATTTGATGACGTTTCACAAGGACCAAATCGTGTCGCAAAAATAAAATTTTCTATTTTATCATGTCGATGTACTAATATCTGTGACAGTGAATCAAATGTTCGCGGCCTCATACGTAATTGTTAGCTGTATTTTGAAAATAAAATTTCATTGTATAATTTCCAAATTATATAAATGTTTATCATTGCATTAAGAGCACTGAGATGGAAATGCATTATTCGAAAAACTATTTGTTTTGTAACATAAATAATTATTTCATCATTATATTACAAAATTAGCGATGTGACTATATATAAATACACACACACACACACAAACACACGCACATTCATTTTGTTCATTTACAGATACTCTCTACCGGAAAATAATTCATACATATATACATTTATGTATGTGTGTATCTGCAAGAGAAGGCGTTGAAAACTCGTTCCTACTAAGAAATCCCCACTTAAAATTCTGACGTTTGATTATTTGGTCGGATTTTGTGAAGCGAGTCAGGTTAATAACTTTTCTGCTCTAATCCTTGAGGAAAGGATCCTTATAAATTTGGTTGACCGCAATTTAACACAGCTTTTAAAAGCATTTCTGGTATTCGATTCTCCAAGATTTATAAATAGTAGTAGTTAATATCATACAGGAATATAGTGTATGTTGGTAGTTTAAATTATAAACGGAACACGTTAAAAATAGAAAAAAAAGATTTGCATGAGTATGTACGCGTGTGTTCTGCGTGTTGTCGGCTAAAGAATCGTCTGTGTATCATAAATCCTGTTTGATAAATTAGATTCAACATAACATTACACAGATTTCTAACAATATTAGGCTCACTGTTTATTCGACACTTCGTATCTATTGAGAGCATCTTTACATGATGTATTTTCATTGCAGATGCCCTATATTTAAACATTCGAAGTGATTCGCTTTTCTTATCGAAAACAAACACGACGCTAAGATGGAGAAGTGACAATCTTTTCTCGAAGCAGAGATAAAGCATTTAAGTATGTTTGAATGAAGTGGACAGTATTTTAGTAGAAACGAAACTGTCATCAGCCTCAAGCAAAACGTTGATCCGTTAAAAGTATTCATCTTAATTTACATTACTGAAAATGGCGGTAATTTTATGGAGAGTGGAGACATTTGTTTTAAACGTTGTCATAAATCATACTTGTGCAAAATGCTTTCGTTATTTCAGCGGGAAACATATATCTTGTGCTTATATACTAATGTTTTTACAAGTTTGTACACTTCCTGATTCCAAGGATGGAGAGAACACTAGACAAATTAAGTTGTACAGCCATGTTAACATCATCAAATACTGGACATGGAGAACACTGTAACTGATTTGTCACTGTGCATATTTGAGAGAAAAAAATTGAAAAATGTGGAAGAAAATAAAAGTGAGAGCGGAAACGAACGAAAGTCAATAAGAAGTAATAGAAAAGTAACGCAGCAGAAAATTTAAAAAGCGTAGTCTCTTAGCTAAGAATATGATATGGAGATTATAAGCGTCCGAACTTTTAAAACTTTCGCAGGTCTAACGCTGAGACTAATCTCTTATCTTTATGATTTTCTGTAAATTAGGATCTAGATTTATTTCACTTTTAAACCGAGACATTCCCAAGAGAACCAGCCTTACTACCATGATTCACAGACTGACCTAGCCATAGAACTTACGCTACACACACGACTGTTATTGGTACATTTGAAAGGAGACATTTAAAGTATTATGTGACAACGTAGTTCATAAAAGCAAGGACGAACGAATAAATACAAGAAGTCAGAATACATGGTTGTCAACCGAAGGAAGACCCCAAAGTGCTAATTATGTATTGTGGACATAAAAATCAAACATCTGCAAAAATTTAACTGTCTGGTTAATGTAATAACAGACAACGAAAAAAGTAAGAGTGATATAAGAAAGGCGAAAGGTACCTTTCAGAAAAGGAGCAAAGAATTAAGGAATCTGAAAATTATACTAAGAATCAAAGAAAAGAGTGTTGAGCTGCTATGTAATGTATAATCTCCCACATGGTATGGCAGTGCATCTGGACAATTTCATCACAGACCAAGAAAATAATTGAAGCGATAGAAGAGTTCTACCGACGAATGTTGGATTTTTATGAACAGAAACGATGAAAGTTACGATAAGAAATTTTGGAGATACTATTGGAGGAAAGAAAGCTTGGAGAATATAACATCCAAATGATATAAAAAGCGGGGAAAATTACAAAGCCTACTTGAAGCGTTTGTGTAAATGGATAGCAGATCAAGGAACACAAAACTGATTAGGGCTGTAAAGGACAAGCGTTGCATAGAGCAACAAAAGAAAGAAGTTGTCGAGAGTCATATCCTCCACTTTCTAAAATAAAATAACGAGATAAAAAGAGACGCTTTTTATAAAACTGGCCTTATTTGAACTGATCCAGTGTTTCCTAAGAAATCGTGAAATGAAAGTTATCCTGAACTCCCATTCCCCTCCATTCTTGGCCTTATTCTGTTTTAAATTTTCATTAATGAACTTACTGTTACATCGGTTTTTAACTTGGTATCTACACTGATGTCGCAACAATTTATTTCTGCCTCGATAGTAAAGCTTATCAGTAAGACAAGGTCAAAATTGTAGCCGAGATTCAAAAACGACCTCAAAACTAAACTACTCCCCATTAATGATCTGAGAGAACACTCGTTGCCTTCATTCAGCATGGCTGATGCTAACCTCCAGGAAATTTATTAAATTTAACTTAGTTTGTGTTGTGGGGCAGACCCCTTTTACACAAGATGGACTCGTCCAAAGTATACTGACAGAGAGAATACCTGGAGGTTGAAATACGTTGAGTCAGGGTGAGAGATACGTAGACAGTACACAGGGTGTTCACAGAGAGTTATACGAGAGTCCAGAGAGAGATAATTACGGCTTCACTTACAGAGACTTGTACATATACTTTCTACTAACCCGCATTCCTGGACTACTAATCTTCACTTCAAGTCTGTATTCTTACGTTTAATACACTTATTTTTCTATATCAATTACTGGCGTTGTTTATTTATTTGTGCAGGATTCCATTCTCGGAATCCACAACAGTTTGACAAAAGACTACAAAGGGGCACTCAGTGAAGATCACTCCCAGTACTCAGTGGTAATGTTTAACCAGACTAATTCACCAACTCAGGCAGTCTATTAATTTTTTTTACTAAGCTTAGCTTAACATGGCACAAGGTTACAAGTATGCGGCATCCAGTGAGATCTATCTCATACGCTCACTAACTGTTATTTCGCTCCTTTATCTGATTTGATTCCTTTCATATATGAGAACGACAAAGTTTAATAAATATCAAAATTTTCTTTAAATATAGATATTATTTGGCACATAATTCAGATTTTCTATAACTGTCCATTTACGCATCATAATAATATAATTGTTAAAAAAATGCTTTCCGCATATAAACAATATATTCTTCGGAAGAAAAGCACGCTTTTATGCGAATTTTTCTACAGTATTAGATCCCATGTATGTTCGGGATCTTAAATATTTAGGGAAATGGAGTATTATGACATCTGCAGTTCCAAGTGTACTGTTGTTTACTTTTACTTTTGGCAATTTCGGTTTATTTGAGCTAGAATTTGATGGGGTCGCTTTGAAAGCAGACCTCACGTAATTATATTATAATATAATATAATATTATATTATAAGCTGGTGCTTTTAATAATGCCTCTCGTGTGCATGCGTTGAAAGGATTGCAGGTGATACGAGAATTTTATTTTGGAAATGAAGAAACTTTTGTTTGTATTTTCAGCTGCTTAATTGTGAGCAGAAAAGAAAATACAGTAATAATATACTTTAAAGGATGGAAAAATTGATGAGACAGTAGAAGTGAAGAGAGAATGACGAAGGAGAAGACAGGAATATAGCGAATAATAATAATAATAATAATAATAATAATAATAATAATAATAATAATAAAGAAATTGGAAGAAATTGGTACGAACACCACCCTGACCCGGTTACGGAGATAGGACCTGTTACAATTCTATGGGACTACACAATATACACTGACAGAACAATCAAAGCCAACCGCCCAG
This sequence comes from Acanthosepion esculentum, assembly GCA_964036315.1. Taxonomy (NCBI): domain Eukaryota; kingdom Metazoa; phylum Mollusca; class Cephalopoda; order Sepiida; family Sepiidae; genus Acanthosepion; species Acanthosepion esculentum. The sequence goes on from OZ038475.1 coordinate 79,488,555, forward strand.
ACATTGTTATTAAAGACCACAAACAAAATAAGTGCCTCCTTATTGATATGGCAGTCCCTGCAGACTGCAATGTATCTTTGAAGATATTCGAAAAACTGCCAAAATACAAGGACCTTGAAATCGAAATCTCAAAAATGTGGCACATGGGAACATCAACAATTCCTGTTGTAGTTGGAGCCCTTGGACTGGTTGGAAAAGATTCCAGTAGGCTGATTGAAGGGATCCCTGGAAGTCCATGCCTCAAAGAGATACAAAAAATTGTTCTGACAAGTACAGCTCACACTTTACGAAGGGCTTTATCTATGTAATTATTTTTTTATTTTATTTTATTTTATTTTTTTGCAGTGGAAAGTGTCATGATGCCATTTCTAACCTTAGGTCCCTGGGCGGGACCCGGAAAGAAATGTGTAAACGCCAGATATCAAAGGAAATAATAATAATAATAATAATAATAATAATAATAATAATAATAATAATAATAATAATAATAATAATAATTATTATTATTATTATTATTATTATTACTGAAGCGAGAAGGACAGATATCATAACTGTCCAAAACGAAGACAAACAATATTTTATCATCGGTATAGTGCTACCAGGGGGAAAGAATTGTAGTTGAGAAATAAATAAAGGGAAACATTATCACGATTTGAAATATGAGAGGCTTAAGAAAGTATAAATCGCGCACGGTATTGTGGCTGTCCTCTCGGAACACTGACAAAAATGAATGAAATGTCTGGATAAATTGGGACTGTGACTTGGAATGAGATGCTTCAGAAAACACTACTAATTGGGGACATCCATTATTCTGGAAAAGGTTTTATCGAGGGGGAGATGTGAAGGAATGACAGGACTCCTAGACATTTGTTATGACGCTCTCCTGATCCTCAATGCAAGGAAAAGATCTGCCTGAGCAAATGGCTATAAAAATAAAAAAAATAACGGCAAAAATGCTATATCAGGAATGGATTTTATACTTAATTGATTGGCGTTGTTAAAATATATACATATTTCTTTGAGAATTAAGGCGGGCTGAAGACACCAAAATTTAGCAAGTACAAAAATTAAATATCAAGGAAGAATTTTAACAGAAGACGGAAAATGCGACACCTAACTCCGAAAGCACATTGAGATAACAAAAGCTGCCCTCTAAAAGTAGTAAGAGACATTAGAATCCCGTCAGAAACAAAGAAAATAGTCTATTCATATTTCTGAGGTAGTGTATGTATTTACAATATTTATATTGTTCTGACTGTTTATCGTCGTGAATATAGCGATCAAAATAAAGACAACTGTCCGAATAATGTAAATATTGTAAATAAATAAAACAGTATTGAACTGTTATGTAAATTTGGTCCTTGAAGTGAATGCTGGGAAAAATTCTGTTTCTGCAAAATGATACAGACAATGCAATGGATGAAACATGTGATCAACGAGCAGATTTTAAGGAAAAAGAGAAGCTGGTACTCACATGTCATATTGAAGTCAAGAGGTGCAGATGGAATCGAAAAGGAATCCCTTAACACGCCTGCGTAAATGGATGGTAGAACAGAGTTGCAGTGGATAATAAGGGGAAAATATTGTTTACAACAATATAGGGATTTACGGTAATTCATTATCGCCCACGTCATCAAGGGGCAAGACAAATAAAAGAAAAATAATGATATGGGAAAAGATTTTATTAGATTTTCCCAATTTCACTTTATTAGTTAGGATACTGGAAATCAGAGAATTATCTAATTAAAAAAATATAATTGCATAAAGACATATTTTAAATTGATTGAGTTAGTTTTTACGGCTTTGCAGGTTATTTAAAGCCAGAAATATTTTTAGATTTTTAATAATGATGCAAATCCTACTGATTAACACTCAACTGGAGGGGGAAGAGATGGATCAATATATGTTTCTCAAGGGTATTTGTACGTAAGTAAATAAAACAAACCCAACTGGGATTGCAACACGGCTTACAATTTACAATTCCGTGCCTATATCAGTTCCCGCACATCAAAGCTTAAAACACCTGGTATTCCCAAGCAGTCAGCAGTCTAGGTCCTGATCAGGTTCGATGGTGCTTATCTTCGGTGATCGTACGAGGAGTGATGTGTCAACGTTATATAACCTTTTTACAGTAAGGTTCATATTCTACATGGCCTGTGGGCCAATCGAGGAAGAGGTTTACGTTAAGGGGTAGGTTATATAGATAGATAGATAGATACAAGAAGAAGAAGAAGAAGAAGAAGAAGAAGAAGAAGAAGAAGAAGAAGAAGAAGACGGTTAACTCTAGACTTGAATAGGTTACGATTGCAGTGATCGGGGAAACATCCACTTGAGTGCCTGCTCCACAGAACAGTGGTTCGCTGAAAGAAGCTGTTCGAGAGGAACTCACTTCTTGCTGAAGGAATACGGATTGAACGTAGGTGATTTGCTACAATGCAAGTGGCATGGCGTATCCTGCCCGTGCAAACATTGACGTTTTAATGCTAACAAATTTATAAAGACAACCTTAACATTAACTGAAAGTAGATTTAGCAGTCGTTCCAACAGAGAATTGTGAGTGGTGGCATTTATTTATATGGACCAGACTACTCACGATACAGAGAACATTCCAATGGTGATCTTTGCTAGTGAATTTGTGCCTGCTAATATTAACCTAATTATTTGAAATTACTAACAACATTTCAGGTGTGATGTATTAGGACGAATAAACCGGTTTCTTTATGAACAAACTGACTCATTTTATTCAGATATTCATTAGCATTGTCATACATAAAAATCATATTCTTTTCGGAAGTCTTTGATATTTCTTCAATGATGGTTCCATGTGTGTCACATTCATCATTGTATGTCTGATCTGTCATCTTACCGTATGGAACTTACCACTTAACTAGCGATAATCCAACCCTAAATATTGCGCCTTCTCGGACTAACGTTTTCCTTTAAGAGGAAAGATTATATTGAATTAATTGCTAGCAAAGTTGGTTCACTGTGTCGTGCAAGACGATTTTTCTCACCAGAATCTATCTTACACATTTATAAGTCTACCATTTGTCCATGCATTGGATATTGTTGTCTGAATTTTCGATTATGTATTTAAAGGTCTGAATTTTCTATGTATTTAAAGACGCTTGATACAAGGAAAAACTTATAATGTTAAACGTCCTAACCTGGTATCTTGGCTTCAGTCACTTTTCCATCTCATAAGGTAGTTTTCCTCTGGCTTTTTTTATAAATATATTCATGCTAATTTTTCCAATGGGTGTTCATCTTTGGTACCTCGACTTTAGGAATTTACGTGCGGTATTAGATTAGCAGCTATGTCTCATCAGTTTACAGTTGTAATGGCTAAATTGAATCGTATATTGCAGGCTGGCAATTTCATCTCTCACATTTCTAGCTTGTAGAACTATCTACTGGCCTTTACTTTTTTAATTTTCTTTTGTTTTCCAAAATTTAAATGCAATGTCAATCGTTTTATTCTGTCTTCTTAATTTTCGCTCTTTTATGAAAAAATTAAATAAGCCAATGATGTACCAGTGCTTTGATGGGTAATTATTTAAGCATGGTGACGTGCTAAATTCTATGCGCGACTATAAGAAAGATAGGTTATGTAAAGGACTTTGAATGTAGCGTCTTCGCTGGTGCCAGACGCGTGAGTTCGAGTATTTTAAGAAAGCCTGTGTTACTAGAATTTTCACGTACAGCAATCAATAAGGTTTATTTGAGAACGGTCAGAAAAACAAAGCTAATCCAATGAATGGTAATTATGTGAGTTCCATTATGTTGAAAAAATCCGTATGTGCATAACCCGAGTGGTTCAGTTTATAGAAATCAATAGTTGCAAAAATAACAACTTAATAAAGGAGGTATACAGAAGAGCATCGCTGAAAGCGCAAGACTCCCAACCTTGAAGTAGATAACGTATAGCAGCACAGGGTGAGTGCACAACTGTCAGATAAGACAAATAAACTATAGGCTACAACAATAATCTATAGGCTGCAATTCGCTGAAGATCCCAAAATTAGATAATAGAATAGGTACCTCTGCAAAAACCCTAAAAAACGACCTACCGGTTGTATTAATTTTTCGCATAGCAATTTTTGGCCTCTATTTTTGCGGTGACAGTCATTCATTTCGAAATTCTTACAAAAATCAAATAATTGTCGGGTTTTAATGATATTTTCAGTACTTATTTACAGTTGAATGAAATTATATTGTATAGTTTTCTATGTTGGTGAAAATACTTTTTACATGAGTTTCAGCCCCTTAATTAATTTTATGAAAATTTGACAAAATTCAACGAGCTAATTTTAGGGACTATATTAGTTAAACGCAGAATTCTTTGATGAATTTAAGTCACCTTATTCTTTTTTGCAAAATCGGTCCCGGTCTTACCTAAAATCCGTCCTGCATCGAAAAATTAAAAAAAAACACATAAGACTAAGCATTATTTGATTATTGAAGTTTTAATTGCTTTTCTGCATAATATGTATTAAAGACAATATTGTCTGAAAAGATTTTTCGACGAAAAATGAATTTTTACAAGATTTGTTTCCATTTTTTTATAATTTTATGTTGAATAATTTATAAAGATTTTAAATCTTTCAGAAATCACTTTCAGTGAGATAATTCTTATGAAATATTCTTGTTAAGTAAAACTATATTTACTAATCATATATTGTAAAGCTTATGACAATCTGACGAACTCGAATATTTTAAAAAGAATTTCGATTTATTCTTGTATGTGTCATTACGCGTGCAGGACTTCTGAAGTATGTCTGTACAAAACGATAAATCTAGCATTTAAAGTCATGTGTTTTAAGGTTTGCCCTCCCTTACGGCGAAAAAAAAACCTTATCGTCTGCTTCACCATACTTCACTATGAACACATTCACTACTCAACCGGATGTAAATAATTCGATTAACATGTCAGACAAACAAGATCTCGTAATTAAGAAATGTTTGTAAATAACATTTTATGCTATATGTAATATTTGTTTCAAGTCAGCTTAATTTAACATTAAATTTGCTAATGTACCTCAAATAACGTTTCATAAGTATACATTTTATTTTTGCAAGATTTTTAAAACCGAGAATTAACTTTTGTTTACAAATGCGTAAAAAATGGCTGTTTTGATCGATTTTAATGAAAAGAAAATCAATTACGAACAATAGAGCTTCTGTTTGAAATATACCACAGAGTATTTAGCTTACTGGGAATAATAAATTTTAAATCCTTCAGCTATCAATTAAAGCTAAAATGAAAGCGTCAAGAAAACTTTTTCATTATTTAAAATTCATTTTAAAGCTTACATATACCGAATTAGTGGAGGTAGCTGCAATAGAAGATTGAAAAAAAAACGTTGCCTATTCGAATGAATCTCAATTTTGTTGCAACATTCCGACAAGTATTCAGCCTAACCAACATAATAGTATGAATCCATTCTTATTTGAATCAACGTTTCTGGCTTCTATGATATGAAGAGGAGAGGAGAATCGGAGAGCCGAGTTCGAATTCCAGTCTGATTAATTTCGTTCACTTAAGTGCTAATACCGCTGGGAAAATTATGAATTCTCTTCTCTTGGGTGGTAACCTGTCTAGAAGAAATTAACTCTGAATTCCAAACTGTATTTAACCCTGGCGTAGCACATATTATACAGCTAAAGGAAAGGATTGTTCGCATTGGTTCGATGATCTCGACTATGGTCGACAAATGATGATGAGGCGATAAGTATGATGAATATTATTTGGCATATAATTGAACCCCTGAGCCAAAGAAAATATTGGTCGATATTGGTCATCATGTCCATAATGGCTTCCTTCAACATATGGGAGCGTTGGTTTGATGTATCACACGACCAGTAAAGAAAATTGACTTTTATGACACACACACAGACACGCGCATATATATATATATATATATATATATATATATATATATATATATATATATATATATATATAAGTTCAGTTACAAAACCAACAAAAATTCATTGTTAATTATTTTTTAATATTTTTTTCCATGTTTCTTTATGTTAGGCCCATATCTTACTTGAAAATACATTCTCCAGTGTGTGAGTACTTTTCGGTTAACGTTGAATTCATCGACTTTAATTGACACTGTAAATCAGTTTGATTCCTCATCTTCAGCAGCATTATAAATAACTCATATCAATCCTAAAACATCTGTGACCTGTGCTAACCTACTACAGGTCTTCTACTCTATTCAATGTTTTAAGAGGGAATGGTAGTATTTTATTGATTGTTCTTTTAATGTTGTTCAATATCTATAATATGGTTAATTTAGATATTCATCTCATTCACTTAATATTAAATTTTTCTTCTGTGTATTTGAATATTTGTATCTTCTTATTTTTCTTTAACTGCGAAATTGATATTCTGACGCTTTCCAATGTCTATGGATGTTATTCGTCTGTTTTGTATTGGTGATAAAACTATTTTCATAATATTAACATCTGTTTTTAAAGGTATTCACTTGATGTCTCTAAAACCGATATTAACATCAAATTCTTTGATTTTGCTTTCTTGGAGACAACATGCATCAATATTATAACAAATAATGTCCGGCACCAATAATTCCTACTATCTTCTTTTTTTTTTTACAATTCCTCTCAAATTAAATTTCCCAAACTTGAAATTGAATAGGCAATTGGATTTTTAAAAAATAATAAGTTGCTACGTTTTAACGATTTACAGTTTGAGAAGACTTTACACCTGTTTTTGTCATCCCCATCATCATGTTCTGAGCTACTATGACTTGGAGACACGATGCAAATCATTGTGATTTCTCGTCTCCAGGGACTTCTAAAATATCTCTTACCAATCATTTCCAAACCTCACTCTTCTGTGTTATTTCCCGAAAGTGCTACAGATCTTTCACGATCTTCAAAGATTTGTTCATGGCGAATGATGTTATGGATGTTAATCTTCCATTTGGTATTGATGACAAACCATTTTTTCATAATATTTACCTTGTGTTTACAAAACTATTAACTTGTGTTAATAGCTTTGGAAACTCCGATATTAATATCAAGTCCTACTTTGACTTTGCTTTCTTGGAGAAAAGATGCATTAATGGTATAATTATCAACGTCAGATCCAATAATTCGTTCTTTCCTTTTTTTCACAAGTCCTTTAACGTTTAATGCCCCGATGATAAAATATTTACATGCAATCGGAAACATTTGCAAAAATATTTATGTCGTCGATTTTTCAAATGTCTCGTCTTGTATATTCACATGACAGTTCGTGAATTTTATTTTGTTAATTATTTACAATTTTTATTGAAATCTATTAGTACGATATGTTCTAATTTTAAAGAACTTTTATTGATGTGGTTTTCTTTCTTTATATTTTGTGCATAAAGCTTCTTGATGTTGTAAACTTTTTCCAGTTTGTGTACAACTGAAAGAATTTCAACTGCAATATCGTTCGTATGACTATATATATATATATATATATATATATATATATATATATATATATATATATATATATATATATAAGTGAACATTGAAGTCATCACTCAAAGGCTACAGACTGTTTCATGCTAGACGCAACCGTCAGATCTGACGATTACATCAAGCATGATGGAGTTTTGGCACAGATTATAGCATAATGTTGCCTGACTTCAATTACCAATGGAGCCACTGGTTGCCTACCAGATCGAATTATATGGTAGGTACAGGACTATTTCAGAATCTTGAACTAAAATTCTTAAGGTCGACTTGTACACCACGTCGACTGGTACGCCGCAATTTATGGTATATGAACGTTACAATGAAGATACGCAAATACTACCGAATTACATTATAGACGGTACACAGATACTATTCGAATTCATTATAGATGATACACAGATTCTACTCAAATTCATTATAGACGTTACACAGATACTACTTGAATTGCATGATAAATCATACACAGATACTACTAGAATCAGATGGCAGACGATACACAGGTGCTACTCTAATAATGCGTCATTGTTATTCAAGCGTTAATTGATTCTACTCTGTTAATCTATGTATCCGTAATCTAAGAGAGTGTAATGTATTGATACCGTGAATAATTGATATCGCATATTTTGAATGCTATTAAATAACATTTATAACATTAATGCATACTTCACGGAACACCTTATTTTCTCAATCATTGTCTTGGACGTCCGTTTTAAGGTCGGCAAGGTCATTTGTCTTTAATAAATTCATCTCAAGCAAGGTGATAAGACGCAGGGGCCTGCTGGGAGAGAAAGAGAAGGAAAATACTTTAAAAGGAATCGGAAACCCATTCTTGTTTACATGGAACAAACGATAAACATCTTCGGTTCAATAAGCCGCAGAGGCGTGTAAATCGGACAATAGGCGAACTTATCAACTCAACAGAAGTGTTCTTACCTTAAGAATAAAACTAATTACAATCCTGAGTTTAAATTTATGAATATTCAGTCAGACGTAGGTAAAGATATTACGTCAATGAAATGAATAAACATGTTACTTCGTACCAGGCGTATTCCATCCAATGTATGCATACTGAAAGTGTCACTAAAATCAATTAACAGCACAGAGAATTTAAGTCGGAAAACTTCTGCTTTTGAAATTTCGAATTAAACTTATTTACTTCTCTGACATTTGAATAAGAGAAAAACTCAAAAAAGACATTTCCTCTTGCTGAAATATACATAAAAAAGATTTTAGAAAACTAAACTGCATTACATTCACTGAGTTAAACTATTACTGTCTAAATGCTGGCGGCTATATTAATTCGTGTCAGGCATATTTAAATGAGACTGTATCTTGAAAATTCAACTAAAAATTGATTAACAGAACTTAGAATTTATGTCGATTAACATCTGCTTAAGGAATTCAAATTAAACTTTGTTATTTTCACCCATAATATATAAAAAAAACACTTTCTCTTAGTGACATACACTCACCTAAACGATTAAAAACAAAACTGAACTGCAATAAATTTCCAAAGTTAAACGATTACTGCTGAAATGTTGGCAGTCATTGATAACTACTGAGAAAATTTTCCGGAATCTTATATCTGTCCAGAAAGTTGGTATAAAACTTTTAAAGCCAGTAACACTGTCTATTTTCAGAAGTATATAGGATAATAAACAACTAAGTTGCGTAAATTATGGAGACACTGCTGTCTGAACAAAGGTGCAGAAAGTGAGAGAAAAAAAGTTGAATAAAAGGATGGTCAAACAAGACTTCGACTGAATTTTAATAGTTAACTGTTTGAGACACATATGTTCGAAAATTGGTAGTTATTCACTGTGCAGAACTTTAAATTTAGATTCTTCAATTTGAATAGATTTCCTAATAAATCTGTAAGAAGAAACCGAAGAAAAAAGAATTGATACATTAAAACATGGCGTGATCGATTATTGGCCTTTTAAAATGACTACTTATCTGTGAATCACGTTCTGTTGAGCAGAATTAATTTTGCCTGATAACCACACTACTGTGTATGTTTGTGCTACTTTTAGTCAGAGTTTCTTTTGCCTCTTTAATTAATTTTTGCTGTTGTTCTGCTCTCTGGCCATCATCAAGTAGGTAAGCGTCAGGGAATTCCGAAAAGTTGTCACCAAATTCACGAAACAATATTTTAACCCACTAGGCTATTATATCGTGGGACAATTCTGAGTTGAGAACTTTGAGTTTTAAATATGAACTGCGTGCAGATGAGTGTTGCTCTTGCTACTTGTCACACTGGACTGCACTCATCGAGGCTTCAGATTTTACTTCATTTGCTGCTACTGTTCAAGCCTTGCTATTACTTTTCTTTCTTTATTCTATAATAGCTTCCATTTCGTATTTATTTAGAACCGTTGTGACAACAAAGATAGGGACAAAAGTCCGCATGTAAATAATGTTACATCCTCATCTCAGAAATTCAGATAGTGATATATAACTTGCTCTTTTTGTGATGGACTATTTGTCTCACCGATCCTCTGTATTGACTGGCGAGCCTTTCCTACGACTTGATTGTAGAATATATTTGAAATCTCATTATACACATGAAGTATCTCATGGACACGAAAAGTACACATTGGTGCATTTTCCAGGTTTCCATTACTTATTTCAATTAATTTTTTTTCTACAGTAGGCATCAGTTTATCTTACAAAATAATGGTGGCATCCTGTTTGATCAAAAGTCAATCCTTGATGGCAAGGCTAAAGTGTCCTCTCCAAGGTATAGGCTTGGGCGATGCTATATGTAGGCCATGCGCTACAAAGACCAAATGACTATCAGCCCGACCGTACTGACAAGACCAGGGGAATACGATTATATTTCAAGTCGGTTTGGCTGCAGAAGATATATATATATATATATATATATATATATATATATATATATATATATATATATATATATATATATAACGTTAGATCAGAAAACACTAATAAACAAGAAAATTATAAACGAGCCGTAGATAAATAAACACAAATACCGAAAGATTTTGTAACTGTTTAAAATTATATCAGAAAACAAACATATGAATTGGTAGTTAAAGCGAAAATATTCGAAAATTAGGAACATACAATAAAAATAATACATATCCTTATACTATCAATTGTCAAAAAATAAATGTGAGTAGAAAAGGCAAAGATGATAAATATAACTTTAGGTAGGCCAAAATAGAAATGTAAAATATTATAAATCCCAGGACAGTTGTACAAAAATAAATACTGATACAGAAAAACAAAAAAGGAAAAAAGAAAAGAAAAACACTGACTGGAGAAACAATAAAGAAATAATAATAATCTATCTATCTATCTATCTATCTATCTATCTATCTATCTATATATATATATATATATATATATATATATATATAAATAAATACAAATATATACAATAATGATAATATATTTAACAGATGAAATGAAGGAACTAATAATTACGAATTATATAGGATGCGATCGATAAATTGTCGCACAGTTGGGCAGTGTCTGAGAAAAAAAGCGCCATGACGCAATTCACTCCGCCAGAAGTTTGGGACCGGTGTGCTCTGCTGCTTGGCATTCGCGCTGGCAGCTCAAATACGAACATTTCAGAGTGTTTGGATGTCAATCTGGGGATAGTGCAGAGGATTCCGAAAGAGTTGGATGAGTCTAATGGTGATTACGATACTATGGAAGCTAAGAAAACTCACTTTGATCATTCTGATAAAAAAAGAACTCCCGAATTTGTCGGTGAGAGCTTCAGACTCAACACGGAGGCATATCTAAAGTGCGTTGGGGAGGTAGTGCTGCTCTGGGAAAGAGGGTGGCAGCTTGAAGACCCCTGTCTGGCAACAGGATTCTGCCTCATGCCACACAAGCAGGAGAATTCAGTCATGGTTGTCAGACAATTTCTGCGATTGCATCACACCTTATATCTGGCTTCCTAACTCCCCAGATTTGAACCCTCTTGATTATTATGTGTGGGACTCAGTTGAGCAAGAGTCCAACAAAATTCCTTACAACACCAAACGTGAACTGAAGGTAAGGATTATGGCAGCAGCATTCACGAAATTATACAAGGAGACCGCCCAGAAGAGTTGCAAGAGATTCTGAAATCGTCTGTAGTCCTTAGTTGAAGACAATGGCGATTTTATTAAATAAATTTACTTTTTAGTATTTCAAGATATTTGTACGTAATTTTGGTTAAAAGGAGATGTCAGTGTTATTTTCATTTTTGTTTAATTTAGACGACAATTGTGCCATATTATTTAATTAATTTTAAGCAATATTTACGTTATTCAGTTAATCTTAAAATCCGTTAATTTAATAATAATGTAATTTCTCCTTCGGTTCGGAGCACTATGTAATTCGTTAGTTTTTATTTTAACTGCAAGGGTCACGGAGGTATTTATGTTCCCTCGGTTTTGTGTGGTTGAATTGTGGGAATTTTCTGTTAAATATTTAACGAAGTTAAATGTTTCTGTGCTTCGAATTAGGAATTGTTATCAGGATTTACCAGCTCGCATTACTTATATTATCCAGTCTTCTAAGTAATAACCAGACTCGACTTGATTTTCTTTTAACAGTATTGAATATAAGTTTATAATAGTGGTTGTTTTGTTGACGGAAACAAAATATAATGCTGTTGTGTGATAATTCTTTCATAGTTGAGTAATTATATTTTGTTGAAATGAAAGTAAATACACTGTATTTACAGAAGTTTTATCTTTTAATTTAAAAAAATCTCATTTACGTTGATTTTTTAAGAAATTGCAGGATGTTACCGAATTCTTTTGCCTGTAGTGTATATAAAATGTATATTATTATATTATTATATAAACGACGTCTTTCATTTTAATTTAGTTCATTAGATATATTTTAACTGTTGATGGTGCCTATAGGGCTTATAGAACTAATTAAGTCTAAGAAAGATCTGTCCTATATTATAGTTCAAAGCAGCAACATTTAGTTTCATGGAAGAACTTAAATGAAAAACTGACGTGAAAAGTTTCAGCAAATATATCTTAGTTGCAATATGTGAGTCAAAAGTTTAAAAGTAATTATCTTTGTCTCCAAAGAATTTAAATTTGCCTCGTCTGAGTTTGTTTTTTTCTGAAAGGAGTTTTGAATTTTTTTCGTGTGTCTAGGAGGAATTCCGCTAAGACTGAATGGTTTCTCTTTGTAAATGGTCTCTTTGCTCTTCATTGTCCATTTTCCTCACAATGCAATTCGGGCTTCTCTAAACCAAATTCATTTTCACCCTCCTAATGGGAATCCTTTAAATCTCTTTCATTATCAGAGCAGACATCATCAATATGCATTCAAACCAAATCAATGATAGAACGACCCAGTCTTCCCAGCCTTTGCCGTGAAAATCCATACTCACTAGAATTAAAAATATAAAAAAACTATTACAAAAAAATTCGAGCTACCTAACTGAAAGCATAAGTGAGAAGACTAAAACTTTGGTAATATGAAAACTTTCAAAGATTCTTACAGCTTTTGGAAACCCTGTATTTTTTCTTGACAAGTAATGTAATAAAAGAAAAGCTGCTTCTCTATCCGTCATACTGTCTACGTGTGACTTTGCATATGTGTACGTAATGTGCATGCTTACGTCTGTGTTGTGCATATGTAACTTACATTGTGCATTTACATTTTGTAATTGTTAGTAGACGTGTCTCGCTAAATCAAGTATGACTGATTAGTGTGTTCGATCCTCATTGGGTGAACCACACTTTCGGCTTTGTACCTAATCTAAGCTAATCTTAGAAAATCATCTCATAACCTTGACATGATGTGATGGTTAGCAAGTTTGTCTCTCTAGAATACGACTGAATAATGAGTTCAATCCTCACTGGGTGCCTAACACTTTTTGACGTGGGTCACATCTAAGCTACGCTTAGAAAATCACCATAAGTAAGTTACATATGCTTGTGCTAATCTAACACAATTTAATTGGAAAGAGCGCGTTAGAATCATGCAATTTCCACCCACTGAGTCAGGACAAAGTCTTCCATGAGCTGGAAAATATAGTCATGTTGCTTGAGACAAGAAAAACATATTAATTTCCTAAACCCTAAAAATCAGGTAATTATAAAATCACATTAAATGTTTTGGAAATTATTCCGTGATAAACATAATTATATTGTATGGTGATATTGTTTAAAATGTAAAAATATATTGTTAGTTTTCATTGAAATAAAATATATATGCACACACGCAAATGTCCATATTCCCATAATTTGAATAAAATTGAAAAGATCGCAAGGGCTAATTTCCCTTTTTGTATGTCTGATAACAGGGAGCGAGTATAAGCTTAAATATCCGGACATTTCAAGTTTTTTTGTGACTCCTTTTCTGTTTAAACTAAAGAAATTTTGTAATTAATGTATTATTTAAAAAGAAGAAACAATTTAGATTCGAATTGTGAACATCTTGCTGTCAGTGAAGTGACATTTAATGGCCTGGTATAATTAAACTTATGAACTTGTATAGAATTTTGCATAGCTAACGTTGGGATTTTAGAAAATGAGTGATTGCTGAAAAGTTCTCCGTCTAAGCACAACAAATTTTAATGTTTAGTCATTTGGTCAGATTTTGCTAAATAAACCGGATCGAGTGTGTCGTCATATAAGTTATTCCAGTTATGTGGAAAATTTGATATTAATTCGTCTCTGAGGAAATAACGGAATAAATTAAAAGATTAAATTTCAAAATTAAAGTAAACATGGATATTTTATTTTGTTGACGATAAGATTTTTCTTTTCTACCTTTGTCATGTTTGGATATCTGAGGGACTTGTTTTCATTCACCTTATCCTGTCTTTAGCGGGTTAAATTTCATTATGTATACCTAACACGTCAAAAAAAAAACAATCATGTTTGCAGTATAAAAGTCAATAAAAAAGAATAATTATGTTTCTTTTCAAATTGAAGCCAAAAAGTTACACATCGAGATAGAAAGGGTTTAATCAGAATTTATTAGCCTGGCTGCTCGTTTCCTAGTAATGCTAATTTGTAAAATTAAGCGGGAAATACTTTTTGCAGATGCGTACTCAGGTACATTAGTGTTTGTTCAACGATCACAGAGCAAATCTGTAGCTTATACTGTAACTGTATCGAACGGACTTTAGCTTCTGGGAGAGAGAGAGAGAGAGAGAGAGAGAGAGAGAGAGAGAGAGAGAGTTCATAATATGGCGTGATCAGTTGAACAAGACTTGTACGCTCAAACACTCGGTCACGATGTCTTGTGGTGTCGTGCTAGTACGGTTCCCGAACAGCTTTCTCTCGCCAATCGTACCCGCAGGTAATCACGTGGTATGGTTTCCAACCACATTCCAAAGATGCCGCAGATTTTCGAGAAGTCACCCTTTTGACATTTCGACAATGTTGAGATTCAAACCTCTGTCACAGGAATGAAACTCTAAAGCAAAATTTATAATAATTCATCTATGCGACAATTCAGTCATAATAATCAGAGCATATATGCTGCAAAACGAATCATTTCTTATTTTGCTATAACATGGAATATATTATGAGTAATATAACATTAGCTAAACATGTCACAGCATATTGGACAGAAATACGTCGTGAACACTGTACAATATTCTTATATATTATATCAAGTATGTATATATTTTTACTTTTCACCATTTTGCTAACACATATACAACTGTTCTGTTTCATCTCACACATATCAAAAGAATAAGATAGACATTTAAAGTAGCTTTTGCAAAACACTGCTCATTCAAATAACAAAGGTGTTGCGAAAAGGTGCTTATATAACCCGATAATGCCAACCATTACCTCCTCTGACGACGGAAGGACAAAAGGTGTATACGGCCTATTATAGACATACTATGAAGACACAATCGTTTTGACGGTGTAAAATGGTGTCGAAGAAAAACAAAGATAAAAATAAATGATAAAAATTAATCACATTCACGCTTCGCTCTGGGCAGCATCGAATGATTTTTCGTCGCTTGGAGTTCACGAAAAAATCAATTTTGAGTGCGTTGTGAATATAATCTAATATTTCCTAACACTCTGCGCTTCACAAATGTAATAATCTAAAGTAAAATGCGACAGAAAAGTAATCCATCTAACTTTAGTTTTTGTCTTAGAAAGTGATAAGTCATAAGCATGAAGTAATAGAGAATTTGAAATGTCTCAGTGTTTATTTCCCCCCTTTTTTTCTTCCTATTCTTCTTAGTATGTCTTATTGAAGCTATGGGATTACCCCACCATGCCGGCCAATGGACATTTCCTACCGCCCGCTAAGTAGCGTGTTATAAATGGGAAACGACGCAAACCCTTACTTTCCTTTTTGCTTTTCAAGCACAGTATAGTAATATTTTTGTACTGGACCAGTATCCATAAATATGTGAACCTTGAATTAAATCAACCTTGTATTATCACCGGGGAAAAGAAGTAAACATCACCTTCGGACTGAAAACAACGAGTACTATATGTACACTCTTTCTCTTCCAGTTATAAGGAAAGCATAGTTCGAGGACTCCAGCTCTGCAATAGTACCTTATTCATTGCATTAAAGAGTAACGGTATCTATCTATCTATCTATCTATCTATCTATCTATATATATATATATATATATACACACACACACACACACACACACACACACACACACACACACACACATATATATATATATAT
>OZ038475.1:79509709-79617209 GCA_964036315.1 Acanthosepion esculentum
AGCTTAATTATGGTTTAATTAGTAAGATTAATCCATGGCTGACGGGAGAAGTGTTGGATTCATACTTTTTCTTTGGGGTATTTGCGTGTAAGTGAATATAACCATTCCAATGGGAATTATAACTCGACCCCTCGGAGAACAATTCCCAGATATTATACATTACACTAGCCGTACGTCCAAGTTTACAGCAACTGTTATTCTCAAGCGGTCGCCCAACCAGGTACTGACCAGGATCCACGTTGTTTAACTTCGCTGATCTTGAACGGAAACGGCTACTCTCACTATTAACATTTATCTGGGACCGAAAACAGTTAATTTGAACCGGTAGAAAGATTAGGTTTCTTTAGTAATATTGAGAAAAGACTTAGCTAATTATAATTTGTCTTACACAGAAGATCACAGTATACATTTGTGATCTAATGTTATTGAATCTCTTGGGGAGAAAGGTTGATCATTCATAGAGGTCCTGATGAACATATAAAATTCAGCTTCAAAGAGCAAGAATTAGAAAGATTCGTTTTGACCATGCTTAAGGGCTTTTCATGCCGCAAGCTCGCCCGTGTTGCATAGTTGTAATTACTGCATTTTAATAATAAATCGTCTTGTAATTAGATCTATATATAATACGATGGTATTCATATATAGTCGTAAAATGGTGTTGCTAGTGAACCAATTTAAAATGCTAGTTATTCGTGTAAATATCTATACAGCAATGAGCACATTCATATTTATATCGAAAGATTTTCTCACGTAGGTCACATCATTAGAAAATGATATAGGATAAAATAGTATGTGCATGTCTATCTCACTATGAACGGATAAAGAGAAAAACATATACTTCAGAGCCTGTGTGTGCGTTGTTAAGAATCGTTTTATGAGAATGACAGTAGCGTATTAATTTGGATAAATATTGCTTTTTTATCCATGTTATTTGGTCTTCGGCATATCCAATTAAAGAAAGTACAATATTTCTTAACACGCTTGGGAGAAATATTTTAGCTAATCAGACTTGTGGAAATTTGTGCCAGTTTAAAATAATATATGTATAATATCATCTTTATATAATACTAAAACTCTGTGAACTTTGCTTGCTTGGTTGCTTGTGTGTTTGCGAACATGCACACGAAGTTATGTATAGAGAGTGGGGGAAAGAAAGATGTAAATTTATTATCGTGTAGGAAGCGGGAGAGAAGGAAATGGTGTGTATACATGAATTTACAGTGAGACCTAAAGAAAAAAAGTTATCTCTTACCACCTCTCTCTCTTTCCACCTTTCACTCTTTCCACCTTTCTCTCTCTCTCTTTCCACCTTTTACTCTTTCCACCTCTCTCTCTATTCCAAGCACTCTCTCTTTCCACCTCTCTTTCCCTACCTTCCCGTAATTGCGTGCGTGCTTATTTATATTTCAGCTTTCTTTAAAACAACAATATTTTAACTATATACAAAATATGTTTTGCCATATTTAAAAATATTTTCAAGTGAATATGATTTAAAAATACGATTTGTTTCTACAGTAAGTATTTTTATTTTAACTTTATTCAAACAAACAACTTTTAATGTTGAAAGCAAATTCAATGTTTTATAATCCGAACCTTAAGTGACTCAACGGGTCGCGGGTAGTATAATACTAAAAGTCTATGAATCAGGCGTACGTCGGCCGTCAGGCGCATAATGATTTAAGTTTCTTTCCACCTCATTCTTTCCACCTGTTTCTTTTCACCTCTCTCTTTCCATTTCTGTCTCTCCACCCTTTCTCTTTCCATTTCTCTGTCTTTCCACCTCTCTCTTTCCACCTCTCTCTTTCCTTCTCTCTCTTTCTGTATGATCGCGTGCATGCTTATTTATATTTCATCTTTCTTTAAAAAAACAATATTTAAAAAATATCTTTGGCAAATTTTAAAAATATTTTCAAGTGACTATAATTTAAAATATTCTGGTTTTAAAATATTTTAAGTGAATAAGATTTTAAAATGCGAATTGTTTATACACTAGGTAAGTTTTTTTTATTTCAACTTTCTTCACACACACAATTCGTTTAATGTTGAAATCAACTTCAACGTTTTATAAACCGAAGCGTCAGTGACTCAACGGGTCACGGTTAGTCTAATAATATATAAAATATCATAATATATAATACCATAATAATATCTGAAAATGCTGAGTAAATTATTTTAAACGTCTTTCTTCGAGGGGTACATGTGAATGTAATTAATAAATAATGTAGATCACTTAAAGATATACATATATGGTTAGACATGTGGTGTAGACATGTCTGTAAATGAAAGACAAGATAGATTTCAACAATGATGTGTAATCCAACTGGAGAGAGATTATACAGAGTGTTATCGATACCAAGGGGCTTTGGAAATTTAATGAATGAATGCATGTAAATAAGATACGTGTACATAATAATTTTTAGAAAATCAATACTTACATATGTTTACATAATTTTGTTGATTACATTACAACAACACATACACATATCAATGATGTCATTAATCTCATTTCAATTTTCTATATGTGTGAAAGCACGTGCGATACTTTGCCTTAATCAGCCGCCAATCATGGGAGATAACAAAGTTTCGGTGGTTAAGGCGGTACTGCCACCCCTGGCGCAACTAGTAGCTTTTACCACTGGACAAGGTATTGTTTTTCTGATTAGACGCTTCAGTCTCTGCGATTTTTGTGCAACTGCAAGTCAGGTTTGAAACCTGGTGTTTAATATGAGCGTTTACTTTACGTATGTGTCAAAATATAACTTTTGTATTAAAGTAATTCTGCAATTGCATTGTACTACCAAAAATATAAAAATCTTGCCGATTTCCTATATTCTTTTAGCTTCAATACTTTTCAAATATTAAAGTCAACGCACAATTAAGTAAGGAAAACACTGATAATACACTTACAATATATGAAAAGAATGCATATAAAGACATATTAGACGCACCTTCATTTCATATTAATGAATAGCGGTTCGGATTGAGGAATCGGAGAGCCGATTTCAAATTCTAGTCGAATCCATTACATTCACTTACGTTCTAATACCCTTGGGAAACGTATGAATCCTCTTCTTCTCCTTCCAGCTCTGGGTAAATGGTCTAGGAGAAATAAAACTCTGAATTCAAAACCTGTGGAGAGTTGTTTGAGAACTTTGTGGCATATAGTGCACCAGGGATCTGTATTCGGCCCTTCAAAAAGTGTGTTTGGTTCTGCACAAAACCTTTACCACTATAATCATATCGTATGTGCTGGTGTCTGGCTGTCGGTTGCTAGGAACTGAGCTGCGGGACCCTCATACGTTGAATACGACGGGAGAGTCCACCTTTTCCGTAGGGCATATTAAAGAAAAACGTTTTTAGCGCATTTAAGCATGTAATATCTAAAGCAAATTGTCAGTACATAAAAAAAATTACACAGCCAATTTAGGTAAAACAGAAAATAATTTTGAATGGTTGATTCATTTTTACGGTTTATTAACCCTTTACAAGTTATCCAAAGTTCAAAAAATATTTTTAGATTGTAACCGTAACAGAAGACTGTAAATCCGATTGATTGATTCGTTTTCTATGGTTTATTATACCTTTGCTGGTTATTTAAAGCCAGAAAATATATTTAGATTGCAAAACTTTCCTTTAGATAATAATGATTTAGTGATATAGGTATTACTATTTAACCCATATATGGGGGGAAAGAGGTAGATGTTTTCCAAGATTATTTGCGCGTAAGTAAATATAACGAACCCAACTGGAATTGGAACTCTCTTCTCCGATTAACAATTCCACGGCATTATCCATTACACCAACCGCACATCCAAGATTACAGCATATGGTATTCCCTGGTGGTTACCCCTCTAGGTAGTGAGCAGGCTCGTCATTACTTAACTAGTGTGATCGTACGGGAACAGGTGTTTCAATGTGATATGGCTGTAAGCCCAGAAATATACTGTATATACAAAGTAATCTGGCAGTAGAGCTGAACACAAAACAAGAAATGACAGCATTAAAAATATCCTACATTTTTGTTCGTATGGTTAATTGTGAGCATGTGTTGACGTACATTTAGTTCTGATAGATCTGCTGCTACCAATAAATCTCATCGGTACTTTGTTAAAGTAATTCTTTATAAAAGACCGGTAACAACAACAACAACAAAAACAAAAACAAAAACCTAGAGATGGAAATAGAAAAACGGTGACACTTAAAAACTATTTCCTGTTGTGGTTGAAGATCTGGGTCTGAAAAGTGGATTCAGTAACAAATTAACAATACCTGGAAGCCCATCTTTCCAAAATAAAAATTTTGACGTTGTGACCAAGGCTCTAGGTGCAATGAAAGGATTCATACGAAGTTTGGAGCTGTTATCAAGAAAGTAAACAAAAATTCCCACAATTCGTCAGCGGACAATGTAGAAGTCGCTAAAGTGCACGCAGTTGAAGAAAATGATCCAGGGAACTAAGCTTTATTATTTACAGTGTAAATTAGCACAGAGAACACTTTATTCAATATCACGGACGAGGGCGTCACCTGGGCCAAAGGAAATATTTTCAAACAAATCGAATAAAACAAAAGCAAAATCTTCACCTATTCTTTAAAGAAAAATATTGGTGTTATATACAGAAATGATTATGGCATAATACGAGAAACTAATTTTCACAGTAATATATTTAAAAGTATAATTCTTTAATAGCCAGCACAATCGCAATTTAAGAGTTTACTGCACACAATAATTCTATTGCAAACATGTTCTACCAAATATGTTTTTTGGTATTATTTTGATGTTTTATTTATATAAAGAAATTTGCGGAAGGAAATTAAATGTCAGCTTCCTTTTGATTTTCATATTCAATACAGCTCTGGTTTAGTAATTTTTATCAATGGTAATATTGTTTTTGTGTGTTGTTAATGTTCGACTTTTGATGATTTACTAACGGAATAAGAAAACAACGTCAAAAATTATTGGATGATAAAAGCAGTGTGATTCTTGTTATAAGTTCAGTTATTATGATTAGTCACATCTTGCTTTGTCGATAATTCTTGACACTAAAAAGTTGAGAAATGTTCTTGAATATAAGCATCAGGACAGCATTTATTTCTATGTGAGAAGAGCGGACATCAACCGAGAATGTTCTTATTAATTCATGCCGATCAAATATTATTCATTTGAACATCTTCTGTAAAAGAACAAGAATTAAATATTATAATTAAAAATTGATATCAAGATACGTTTTTTCAACTGAATTTAATTCAATCTAGTTGAAAGGAAATTAATAAATATGCATTGACATTGCTTATTATGCTTATATAAAATAAACATTTTCGATTCCAAAGACATTAGGTGTTTAGGTGATATCGCTAATACCTTTAAATATTTCAAAGATAATATTAATGAAGACAAATTCGGGAGAGAAATTTAATTAATATTACCGCATTCAATTAGAAATTCACCTGCAGCCTTAAATAGTTATCTCAGCAAATAGCATTTGCTGCACATTATGCTGTGCTAAAATTGGAAAGGTTATCGCAGATGTTTTATTAAAACCCGATAGACAATGCATACCGCTGAAGATGGAAAACCATATCGAAGAAATGATTGGATTTCGCCGAATATCTTGGATGAGCAATCCTTTA
The DNA here is from genome assembly GCA_964036315.1 of Acanthosepion esculentum. Classification (NCBI taxonomy): domain Eukaryota; kingdom Metazoa; phylum Mollusca; class Cephalopoda; order Sepiida; family Sepiidae; genus Acanthosepion; species Acanthosepion esculentum. Next base: position 79,515,338 of record OZ038475.1, read on the forward strand.
TAAGCTAAATCGGGCTTATCAGTAAATACTGCTTAAATGAAAGGAAACCCTTCAAGGAAATAGAGGGCACTTTGAGAGTACTTGACTGGTCAAGATGAAATAGGATTAATCTATTAGCAGTATTGTCATTTACTATATTTACATTCTTCGGATTCTTTTCCTCGTCATTTTGTCATATTCACGACATTTCAGATGTTATACTCTCCGTCCTTCGTCAGGTGATTGAAATTTCGAACAGAAAATTTTATTACGTTTGGGTAGATTGTTCTGGATGTCTCATTTATTTCCTTTAACTCAAGTTATCTCCCTTTTCTCAAAGTTTTTTCTTCACCACTTCAGTAGCCAGATATTGAACTCACAACTCTTTGAATCCATCCAACCAACGCTTTTATCAACTGGGCCATGTGCCCTACAGTGCATGAATGTTTGGGACATACATTTAATGTCTCAGTAACCAATTTTTACAAGAGCTGATACTGCAATATTTTGTTGTTGTTATTATTGTTTTTCTCTAGAACTCCTTATTACTGGTACCCATATTGTATTCATTTCTATGCTTGATCGGCTTAGGAGTTTTTTCTGAAAAAGGCCGGAGCGTACAAGGGCCGAAACTTCGTGAACATGGCAAAAGAGATGAGTACAACTGCCTGAAGAATGTAAATCGTTTAAATAATTAAATACCTCATCTCCGAAATATAGACAGATAGTAACATTGTTGCTATGAACTAAACCTTCGAAAAAAAAAAAGGTTTTGGAATCTCTCTTTGATTTGACGGCATCGAAAGACAGCAATTATTTTCACATGTTTCATCTATGTTAGTGTCCAAATAACGACTAATCTTTTAGAGGGGGCAGATTCTTCTGAGCTTAAAATTGCACAGCGTACCTTTTATATGCACAATCATTAGCCCCCGAGTGTGGTTCTTATTCTGTTAGTTCTGTTTTAGTGCAGGACAATCATTGTTCCTCCAAAAAGTAAGGATTTTCTTCTTATCATCTCTCCTAATTCCTGCTCTCTCATCCGTTTACACAAAACCGTTAGGAAGATTACTCGATATCTCCGACTGCTCACATTTCATTCAAAATTACGTGTAAGTCAACTTTTCTCGTTATGTCTCGCAGTGTTTTCTATTGTCTTCTTCCGCTTCTAAGTACAAGCGTCGTTTTTGTTCTCATTTTACTGAAAATCTCTGCGTTGTCCACAGATTCCGTTTATTTTATTTTTAGCATCCTTCTGTAGAAACACATCTCTATACTGGCTCAGTTCTCTTCGTCACCGCTGCAGAAATTTTCTACTACTCACTGCCATATTTTACAAACTTATTTCTTCTTTTATATGTTGTGTTCATTTAGGACGTGGGTGAACACGACTCTCCACAATTTCTTATCCTTTGTAACTAAAAGCATTGCCTTCCCTTTTCTATGTCTCACATCCCATGTTCTGTCAACAAGCACCTTAGGTTAGTTAAATTTTAATATTTCCTGTGAGTGTCGAATTATTCCAAGGCAACTTTCCTCATTATGTGTTGCAGAATTTTCAATTTTCTTTTTTTGGTTTTCATTTTCCTTAACATTTCTCCCGGTGATGGGAAGAATGGTATTCTCAGCATTCTTCTATAGAAATATATTTCTGTTGCCTCAAGTTTCTTTTTCGCCAGTTTAAGATAACCTTAGTAAATTTCAAATATACAGATGATGTCGGAATATTAGTTTCCAACTTTATTTTGAAGGACGTGTGAAATCAACAAAGGAAGACGGCTAGATTGCTACACAATGACATAATGAAATAAAGTCAAATGCATTTCCATCAAGTACAAAACAAATAATAAAAAATGTCAACATTTAACAAAAAGGGTCCGAATTGGGATATAATTCTCCATAAATCACCCTTTCAAGCTAAGAAATGAATGGCATGAAACTATAGTAAAATTACTTTTTATATTGATTGCTTTGCTTTGTTTTTTATCTATTTGTCTTATCAACCTACTGAAGGTTATTTAAGGCCAGAAATTATTTTAGATAGTAAGAATTTTTTTTTTAAATAATAATGGTGTGGCGATAAAAGTCGGATTAATTAACCCATAGCTGGGGGGATGTGGTGGATTCATAACTTTGTCAATGGTATTTGCGTGTAAGTGAATATAACGAACCAAACTGGAATTCGAACTCGGCTCTCTAATTAAATATTCTGAGCCATTGTTCATTAAACGACTCGCGTATCCAAGCTTAAGACATACCCAAACAATCGCCCATCTAGGTATTAACCAAGCTCGATCTTGGTTTAATTCTTTGCTGGTACGATTACCGCTGTTCTGAGCCTCATAGTAATATTCTCTGCCTGGATTAACAGTACTCTGTTTCTGTGTGTATCATAACTCATACACTTGTGGCAAAAAATACAGATCTGAAAGCAATCACCGGGAACATCTAAAAACCGACATTAGAGGAGGAAAATGAAATAAGGAATGCATGGAGGAAAAAGAACGCTGACCAGCGACTGTAGGATGAAACAAAAATTCTGGTTAGCGAAGAAAAATGAAGAATGAGACATTTGAAAGAATAAGAGCATATGCTAAGCGATCACGTCCCTCTCAGCAGGCATATCATGCAAAAATAACAGATGGAGGCAATTAATAAAGTAAGAGAATCATCTGTAAGGTGTCAGGAGGTGCAGTAGCAGTAAGAAAAGAGAAATAACAGCTAGTTAATATGAGCACAAGGTTTAAAGCTTAACGTTCTAACCTCAGGATTGTCCCAATGGATAATAGCATAGTAGATTAAATTATTATTTTTTTTAATTTGATGGTATTATAATTGTGTTTTTAATCTAGTGGTCGGTTAGTATATAATTAGAAGTAGAGGAAACTGTGATATAAGAGACTATCCCTAGACATGGACAGTGGTATGAGAACCATTAACAATTGTAGAATAATTAGAGATTCAGTTCGAAATTCCATTAAATTTACTTGCATCGGCACACACCTGAAGAAAGCACGAGGGCATAACGGCCGAAACGTTGGGATAATAACAGCAAAGATGAGAAAATTTGTATGAATGTAAATAACATTCTTTTAGAAAAAATTCTACTGTTTTCCACCCCCCAGGAAGAACCAGTGTTTCATAGAATATATGTATGAACATTAAAATAGGGAAGCCTAAAAAATACAATGACGATATCAAACCTGGATGTTGCATAAGAGTAACATAAAGTAATCGACAAACAATTTCCAGTCCATCTCTACCATCCATATTTCAGAGTTTCTAGTAAGTTGTCAAGGCTATAAATTGCGGAGGAGGAAAATTTATCAAAATTGTTAAAAGAAGAATAAAAAAACTGTGAAAGTGTGATGGACCAAAAGTCCGCATGTATCATTGTTTGCAGTGAAAAGAAATATTTCATAGTGACGACCTAAAATATTTCATGCAAAGAAAACGCCACTGCTGCAAGGAAGGTAAGCGAAGACTCGCGTGTGAATATTAATTTTGACAAAAGCCAAAGCTTTAGGGAAAGTGTGTCATGGTCGGACAAAGCTAGAGTCAAACTACTGGAATACAATCATCTGAAATATGTTTCGAATTGCTGGTGAAGCCGGAAAACACCATTTGTGAAAAACACCATTTGTGAAGTAAAGAATTATGGCAGCAGTATTGGTTCTGTCTTGCAGCCAAAGGCAACGATTCTCCTTACAAATAAGTAATAAAATTAAAAAACGATTTGAAAAGTTCTGGAGAATATATGACATGCAAGCAACAACCCATTGTATACTCAGAAATTCGTATCAAATTGTGTTTAATTTATCATGTGTCCATGTCAGAAAATGATTATTTTTTATTTTAAAATATAAACAAAAACTGGAAGTGATTGCTCTGTTAAACTTTAAACTCAAGCATCCCTTAGGCACACATGTATATATATATATATATATATATATATATATATATATATATATATATTGAGACATGTTTCATTGAATAATTTGGACAAGTTTTGTCTGCTCATTTTCAATTGGATCCTTTCATATTCACGGACAAGTTTTTGTAGTCATTATTGAAGGACGAGAGAAAATCGTCAATTGACACATATTATTTATTCCGAGTACTTTCGACATAGAACAATTTCATCATATAAGCACAATGTACTATTTGGCTATACATTTAAAATATAGATTATAGTTAGGCAGATATTGGGAAAAGAAAAGAAATGGTGCAGGCATAAATTTTATATGGTACATGTTTTTCCGTTGAAAAAAAGTTTAAGTTAAAAATCTATATACACTACAATTCAAATGGTAATTTTTTAAAGTAGTTGTTTTGTACTTTAAATAAGAGAAAAATATTGTACATTGTTAAAAAAGGGACACATTATTTTTAATTTGGAATTTAAGAATATCCTCCTTTAGCCTTGATTACTGGGGCACAAATGTTTGCCATTCGTTGCAAAAGTATAAGTTAGATAATTGATTTCATTGTTTTTCAATGACACCAATCGTGAGACTGGGGTAACCTTTCCAACGCCAAGGTGTGGGCGAAGGTAATTGTAGGCCGTGCGCTACTCAGACTGCATTATAGCCAATATATTCTCCTGATCTGACATATCCGAAATAATTTCTTTGGGAATTCAGCAAACCAAGTATCATATCTGTGCAGAAATTCGAGGACTGCAGCCAGAGTTATTAACTATTGTTATGGAGAAATACATTTTTTATTATTTTTATTTTTATGTCGTTAAGCAAGCTTTACGTACATTCACTCTCAAGCAGCGCTCGTGTGTATAATTTCCGTGTGTAAGTGTATCATAATTGTAGTTTTTCTATGCGGGATTCGGATGATAATATATATATATATATATATATATATATATATATATATATATATATATATATATATATATATATATATATATATATATATATATGTGTGTGCTTGTGTTCATTTCATATCTCATTCTCTGCTGAAGCTTTAATGAAAGTGAAACATGTTAGATTTATAAACGTTTTTTATTTGTTCTTTATCCTCTCATTCTATTGGATTCCGATCTATATTTGATCTCAATTCATATATATATATGTACACACACACACATATATATATATATATATATATATATATATATATATATATATGTATATATATATGTATATATATATATATATGTATATATATATATAAATATATATATTTATATATATATGTATATGTGTGTATATATATATATATATATATATATATATATATATATATATATATATATGTATGTATGTATGTATGTATGTGTGTGTGTATGTATATGAATAACATTCATGACAAAGTGTAAAAGATTTTGGTGTGAATCTTTTCATTCTTTAGGACTTCATCGAACTAGAATGCTCACGTAGGAGATGGAACTCTGAGAATTTTAAATTTAGATTTTTTTACAAATATATGTTTTAGCCGTTATCATTTTTTTGTTTGTGATTTTACAGTTTTGTTATTAAATATCCCGCCTTTTGATAATAAACGTTCTGCAGAAAAAGGTAAAATATTGTAAGAATCTGAATGTAATTTTAGTGTAGATGATCTAGCGATTAAATCATTTTCTATATATCTTTGTCTAAGTAAATTGCTTTCTCTTAATTAGAGCAGTATTTGCTAAAACAAAATTAAGGGCAGATTCATTACGGTGACCAACTAATGTTTGTTTTTCCATATATATATATATATATATATATATATATATATATATATATATATATATATCTTTAAATATATATATATATATATCCAGAAAAAATTTTTGCGAGGAATCTTTCAGAGCTGCTCATTCAGCAGCTCTGAAAGATTCCTCGCAAAAATTGCCTACCGGCATAAAAGTGTTCAATGCCTTAAGAAATGGCAGAGCTTCAATATTAATTAAAAAACAGGTTGGCAGTGACTGGCCACTACTCTCAGTTTTTAATTAATATACATAGATACATGCATGCATACATACATATATATATATATATATATATTTATATATATATATATATATATATTTATATATATATATTTAACTTATTTGCTCTCTCTTTTTCGCACTCTCTCACACACACATAGCTAAATTTATCATCTAACTTGTCATTTAGTTAATTGTCATATCTTTTAAAGAGAGAAGTTTTTCCATCTGTAATTCTATACCTGTTAGAGAAGTTTTTTTGAAACTTTTTTTAATGCCATCTACAACAAGTACCACAATTTTCATTGTCACCTATTATACCTACATGCAATAAATCAAAGACACACTCTGTTCATTAGGTTCATTTATTTATTATCAACAATTTAAATGTATATTTCTTATGATTCGCACATATTGGAATTGTATGTATCTGTTTGTATCATCTATTTGTATAAATATAAGATTGAAAGGAAATTCTGTCACTCAGTCTGCAACGAGTTTGAAGAACGGTGACAAACTATCAATGATTTATGCGTGCTGTGCAACATTTAGAGTTGTTTATATTCTGTAATTTACTCTTACTTGTTTACTTTTTTCTTTCTGTTTTTTTGGAGGGGGAGTCGCCACCTATTTTATTTATCTTGCGACACACTGAAGGGTCTGGACCCACAGTTTGAAAATCCCTTTAAGTTTATATTCGTTAGACTGAGACTAACATATAAACTTAAAGGAAATTTTGAACATTTGTTTCTTCATCTGTTTGTAACTAAATAAGGGATTATTCTTTCTTCGTTCGACCTCCCACCACAACATATTTTCTCAGGGTTAGGAGAAACCTAAATATAAAATCTGAAATATAATTTAAATTCTAAGAAATAAAAAGTTACCAAAAAACAAAAACAAAAAAGAAATGGTATATTTGGCAATTTGGTTCAGCGCATGGGATCATGATGCTATCTGTCTGTATCATTATTTGTTTAACATTTTTCCCTCCATAGTGTTTGGGAAAAAGATACATTTCCAGTAATAAGATTAGTTTTTCCGCGTTTTATATTGATATGGATAAGGCAACTTATACTAAGTCAAAACTTAACGGTTAATTATGCGTCAGCCGTTACCTAATTAACACAACCGATAAACATGTACTCGTATTACATTTGTTTTTCGTTTAATTTTATACTTCGAACACCTCCGCCATCACCCAGAAATATTATTTACTATTTTTTTTTGTTTCCCTTCTTTTTTTAATAGGAGTAAATCTTTTCATCTGTATCTCGGCTCACTTTCCTTCAGTGTCTTTTGAATAATAGTAGAAGTTTAACCTTTGATTTCTGCTTAGGATAAGCTTTCTGGTTTCCTTCAGAGGTCTTTATGAGAGCAGGTGTATTGACTTTTATCGATGATGGCTGCTTCTCTTCATAGAGAGTATAGCGGGTTGGCAGTTTTCTGGTTGCTGTATGCTGACTCGTACCAAGGAACCCAAACTCTAATGTAGCTTTTAGAGAGGCTGCTCTTGTCAACAGCCTCATAACATCGGGGTTAATACAGTGTCATGTCGCGCATGGATGGGTCTACCTATAATTTTTGCCATTTTCCAGCCAGCATGCATCTATTGGCTTAGACTATGGACAGTAAATGTTATTATTGGCCTTTATAACCGTAAAATAATTTCCTGTGACTACAAAGTTTAATAAACATGGAAGTAAATACGTTTCCAAAAAAATCACCTAAGCTTTAAAACTTTCCCCAACACTCGTTAGATTCATACCAATTTCTGTAGTGTAGAATATTTTCTCATAAAATGCTCTGCAGATATCTTAGCGCTCTATGGAACTAATTTGAACTTCTCAATTTCTGTATCTTCCTCTTTATCGAAAAGATTTTAAATTTCCCATACACAGACACGGTGTTTATGTTTGCTAAAATCCGTTAATGGTAAATAATCTTGTGTTTTTGGATTGTTTTTCTATGAATTTTCGACATTTTTATTAGTCATTTCTTTCTTCCTATATTATTCTCCATCTCCAAATTGTTAGTGACAATATCCGACACCACTGAAATTAATCTTTCTCTCCCTCTCTCTCTCTCGCTACATTCGTCTTCAAATATACTTGTGTTCGGCGACTTCAATGCTCATCATGTCAAGGGGTATTCAACATTCTGATGCCACTGGTTTTGTTGGTATCCAAACTATACATTTTTCAGTTGCTCAATAGATCAGAGTTGCACTGAGTTGCAAAGCGCGAATAGTGCCAAGAAAGGAAGCAATTAACAGATTAAGTAAGGAAACGTGTCTATCAGAAAGTGAACACCTATGTCAACAGCAACCAACGACAGTCTGTTTCGTAGTTCAACGCAATCGTCAGATCATACATACATGCCTACATACATACATACATACATACATAAACTCGTCGGGCAACATTTTCCTCTTTTCAAAAGCTGTTTGTACACTTTAAAACATTATACATCTTTTACATTAGCTATCTGTACACTTTAAAACATTATACATCTTTTACCCAAGTATCTTTGAAATTAATTATTGTTTTCCCGAAAATTGTAATGCTAATTTCCTAAATTAATTCTTCCCCCAAAGTTTAAATATTTTATTCATGAACTAAGTAATTGCAATTGTTTTTTCCAGATTGCAGAGAGCGATTCATATAAAGTTTTTTGACAAGATAAAATCAAAAGTAAGTCTCTTTTAATGTTTATATTTAACTTGTTTCAGCAAATTAATATGCATGATAACAGCTTGTAATTATGTTAATATATGAGCAGGATTGTCTGGGTTATATATTCCTTGGTAGATCGGAATATTCATTTCTTTATTCTCACTGAGGAAAATAATTCATAAAATGAAATAAAAAAAGACAAAGAAAAATAAAGAAATTAGGGACAATATCACGATGTATGTTATGCGTAATATGACAGTATTAAAGCTAAATGATTACTAAGAAAAAGATATATATATATTAAGAAAGTTAATGTTATAAATGTCATGTCGAAAATGATCGACACAGAACTAAATGAATTTGCATCGAATTTTAATATAGAGTTAACTAATGTTATCGAATAAGACCAGAAATTACCTAACCACCGACCCAGGAGGAATAATGTCTTTTAACATGTGCGTCGAGGTCAAGTGCTATCTTATTGTTGTAGAAGGATAACAGCTATGTTACGAATAACTGAAGAGAGGACATTAAACTCAGATTAAGTGTAGCTCAGATATAGATAGAAAAATCACTACTCGAAAATTAAAGGTTAGACAAAACTATAATGATTAGTGATCACTGGTAGAAAAGATTATCTTCGACAGTTAAAATAAAAAGATTTTATCCAAAGAGAAAGTCACATTAAATCATCCCATTTCCAGTAAAATAGGTGAAAGGGATAATCACAATTCAGCAGTTAAAAAGAGAAACAGTTAAGTTGGAGAAGTTTTGAAAATAAAGGCCTGCCAAGCCGTGGTGAAAGAAAATTTATCGATTTTGTTTTCATGGTCAATAAAATCAAAGCATTCAACGGGAAGCGGTCAATGTTTAAGCCAATGGCAACCTGTCAGTGTGGGATGCGCACTGACTGCGCTCGCTTGCGTGTCTAGTTAGTTTGTCTCAATCGCTGCGAGACTGGTTCCAATAATATTTCACGGGGAAACAGATTCCGTTTGCATTTAATGAAGACGTTAGGAAAATGCTTTCTTAGTGTTTAGACGTTCGAATGGATCGGGGGGCTAATGAATATGCACCTGGCTTTACATTGTGGCGAATACGTCAACAGAAGTGTCGTATAGAAAAATTAGGGGTTAAAAAAACATTAGTATCGAAGTTCGTTTACGTGGATGTACAAAATTAATGAATAATCAGAAGCCTCTTCATGGTGCAGAATAATAAATGCAAGCAAGCAAAAAAGAAATTGCCTAACGAGAAGTGTGCAGATATGGAAAAAAATTGCACTGATGAAGCCATGCACAAAAAGATAAAAGGAAGAATAGGACACAAAATATCTTCTTTGACATATACATTATCTGAATACGGAACCACTGTAACAGGAAAAATGTATTTCAGAGATTGAAATGTGTACACAGGATAGGATAGCACTTCCATGACAACAAGAGGAATAATCTGCAATACATAGAATGATGAAAGGAGCCGTAATAATAAGATTACGTTAGGTTAGCACTGACCAAAATGAAGAGGAACAAATCAGTAAGACTGGACGTGATTGTTAGATAGATATTAATATCTGTTGTGACCGTGTTAGGGCCACAAATAAACACAAGAGGAATTGAGTTAAACAAATATATTAACAGAAACAGTAACACAAACATAAAAACGAGAGTGTTACAGCAAGAATGTTAGGTCCGATTGCTAGAGCTGACTGCTGGAAACTTCCCTCTATCCAATAGGCAGTACCTGCTCTTATTTATAGCTGGGTGAATCCATAAGTGCGTGGGTAAATTACCATAACAATATCGATAAGGAATTTCGAATTGCTAGTGTAATCGTGGTGAGAATATATGTCAGCTGTGTTAGCAAATCCCGCATGAACCGATGAGATTAACCTTTGTATTATTTGTAATGTCCGATTTTAGAAACAGATTCTATTTCTCAACCGTCTTTAAATCAATCAAAATAGGAACCCTGAAAAGCTATACATCTCTGCCATCGAACTACAATGTTGTTTAAACCTTCACGATAAATCTCTAACGGGTTTTGAAATAATCTTGGAATGCAGTTCCTGAATCGTCTTTACAACGAAATATCTTTTGATATCAGAATGCTTGAAAAGTGGTAGTCAGAGGGCGGGAGATCAAGGAAATGTGATGGATGCGGCAATGTCTTGTATCACAAGTCAGTGAGCTTCTGCAATGACATCCTGGTAACATGTGACTGAGAATTGTCCCGAAGCATAAATGGACCTCGTCGATTACTCAGTGCTGAATCTGTATTTCATCCGGTTACTAGTTGCATATGTCGGCATTATTTCTCTGGTTGGATTTCAAAAAGATATAATGGATAACGCTATAACGAGAGTGAGGGAAAGAAATATTTATTCTCCCAATTACTTTTCTTTCGTTATAGGCATTGTTATATTCGTGATACAACACCGTAGCTTATGGACAGGGCGGAACGGAATAGCTGAGAAGAAAAAGAATGACAAACTTGATTTGTTCTCAAAGAAACTTTTATATAATACTACACACACAAAAACTTATATATACATATATACACATGTCCAACGTGGATAACTATATATCACATATATCCAACAGCAGAGCAAGTATAAGGAGGAACAAAAAGGAAAGTTCTTACATATCATTGGATTTGGAGAAGTGATTGTTAGGATTCCTGGGGCGAACGCTCATTAATATATGTCCTAAAGGGAAGCGGCGCCATGTGTTTGTAAGTTGGGGAGGCAGATTTAACCTCAACCTGTGCCACAGGCCCAGACTAGAAGAAAGCAAACTTTTCGTTTGTTTGCTATTCACGAACTGAAAATCGAATCCTGCTTTGGGTGACCGTATGGAGTGGTGTCACGAAGCGGTCAACATTTGACCGCTTCGTGACACCACTCCATACGGATGCATTTGACCTCGGGACTTATCTTCAACCAAAGGAAGATAAGCGCCTGCTGTATCCTTACAACACTAATCTTGGACACCCAGGCATTAATCATAATCTGTGCAATTGCAGTTTTGGTATGTGCTTCGGCATGATCATGCCATTCAGTCGAATATTTACGATTGTCAAAAAGGATCCATTTCTCATCACAAGTCACTATTCGATCAAGAAATGCATCATTCGAATTTCACAGATGCAGAAGTAAAAACCTTTCAAAAATCTTTGACTTTTATTGAGTTTACACGAAACCCAATTATCAATTTTCTTTAGTTTGCCAAAATTCTTGAGAGTGTCCTATATTGTTTAAATGCTCATTATCTATGATATTTTTCTAACACTTTGACGTGCGCTTTGTTAGTGTTTTCAGATGTTGATTGCAGATAGTCATTCGATGCCACCTTGAACTTCAAGACATGTATACCCAATGGGGAACATCAGAAACCAAAGTTGAACTGTCCGATCAGAAGTGTGGCATTCACCTCATGCTCACTTAAGGTTGGAGGCAGTTTGAGAAGCATTATAACTGAGCTTGTACTCATTCAATAATTTTCACGTTTAATATGACGGGTATATAATGCTTGAAATTAAATTCGTAAAGAGACTGATATAAATTTAACAAAGACAAAACTTTAAGCATTAGGAATGGGTAATATATATTTTGTGCAATTATTATAATAATATATTGGAAGACAAAATGTTTATTCTAAAATCGGACATTATTTTCCAAACAGCCTCATATATCTGACAAAGATTAAGATGCAAAATAGTAGGAATCCTATCGAATGATTAGCTTGATGGCCAACATAAATAATAGCTACAAGAGTCTTAGAATATGAAATTATAATAATACAAAAATTATAATAATATATCAGAGCACAATTAAAGCTTTATTTTTAAAAGCGGTCATTATTTTGCAATCAGCCTCATAGATCTACCAAAGAACCAGCTGCAAAAGAATCCCATCGAATGATTATCTTGAAGACCCACATAACAAATATTTACAGGAAACTTAGAATTCCAAAATGGAATATTGAAGCCATGCCTGGGCTGGAACGTCTTAATCGTTTACGAACTCTTGTAAAGAAACGACTTAATTACCACTCTAGAGCTCTTTTCCAATAGCTTCGACGTTGAAAACCTATCGATAGTCTATCGATATTTCAATGGCAAATGATCGGAGGAGCTTCGATATCACTAGTTCAGTTCTTTACAGATAAGACTCTCCATACTCCGCACTGAGTATCGAATCATCAGCATTTACTCCGTATTCCAATTGTAAGCAGGAGTTTTTCCCCGAACAGTTAATTACTCATTGAACACTAGAATCTTAACCTCTCTAAAGCAATGGTCAATCGTATTCTGTCTTCAGAAGACGACTGTCCTCTTCATCTATTCTATTTGTTCTTAGGTTCATATAAGACACCTCATTCAGGAACCTTCTGCCTTGAGTAGATTTTGAACCTTGTATTAGGTGAACATTAGTATAAAGGAGAAGCAAAGCTCGTAACAGAAAAAACTGCACTATTTACATTATTCGGACTATTGCCCTCATCTTCGTTGCCATATTTATCACAACGTTTTGGCCGTAGTAAGCTCCGGCTGTAGTAAGCTCCGACCATCTTCAGGTGGTTGGAATGTCGAACTGAACCCTTTATTTCGCTCACTGAGGTAGACTGTTCTGGTTCCACGTGCCATGTTTAATGGATGTCAGTTATCAGTTATCTCTTGTTAATTCACCTCTCCAAGTTCTCCATTGCCTTAACCAGGTATTGAACTCACAACTCTTTAGGTGCAACGGCCGAAACGTTGTGATAAATATGGCAACAAAGATGAGGACAATAGTCCGAATAATGTAATAATTTACATAATACCTCATCTCAGTAATGCAGACAGAGAAAAAGACTGATTATAGGGCAAGAATAGTGACTTGCTTTTACTAAAATGTTCATTCAATACATGACACTTTAGCCATTCATTCAATGAGGTTGTTGCATGGACGTAAGAGAAATACAGATCATAAGGATATGTAGGATAGTTAAAAGTTAATTTTGGAGAGGTTACAATTCAATTAATCGAGGAAGTATGCTCAAGGGAGTCTATCCACATAGGGATAGGGTTTGAGTCGAAATTCCCTCATACCACGTTGAATACGAATAGAATGAGGATGATTCGACCCCGTGTAGGTTGTATGGCAGGTCCTAGCTGTAAAGTTATGAACTAGTAGGACTAAGGAATATAGAGTGTCTGAGCGTTTACCTTGGAAGCGGCGATAGGCCTACTAAGTTTCGTTTGTCGGAAAGGGGCCACTAGTGTTGAAATTAATTTATCGCTAACATGAATGCTTAAACACTTTTGGAGTCTGTCAAGAAGACAGTATAACATGAAATATGATTTTCACTTTTAAGAAATCTCTCGAAGATAGGGATACAAGCGCAGAATGATCGACACTTAAATTTCATAGATGAGACAAAATCATTTGAGAAAGTGTGTGACACGAAGAGCTCAGAAGTTACCAAAGTGTGTCTTAGACGGTAATGATGTCCAAATATCCCATAATATCAAATGTAAAAAAGAGCTTCCACGCTGAAACAAAAGAAGGACGACATGCATTCATTTTCTCACCGGATCTATGTAGCTTATACGAATATGACGATGAGAACTCTTAGAAAGTGTTACCGGGATTTATTATTAGTGAATGAAACCTGAACAAGATAAGACGATGACATTGGCATTAAGTCGACACCAGATTCTGAACAAGAACTGAATACATTATAAGACTAGTTACAATAGAAAAAGTAAAATGAATAGGCTGACTATTAACTATAAGAAAACAGAATGCATAGTTATCAGCTAAAGGAGAGTCCAAGGTGTGAGTTACGCATCGAGAGATGAAAATCCAGCCGACGTGAAAATTTTGCTATCTGATTTTGATAGTTGCAAGCGGCGGAGAGCATACCAGGAGCATAGAAATAGGGAATGATGCCTTTCATAAACTAAGCAGTGTATTAAGGATATGAAAATATCTTTACAAACAACGATTGGTGAAATACTATGTAATATCTAATTTCTTATATAACAGTGAATACTAAAGAATTCCTTCATAGACAATGAAAAGACTTGAATCGATATTGAAGTCGTTCCAGCTACGAATGTTAAGAATTGCATGGTTAGAGAAAATGAAAAAAATAGGAATTACAAAGAAACTTCAGCTAAAATCAAGAAACTCTGAATGAAATGATGGGCACATATAACGAGGAAAGGATGCTTAGATAATTTAACACACACGGGAATCAATGATGGAAGAGAGACAGAAGAAAACAGTGGGTCATGTACTTGACAAGTTTGATTGAATGGATGGTAGAACCAGTGCTCCAAATACAAAGAACGCTCGTAAAGGAAGAGAAATTACTTACAGCAACAAAAGACAAAAAGCCTCCGAGAACCATGATCGACCATGTTCTGAAAAGACATGACATATAGTTAGAGTGATGGCGAAGGGAATGAAGAAAAGAAGACAACTCACCGAGAAGAGAGTGAGAGAGAGAGAGAGAGAGAGAGAGAGAGAGAGAGGGCGCCACAAAACAAAGAACAAACAGGACTTATTTCAAAGTAAGACGGGAAGCGAGACGTCTCAAATATAAGAAGTAAGCAGACACAAAGACATAAAAAGGAAAGATGCCAGGAGCCAAGTAAGAAGATAGCGAGAAGAGAGACAAGAGATGTTAAAGAAAAGAAAAGACACGGTATGTAATTCGAATATACTTAAGTACAATGAGGAAAAAGAAAGAGAGTAGTCCGGAAAATTTGAAGCCAATGTGAAAGAATGTCTTTAAAGAAAGAAAACTGAAAGCGTATTACGGGAAAAGTAAGAAAAGAAAGGAAAGAAAGGAATGTTCTGAAGAAAAAGACTGTCCTCGTCTCATTTAAGTCGCAGGCGACGCTTGTCACTTGGCCACCTTGTTTTGTACTGATGAAAAAAGAGCGATGGTTTCTTCATTGTTGCAGTAAAAGAAATCATTGAAATTGAATGGTCTTTATCATGTCATCACATACTCTGGATAAATGGCATTTCACCGTATAATGCCTTAATGATGATGATTTTTCCTATGGTGGTAATACCTATTCTATAGTGACTATTGGTTGAAGTAAGAGGAGCAGACGTTGCTTTTATTGTTGTTTCACTGAAACAGGGATGAAACGTAGAAAGTTGACATGCGCATGTCATGTAGTATAGATAGACCTGTAAAATAAACATGGACAATTATTTTTCAGTGACCTACTAAATAAAAATGTTCAATAAAACCAATTAAAATATAACTATTTTTCTCTCGCTGTTTTTAAATAACTACAATTGATTTTTCTTTCTTTCTTCTTGGTATAAAAACTTACGCAGTCTGTTGTTTTTTACGCTTTTTTCTTTTTTTTCTTATCTTTGAAATTAAAATGCGTATTTCGATGGTAAGATCGTGGTGAGATATGTGGAAGAGAGAGAAAGCGAGAGAAGAGAGGAATCAAATAAATGGCTGAATGTCACATAGGAAAATAAAGCGAGTGTGTGATTGGGCGAATGCGAGAGAGAGAGAGAGAGAGAGAGAGAGAGAGAGAGGGTGAGAGACAGGTGGGAGTAAAATTGTTTAATATAACGAGCACAGGTTTCCGTTTATGTATTTCTTGTTAATGGAAATAAAATTTAAAAAAAATATGGAAAAAATGTTTATCTGTATAAAATGCATAATTGAAAGTGCATAAATTTCCCCTCGTGACTGTTTACAAAAAAGAGAGTAAAAAACAACGTTTTAATATGAAAATATAACTCTATATTCTTCAATGATTCCTCTCTTTCCCAAGGCTATAGGAAAATAAATGTTCCTTTTGTAATATTGGCTAGACGAATGCTATGCTTTTTATATTGTTGACAAACACTTTATGACGATATAAAAACCGATGGGTAGGTGTTGATGGGAGTGATACTCGTACATATAAATTCAAATTATTCTGTTTAAATAATAGGTTTTGATTGAGAACCTGTCATGTCTCTCCAATATTTTACTCCTGTTCAATCAATTAATGTTAAAAAAGATACACACTTATAGGGTTACTAAATTTGATTTTTGAAGAGACTGTAAGAGGCGGAAAGGGATATTATAAAGATATGGAGGATGGTTAAAAATTGAACCTTAAATTGAACAGGTTAAGATTCAGGGAAGCATCAGCTCGGGATTTTGTTCCATACGGCAGCCGTTTTGAGGAGAAAGCTGTCTGAACGAAACTTCCTACTTACAGATAGAATTAGAGGATGAGGGTGTTTCGAATCTGTGGACGTAGCATAGGAAATGTTAAGTGTAAAGGTTTGTACAAGAACTAAAGCATGGATCTTGTCTAATCATTTACCATTCACACAGAGATAGGGTTTAGAAGTTGCGTCTGTAGAAAGAGGCTGCAGGGTAGATAGTAGATAATTTTTCACAATGCCGCTTAAACGAACACTGGAAAGTGAAGATTGCGAAACATTTTTGAAAATGATAAAACCCCATATTTTTCAATTCTGACAACCGCTCTATGTAGAGGAATCTGTCTTGTCTTCATGTGCCATTTTCTTTCAAAACGTAGGCGATTATGTCTCTCCACAATTTGACGTCCTTTGTAGCTGTTAATAAATGTTGACTTTGCGTTATTTCTCCTAAACCCTGTACCGTCATCCATTTACTTAAGCTCATCAAGTATGCTATGCACTATTCTCCTCAGTCCATCTTGTTCTCAAACTGTCCCGTGAGTACAAGATTCTCCAAGCCCTCCTCCGTCATTCTGTGTCCCATACATTTAAACGGTCTCTTCATGATGTTAAGTACAAGTATCCTTTTTGTTTCTCTTTTCTTAAATCCTCGTCGTTACCCATATGTTCGGTCCATGGTATCCTTAGTATCCTTCAGTAGAACCACATTTCTAATGCTTCAAGTCTGTTCTTCATCTTTGAGGATATCCTCCAGCATACACTGCCATATACGAGGACAGATATCACTTAACAGTTTTGTTCTCTTTGTTTTAAACGAACTTTTTATGTCTCTTAATACGCTACTTAGCTTTTGGAATGCATCTTTGGCTATCCCAAAACTTTTTCGGATGTTTTAAAATAGTTTCAACCCAAGCAAGGCAGAAATGCCACTGGTACGCAGGGGGTTAGAGAGAGTTAAGGTGGGAAAGGTGAGAGTTAAATATGTTGCTCTCCATGAGTCTAGCATCAGTCAGGCTGAAAGCAGACAGGAAAGATTCTCTATTGTGGTTGAATGACAGCAGTGATGTACATCTTACTAATTAACCATAGCTGGGGGAGAGGTGGGTTCATAATTTCCCCAAGGATATTTTCATATAAGTAAATATAATTAACCCAACTGGAATTGGAACTCGGCTCTCTGATTAACAATTCCGAGCTATTATTCATTACACCACACGTACATCCATCATCCATCTCACCAGGCTCGACGTTGCTTAACTTCAATGATCGTACGTAAAACCGGTGTTTCACCAAGATGTTGCCGTAAGCCCTGTTTTACATGATCAAAACTTAAGGCCCTAGTAAAATGTAGTTTCAAAATTGTAATCATATCATTCACATTTATAGCGTTATTGGGCAACAGCTATTGGTGCAAAGAGCATAGGTTCTTCTCATGTTTAATTTACTTCACACTTAACTAGATTGCGTGCTCCAATGAGATAGAGAGACAGCGAAAGTTTATTTCATGGCAGTAGAAGACAGAAAAAAAAACTCATTCCCTTTGAAAACTTGGAACGGTCAGCAGCTCCCCAGTTGCAGAGATAGGCAAGCATCAACGGACCGATACATTAGCTGGATATGCAATGATCGATGACGGATGATAAGCGGTTGATTCAACGACAACGGCATCGACAAATTCTAATTAACTGAATACGAAGGTTGCTAATAGGAGTAGTAACCAATATTACCAAATCGTACTTTCAATATAAGAAAGCAATTAAAAAGCAGCATGATTGAAAAATCCAATTCCTCATACCACATTTGTTCTTTGCGTGGGGCCAGTGAAGAGCGTCTCATTGGGAAATCGTTAAGTTCTTTGACGTGGAGCATTGGTTTGCATGTTTCTATGGCCCTGGGTGATATGCTGGCGCGAGTATATATCCTAGAATATCCAACCTAGCCAAACAGTCCAATGAGTAGAAACCAGACTAAATCGTAGACACCTTGAGGTACAAACCACAATGACAAAAGCCGGGAGCAAGCAGCAAATCTACAGACCGTTACATTGGTTTCATATCTAGTGATCGATGGAAGAAAATCTACGATAAAACCAATAATGGCATCCCATTTTTGGATCTTACTCCGCTTATTTTCTTGTCAATCTGAGAATGAAAACACTTTATATAGAATCAAAAAGATTTAAACCACTTTGTTAAATTCAATAGAAAACATTTATTTAATATTTTCAGATTGAAATTCTGCTCTTATTATATTTCTGTTCAGAAGTATAAATGCTTTTTGACTCTAGAGGCATTGCGGCTGTGTTGTCGTTCCTCAGCCACATTCGAAATGAATGACTGAAATTCAAAAATCCAATGGAAAACCTAGCAAATTTATGACTAGAAGATTTGTCATATTTTTAACTTCAATATGATACCTTTGTCAGAACAAATTATTTTCATCACAGAAGACTCTCTTTCAGTCTCCGTAGAACTTACAGCAATGGTATTAGCTATTATATATCGGCGATTAATGTATAAAATTATTTTCTGATATATCAAAAAACCTGTTGATATAATTTTAACAATCGATTCGCGCGAATCGATAGGATGCCACCACTGGATACAGCCGACTTCAACGACAGGGATGAATCGATTCTGGTTAACTGAATTCTGCGGTTCCTGGCAGAAGTTGCGACCACCAGTATTGATCTTTATTTACAATAAAATTTTTAAGTGTTAAAGCAATTGAAAAAGAGTTTTAATTCAAATAGTAGAAAATCCAATTAGTAGTAAAATCCAATTCTTCATATCACATAGGTTGTCCCGTCATTGGAGAAAGAATGAAGACCATTTCTTCAGACAAGAATGAACAAAACAAGTTAAAGTTCGTTAGAAAAATGTCTTTGATTATTGCTCAACCATTTATCAACCATATGTAGTGTATCGTTTCTTTCAGGATGATAGACTCTTATCTGTTGTTATATTCTTGGGAATCTGGTGCTTACATGACTCTCAAGATCTCACCTGAGCAACGTTAATGCCACATTGCTAATTGCCTTTCAGTAGCATATGGTAGACCGCAATTCTTGATCGCTTCAGTTCCCATTTTTAGCACTCGACAGTTTCTCATTCTTAGAATCGAAGCACAGTTCGAATCAGAACTGGCATCGCATAAAAGCCATTCATCGAATTGAACGCTTGAAAATTCGATGCATCCAATAGGATTAACCATCTGGAATTTCAACTTAACGCTCATTGGAAAGATTTTCCTCGAAATCATTTCATACACATCTTCGATGATTGTCCTGAACAAAGAATAAATGTATGAATTGAAATATGAAATTCAAAATTCTTACAATTTCCTTACAGACTATTGATTGTAAAGTGCTTACTAAAATTGCGTAAAGCTCTCTCGTAATATCAATTATTTAAAAATTTGTTCACGTAATCATCGTTCTGTACTTTTCTGTATTAGAATGTTTTTTTTCTTCGAATTCAACGTTGCGTGTGATATTTAAATATCATTTAATTACCACTCACTTCCTACTGGAACTCTGAATCAAAAAGAAGAAAATTTAAGTAATCTTTAATTATATTGGTTGCTAACGAAAGTTAAACATAGTAAACATACAATATATGCTCTTATTTACATAGAACATTGATTCAGTTTAAGATATATTCAAATTAAAGGATACAAGAGTTCCTCTACTAAGTAATATAATCGGTTTTATTACGTCAGAACACGGCGTTAGTGGCGGATGTTTGTGGTCACGCCAACAACCGATAATTTATTTGTTATAATCATATAGCAGATGATCAACCCACTGGTAAAATGGCGACTGAAATGAAAGTTCACAAAGCACAGGTGATTTATTGAATTCTTCCCTGCGGAAAAATTGCACCATAAGAGGCAATACGGAAACCAAACAGCAAATACGAACACAGTCAATCGGAGAGTATGGAACCAACGAACTATTCCTCATTAACTAAAATGGCGGTGAGAAATAATATTTTAGCTGAAAATTTGCTCTAACAAACGGTGTTCTTCTTTTTGTATATATTGTCGTTTACGTGAAAGTAAATGTTTCTTCTAATTTCCTGGTGCAAGACTTATTTTAATAATATTTTTCTTTCATAAAATGTATATTAGCTGCATGCAAAATTGACAAGTGCTTTTTTGCCTGTACAACAGAAAATAGGTTTTAAAGTAAAATCTCTGGAAACATTGAACACAGCTAATAATATTATCAATAAAGATTTTTTACAATGAAGTTTGCTCCTACTTCTAGTAGCACTATGCAATTAATAATTTGTTTCAATGAAATCACTTGAAGTGAAGGAAGTGTAGGATTAAGATTTCAGTAACATATTCAAATTTCCAATGTATATATATATATATATATATATATATATATATATATATATATATATATATATGTATATATATATGTATGTATAGTGTGTTCTTCTCGCAAAATGCAACATTGGTAGAATTGAGACTCTCTTGATGCAGGCACAGCTTTGCAGGACTGGTCATGTTGCAATTATGAGTGGCACCATAATATCTAAGGTTCTCATGTATAGACAGCTTGACAGTGAACAAGGGACCGTTGGACGGTCATGGCTCAGGTATAAAGAGAAGCTGAAGCGTAACATCTCAGCTGTCAAAATGACTTTGTGCGAGTTGACCTGGATAGAAATAACTATAGATATTTATGCTAGGCTGGTATCAGAAATTTTGAAATCAGTCGTAATAAAGATGTTAAAAACGAACAAACAACGGCGTCAGGAAAAATTCTTGTTGTTATGTCCCGAGATCCTCACTGTTGCACAATATGCGGACGTGTATACAGGTTACTAACGAAACTGAAGTGTTACATACACCACAAACGTAAGAATTGAAAGGGGTTGTCTGTTCCTCTCGCGCCAATCATATATATATATATATATATATATATATATATATATATATATATATATATATATATATATATATATATATTACTCTTACTCTTCAAGTAAAATTGAATTGCGTTCTATGGCGTGTTTCGTATAGAGAAAGACGGTAAAAATCTTTAGCGGACGATGGCCCAGAGGTAAGATGTCAAATCAGTCGGGTTTCGATCGCGTCTTGAAGCAATCCGATGTCTAGACACATGTGTATGTGTATGTGTATCAATCTATCTAACTATAATTGTATTAGCATAAGTAAGGCGCTGATGCCAGTGTGAATAGAATACTATATATATGGAGAGAAAGAGAGTGAGGATTAAGATGACACCATGCTTCCAGTTTGTTTTCATTTGTGACAATGTTAATAATTACAACATTCACTCGTCTGATTGAGATTTACGTGCATTTGTATAATACCTGTCATTTGATGAGTGATACTCTAATATCCGTGGAAATTAATTGGTTAAATTGTCTATGCCTTTATATAATAGTAATAATATCATTTATTTTTCGAGATCAGATAAAATTGTTTTGATCAACATGTTATCAGCTTTAGAAATGTTTGACAAAACCATCTGATATTCAACATATTCTAGATCAACAAACCTCCATAGTAATTAACGAAATTTAAGAATAAAACTTGATTCTCCGTAGTATTTCCCTGAACCTTCTCTCGAAATACGGAAATATCTACAGATTCAGTGGTACCTCTTGCGTATCAGAAAATATTTATGCTCTAACATAGATGAAGTTAAATGCATATGGCTTATCTAACATATATAAAAGCCAAGATGAGGACAATAGACTTAAATAATTAAATAAGTATATTGACAATTACTCAACTAAGAAATGAAAATACAAAATTATAAAGGCTGTTATGATAGCCAAATGCCGAAAACCTCTGTCATTTAATATAAGGATCTTCGGTACGGTTTCACATTGGATATAACAATTTGTTATACCTGTGTTACTGTCATGAAGTTGTCGGGAGTTAAATGCGTGGATTACGTAATGTAACACTAGTTGAACAATATCGAACATTACAGCAATAAAATAATACAATAATGAGCAGGCAGTTTTTATCAGTCAACTAATGGATACATAACGATAACCAGACGTTACTTATTAGAAATGCTGTTTCTATACTAACATCTATAACAGCAAAAATTTAAAAAGTATATAAGTTTATCTTGGGCGATCTCTTTTGATTCATGGCAGAATATATTCCCGGTGAAGGCTGCTGTTTCTTTCTACGGTAGACGGGTTGCCAACCAAGGCTATAGGACCCAGAATGACTTGCTATTCAATCCCTAGTTTGGAGGAAAAGAGATACCAAGTGTATTTGCGCACAAGTGAATATAACGAACCCGCCTGGAATTCGAACTCAGTTGTCCCATTTCTAATTTCTAACCGATATACATTACTAGGGATACAAACTTTAAAATCTGGAAAAATTGCAGTAACAACGTACATATTAAAATGAAACAAAAGCTCTCCTGACAAAAGAGGAATGAAACCCCATTTAACTTTTATTTTTCTCCTCTTTTTTGCTTTCTATATACCTTTTTAAAGTATTTATGAATATGTTCATTATTCTTCCTGTTTCATTTTAATATATTCCTTTTAACTGAAATGATCTAAAATTACCAAGTAAGTATTGCATTGTTGCTATTAGCGTCAATTTGCATGTTTCCCAAACATCAACTCTAATGAAAAACCCAGTTAATGAGGATGATAGTGGAAATATTTTCGTTCCTACGTGGAAGCAAGCAATATAGTCGTAGGTGTAACAATAATATCAGCCGTTTTCTTTCGGCATTCCTTGGCTGAGCAGTTTGTACGACTGTCGGTTAAAATTTATAAAATCTTCTTAAAACAATCTTTCAGGAAAATAGGTTTCGCAATAGGTTATAGCTCTTTACAATATTTTATTTAATCGATGCATAGAATTTACAGTTACATCTAGCCAATTAAATTGTAAATTGGTGAAACTTCGTCGCCAGTCTGGTATTGAAATTAAATTTAAAGAGGCACCATAGCGAAGAGCGATATTTATTCTGTGTATTCTACAGAAATGCGGCACATGGCCAAAGGGGGGATTGGGGAAAATAGGACGGTCTTCATCTGTCTTAACTATAACTTAGCTAGCCGCAAACACTGACCCAATCGTACGAACAATATTCCTTACACCAAAACACCACATTCATCCGTACCGTTCTTACTACAACCACCATAATACCTCACTGTCTCTATGAAAATACTGACTAGTCCCCATATGTACAATTCAATGTCTGTGGGGGGAGGGGGATAAAATAACAAATTTAAAAATTAACCCCAATGAGTATATACAAATGATTACAAAATATTTACAAGAAACTAAAGAAAATGTTATTAGTAAATAAAACCCCCCACAATAACTAAATGTGGCAGAAATACCAGTTCGCTGGCCGAAATCAATGCGGGACTATAATATTATAAAACATTCATCCATCCTAAGCACACACACTGACACGCACTCATTCAGACACAACAACAAATACGAAAACACTCACGCGAAACGAAAGGCGTCCCGCATCCTACCTGCGAACTGACATCACCAACCACCTAACGAGGGAGGGGATGGGGAATTAAACTTAAAGAAAAAGAAAAGGGGGCAGAAATAAAAGGAGCCAAATGAGCATACATACCCTAGCTAAGTTAACTGGAAAAGGGAAACTAAAACATCAAAAACTGAAACCTAAACTAGCCTAATTTTTGGAATGGGTTGCCCTAGTTCAACCCAGGAAGAGCAATATCCTGATGCCTAACCGGCATCAAAGTGCCACTCGAGGTCAGCTCCTTTCACACGACACATGCGCGCAAGATGCACCCACCTTTTGCTGAATTCTGATGAAGTGAGCCGCCACCTTTCCGTCCTAATCTTGACTTTAAGCTGATGCTTAAAGTACAAGATCAGTTGGGAAGAGGTGAACTTCTCGCCTCCATAGAATCCCTTCTGACGCGTCGTCCATATCACGACTCTCAAAACACCTAGCAAGCAGTGGAACACATATAGTTCAGCCTTCGTCAGCGGCGGTGCCACATTGCTACAAACGGAAGAGGCTTCCAGGACAAAGAACTTTCCCCGCAGCATGCGGACCATGAGGCCTTCAACGAACTTGCACAACGGCACTACCAGGCTGCACTGAAAGAAGGCGTGATCCAGGGTCTCGACTTCCCCAGTACAGCGTCGGCAGTTTGGAGATTTCTCCAAGCCAGCTGAACAGAGTCTTTTGGCGACCCAGAGGGCCCCACGAATCACCAGCCAGGTGAGTGATGCCTCATCGTTATTGAGACATTTCAACCCGGGCGCCCAAGGCCATATTGAGCGAGCCTCCTGCTTCGTAAGTCCGAGCTCGCCAATCAGCTCATCATGAACGGACCCCCTGACTAAAACTTGATATAACGCCCTACGAGACAACGCCTGGACGTTGGAGAGGCCATCCGACGCCCATAAGAGGCGCTTCAGAGCAATACGACATTCGCGATAGAAGGAGCACTCGGCTCGGGGTAAACGGTGGGCCTCCTCCTCGCACGAGTGCACACTTCTTAGGGATGGGAAATTCTTACGGACGTCTTCCTTCCAGAAGGCGCCCTCCCCATCCGGGTCGCGACACATTCGATCCAGAAAGCTAATGCGAAGCATATGTTGACGAATCTCAATGCTTGGCATGCCCAGACCGCCCTCAGAAGGATGAAGGCAACAGATCTCCCGAGTGACTCTGGCGGCCTTGCCTCTCCACAAGAAAGAGAACAAGAGCCTCACTAACGCCATCAAAGTGTCATACGGAAGTGGAAGTACAGAGAGTCGGTAAAGGAGAATCGGGTAGATGTGTGAAACACATACTTCCGCCCTCCCCTTTAAGGAAAGATTCCTCCGAGACCACAAATTAATTGCGATCTCGGCCTTCCCTTGCACCTCCGACCAATTCATTTCCAACCGGAGATCAGGACCGAACCAGACGCCGAGAATCTTGACCGGTCCATCCGTCCAGTGGAAAGGTCCGGGAAGAGAAACTCCCTTCCACGCACCCAACCGCAAGCCAACAGACTTATCGCGGTTGATCTTGGCCCCTGTCACCATCTCATAACAACTGATTTCCCTGCTGACTTCGTTAATCTCGGCTCTGCTCGACACAAGAGCCGAAACGTCGTCAGCATAGGCGGAATACCTGGCCGATGTGGTAGCACCGGGCAGGGCAATTCCGCGTAGGACCGGATTCGCCTTTAACTTGCGAAGGAAAGGTTCCAACGCAAGAACGTAAAGCAAGGGCGAAAGCGGACAACCCTGACGAATGGAGCGAGACAATACGAAAGGCTCCGATCGTACTCCATTCACCTCCACCAGCGCACCGGGAGTCGCATACAGAAGTCGGATCCAGGTGCGAAAGTACGGCCCGAAACCGGCCGCCGAAAGAACAGCCTCCAGAAACCGATGGTCAACCCTATCGAAGGCCTTGGACTGATCTAAATTGATCAGCGCGGCTTCACTGTCGACTTGCTCGATGATCAGGCGTACCATATGAAGGTTGTCCTGAATAGTCCTACCCTTCACAGCACAAGTCTGTTCAGGGCCAATCAGACTAGACAGGACAAGCTGCAAACGGTTGGCCAAGATCTTAGCCAAAATCTTTAACTCTGTGTTTAACATAGTTAAAGGGCGAAAGTTACCTAACCCATCCCCTCCGTTTTTATCCTTGCGTAACAACTTGATCACGCCCCTGGTGAAGCGTTGGGGTATAGACCCCTGCTTCATCCAGTTGGCGAAAATCAGTGCCAGCAGCGGAACAAAAACGGGCGACTGCCTCAAGTACACTTCGTACGGAAGACCATCCAGTCCCGGAGACTTGTCCAGGCCAACCTGTTTCATCGCTTCCCAGATTTCCGACTCTGAAATGGGACCCTCGCACCTAGCCGCTTCAGCTGCCTCGAGGCAGGGAAAGTCGGCTAAATAGGCGTCGAACTGAGCAGGGCTCAGACCGGGCTCCCTGGTGAAAAGCTCCTGAAAGTAGTCACGAAAAGCCTCGCATATGCCCTCGTTTGTTGTCACGGTCCGCCTATCCGGCAATGTGACGCATGCGATATGTCGCTGAGATGCATTCCGAGCTTCCTCTGACCGCAATTCCGCGGCCATATTCGTAGCCTCAGAGGACATTCTTTTTAACCTAGCCCTAACTACCAGAGCTTGATCCTTCTTGATAAGCAAGGAGGCCAACTCTGCCTTAGCTAAGGCTATGTCCCCACTATCACGGGATTTCACCGCCCGATCGACCTTTTGCTCTAAAGCCGTTTGCGCCGCTAATCTATCTCGATTGAGCCGACGACTATAATCAGCAGCAAACGTTCGGATTTTAGATTTTAATTTATCCCACCAGGCGTTTCCCACAACCGCACCCGTCAGTTCCCTTTGAATCATTAGTAGTAGCTGGTCCCGGAAATCTTGCTCACCAAATAATGATGAGTTGAATTTCCAGTAGCCAGCCATCCTAACCTTAGGCTTATCTAAGTTTACACGGACCCGGACAAGCCTATGATCCGAATAAACTATCTCATGAAAACTTGGACACCCTAAGAGCCCTACATCGACTCTCCTAACTAAGACTCGGTCTAGATAACTAGCCAAGCCGCCACTATTGGTCCAAGTCCACACTACCCCCCGAGGATGTTCATTTCGGTACTTATCCACAAGATCGAACCCGTCGATAAAGTCCCGAAATGGTTTCACGTCTCGGTTGTTAGTACCCGAATTTGGCCCTATACGATCTATATCGGGATCAAGGACGGCATTCCAATCACCCACTAAAACTACCCGCCGCGATGGCGTCAAAAACGGCTCGATCTGCCGAAACAAAGCAGGCCGCTCAGCATGGGCATTGGGCGCATAAACCCCAATGAGACGAAGAGCCTTATCCTTTATGGTAACATCCAGCACGCAAAGTCTGCCCGCCGGATCCGCGAAGACAAGAACACACGCAGCCTTCAAAGACTTGCTCACCAGCCAAGAGACACCCCTCGAGCGTCCATCAAAACATGCTGAATAGAGGGAAAACCCCCTAGACAGAATGCCTTCATAGTCACGAGAAGAAAAACGGGTTTCTTGGACACAACATATATTCACCCCGAGACGCTGAAGGTCACGAGAGAGCCTCACCCTTCGAGACTCGGACCTCAGGCCTCGGGCATTTATACTTGCTAACCAGAGGGCCATGATGAATACTGATTAGGGTTGCCCTCCTGCATTGAACATGGCCGGGGTCAGGACACCGACGGCCTCTCCCATTGAGCCAGTACCCATCTCACTTTTGATGGTGCCATCAGGAGACAGGCCGCCAATGTCCAGGGGAAATGTTAATTTAAGGGCTCTATATAGGGAGGGGTGAACAAAAATCGGGTACCTCCCTGAACAAAATTGCTGTAATTTTTTCACATTCTCGTCGTCAAAGGAAGCCATCGGAGGGAACATTCCAAACGCTTCATTGGCTTCGGCCATCATAGCCCACACATTCTGTCCGGCAACACCAGATCTCACCACTGTGAGGACTCTTTTTGCTTTGGGGAAGTTGTTCGGGTTTTCCACGTCCACATCACTGATTTTTCTGAAATTGAGAAGTGTTTTTAAATCTTTCATTTTTTTTGCATGAATTAAAGCTTTTTTTTCATGTTCTTTTGTGACTCGGCACACATCTTCCCCTGTATTAAAAATGGGTTTGATTTTTTTTTCCGAAGTGTGCTCAGAACTGTCTGATGATGGGCTTCTTTGCCGTTTTTGATGCTCCTGTTTTTTGGGTGTACTGATGGGTGTATGCATAGGAGAATGAACGGGAGTGGATTTCTTTGGAGATGCTTTGGACTTTTTCAGTGTGGTCATGTTGGAGGGAACCTGACTTAAGGATTTTACTACAGGGGGTGGGACCATAGGGTACTGTTTAGTTACAGGGGAAGATGGTGCCGAGAAAGAGATGGTAGATTTTTTTGCAGACTCTTGACGCTTAGCTTTTAAGGCATCTTTCAGTTTCAGCAACTTTTCCTTCTTTTCAAACGATGGTTCATATTGAATCATTTTTTGGCGTAATTTCTCAGAATAACTGGCCGGAGAGTCGCCCTTGGCACTGGTGGAGGGAGTGGGGCTGTTTGTGCCTTTCGATTGTTTAGTTGTGGGACGAGGTCCCGCTGCCTGACTCTTCCCCTTAGCCCTACCAACGACCTGCCATTCCCCCTCCTCCTTCTCCGCGACCGCATTAGCGGCGGGCAAAGGCTTTTCGGGGAATGGGGGCTGCGATTTAGACCCAACCGGGGGATTTTCCCCACCGGTCCTGGTCGCTGGTATGCCCACTACAGGCGGGACGGTTGGATCAGACTCGACCAAAGGGGGATTTGGTTGGGCGGGGGCCAGAACATCAGAGGCCTTCATCTCTGTGCAGGAAAGGGCAAGGTGACCAGTCTTACCACATTTCCAGCATGCCGGTTTACGCCCGATGACAATTATTGGCATCTTCTGGCCCTCGACAGTCAGACAGTTGGGGATGGAGCGGAAGGCTTTTTCGTCAATCATGATCTCGAAACTCCACCCCCCGGTCAGATCATCTGACGAAGCACTATGAATCTGCCCAAACTGGGACAGATACGCGGCTAAATGCTCGCCGACAATCTGAGGAGGGACCTCATATACCGAAACCTTGGTCCTCCGCCTGCCTTCATATTCCGTGCGTAGAATTAGGTCCTTAGTGATAAGGTCCCTCTTGGTCATACTTTCGCAATCGGCAGGCGTGGGCAACAGTACGTCCCACATAAAAAATTTCTTTCCTTTGATGACTCTCTGAGCTTTGATGCCCAGAGAAGTCAACGTTTTAATAACGGTGTCTTTTGTGGATCGACAAATTTTGCGCGAGCGCTTATCGACCACAAAGACTGACACAATTCTTTTCTCAACCTTCTGTAGTTCCACGGGATTGGACAAGAGCCCATCTGCTGTCACCAGATGTGCGTAACTCTTGGCCTTCTCGAGGAATTCCGTCATGTTGATTAAACACTTGGGCGGGGACTTCCAGCAGGAGGGCGTCTCTCCGGCCACGTCATTAGATTTGGGGGTCTGGTCATGTTGGATTTGGCCACTTTCGGCCACCATATTCTTTTCTTGTTGGCTGGTTCTCTTATCAGCACTTTGGCCACTTTCGGCCACCATATTCTTGTCTAGATTGCTGGTTTTATTTTCAGCACTTTGGCCACTTTCGGCCACCGTATTATCGTCTGTAACAGTGGAAATAGTACGGGTATTTTGGTCATTTGATGCCACCATACTTTTTCCGGGACTTTTATTTTTTCTTTCTAAATTTTTATCTTTAGAAGACACTGCAGAATCTGCGTCAATTTTTGGGGTCTGATCGGTATCCATTTCTACCCCCTTGTCCGGCGGGTCATTTTTCTTTTTTTTAGGCCCAAACAGGTTTTTCTTAACAGTTTTCTTGGGACCCATTTTTTAAACTTTTTATTTTTTTTTTAAACTTTCACAAAAACAAGAAACAACAAATAAAAGTGTAATTTAAAACAAAAGATAAACACGAATAAATCACAAAAAACAAAGAAATTTAACGAGACAGATAAACAGTTAAACAGGCAAAGATACTTAAACGTTAAACAGAAACACGTACACAAAGACAAAATACGTTAAAAATAAAACAGTTAACAATTACAAATTACAAAATGTAAATACGCAAAGGAAAAAAGGAATTTAAGACAGAAAATAAACAAAAAGTATCATTTTTTACAATAATACAACAAAAAGTACGAAAACAAAAATGCCAAACGGGTTCACAAAAACAATATGGCCGCTACTAGAAAAATCTAGTCGACCCAAACACGTAAACTAAAATAAACAAGAACTAACGAATAGAAAAATAAATATGCAAAATAAATACGAGAAGTTACAATAAAACACAGAACAGATTCAAATAAAAGAAAACAGAAAATTTAAACACTTATTTACAACAGAAAACGACAAAGAACAATGAAACACGTAGAAATCAAATGTAAACAAAGAAAATAAAGTCTAACGTGGGGCAAAAATAAACAATGAATAAACAATGAAAAATAAAGTTTGGCGTGGGGAATTTACTGAAATTAAAAGGAAATTAAAACGCAAAAAAGAAAAATGAAAATTTAAATTAAGAGAGAACAAGGGGTAAAAAAAAATAAAAATGAGGGGAGGGACAAGAAAGAAAAAATCAAACTTTTCGCAAAAAAGTCAATAAATCAAACAGAATAAAATTGCAAAAATGTAACTTAACAAAGGTTGAAATCAAAAACAGTTCTTAACAATGACACAAAACGTCTGGCGTCGAGCACCGGTCGTACACGGTCGGAAAAAAAGAACCCTCCTCACAAAGGTACCATAGCGAAGAGCGATATTTATTCTGTATATTCTACAGAAATGCGGCACATGGCCAAAGGGGGGATTGGGGAAAATAGGACGGTCTTCATCTGTCTTAACTATAACTTAGCTAGCCGCAAACACTGACCCAATCGTACGAACAATATTCCTTACACCAAAACACCACATTCATCCGTACCGTTCTTACTACAACCACCATAATACCTCACTGTCTCTATGAAAATACTGACTAGTCCCCATATGTACAATTCAATGTCTGTGGGGGGAGGGGGATAAAATAACAAATTTAAAAATTAACCCCAATGAGTATATACAAATGATTACAAAATATTTACAAGAAACTAAAGAAAATGTTATTAGTAAATAAAACCCCCCACAATAACTAAATGTGGCAGAAATACCAGTTCGCTGGCCGAAATCAATGCGGGACTATAATATTATAAAACATTCATCCATCCTAAGCACACACACTGACACGCACTCATTCAGACACAACAACAAATACGAAAACACTCACGCGAAACGAAAGGCGTCCCGCATCCTACCTGCGAACTGACATCACCAACCACCTAACGAGGGAGGGGATGGGGAATTAAACTTAAAGAAAAAGAAAAGGGGGCAGAAATAAAAGGGGCCAAATGAGCATACATACCCTAGCTAAGTTAACTGGAAAAGGGAAACTAAAACATCAAAAACTGAAACCTAAACTAGCCTAATTTTTGGAATGGGTTGCCCTAGTTCAACCCAGGAAGAGCAATATCCTGATGCCTAACCGGCATCAAAGTGCCACTCGAGGTCAGCTCCTTTCACACGACACATGCGCGCAAGATGCACCCACCTTTTGCTGAATTCTGATGAAGTGAGCCGCCACCTTTCCGTCCTAATCTTGACTTTAAGCTGATGCTTAAAGTACAAGATCAGTTGGGAAGAGGTGAACTTCTCGCCTCCATAGAATCCCTTCTGACGCGTCGTCCATATCACGACTCTCAAAACACCTAGCAAGCAGTGGAACACATATAGTTCAGCCTTCGTCAGCGGCGGTGCCACATTGCTACAAACGGAAGAGGCTTCCAGGACAAAGAACTTTCCCCGCAGCATGCGGACCATGAGGCCTTCAACGAACTTGCACAACGGCACTACCAGGCTGCACTGAAAGAAGGCGTGACCCAGGGTCTCGACTTCCCCAGTACAGCGTCGGCAGTTTGGAGATTTCTCCAAGCCAGCTGAACAGAGTCTTTTGGCGACCCAGAGGGCCCCACGAATCACCAGCCAGGTGAGTGATGCCTCATCGTTATTGAGACATTTCAACCCGGGCGCCCAAGGCCATATTGAGCGAGCCTCCTGCTTCGTAAGTCCGAGCTCGCCAATCAGCTCATCATGAACGGACCCCCTGACTAAAACTTGATATAACGCCCTACGAGACAACGCCTGGACGTTGGAGAGGCCATCCGACGCCCATAAGAGGCGCTTCAGAGCAATACGACATTCGCGATAGAAGGAGCACTCGGCTCGGGGTAAACGGTGGGCCTCCTCCTCGCACGAGTGCACACTTCTTAGGGATGGGAAATTCTTACGGACGTCTTCCTTCCAGAAGGCGCCCTCCCCATCCGGGTCGCGACACATTCGATCCAGAAAGCTAATGCGAAGCATATGTTGACGAATCTCAATGCTTGGCATGCCCAGACCGCCCTCAGAAGGATGAAGGCAACAGATCTCCCGAGTGACTCTGGCGGCCTTGCCTCTCCACAAGAAAGAGAACAAGAGCCTCACTAACGCCATCAAAGTGTCATACGGAAGTGGAAGTACAGAGAGTCGGTAAAGGAGAATCGGGTAGATGTGTGAAACACATACTTCCGCCCTCCCCTTTAAGGAAAGATTCCTCCGAGACCACAAATTAATTGCGATCTCGGCCTTCCCTTGCACCTCCGACCAATTCATTTCCAACCGGAGATCAGGACCGAACCAGACGCCGAGAATCTTGACCGGTCCATCCGTCCAGTGGAAAGGTCCGGGAAGAGAAACTCCCTTCCACGCACCCAACCGCAAGCCAACAGACTTATCGCGGTTGATCTTGGCCCCTGTCACCATCTCATAACAACTGATTTCCTTGCTGACTTCGTTAATCTCGGCTCTGCTCGACACAAGAGCCGAAACGTCGTCAGCATAGGCGGAATACCTGGCCGATGTGGTAGCACCGGGCAGGGCAATTCCGCGTAGGACCGGATTCGCCTTTAACTTGCGAAGGAAAGGTTCCAACGCAAGAACGTAAAGCAAGGGCGAAAGCGGACAACCCTGACGAATGGAGCGAGACAATACGAAAGGCTCCGATCGTACTCCATTCACCTCCACCAGCGCACCGGGAGTCGCATACAGAAGTCGGATCCAGGTGCGAAAGTACGGCCCGAAACCGGCCGCCGAAAGAACAGCCTCCAGAAACCGATGGTCAACCCTATCGAAGGCCTTGGACTGATCTAAATTGATCAGCGCGGCTTCACTGTCGACTTGCTCGATGATCAGGCGTACCATATGAAGGTTGTCCTGAATAGTCCTACCCTTCACAGCACAAGTCTGTTCAGGGCCAATCAGACTAGACAGGACAAGCTGCAAACGGTTGGCCAAGATCTTAGCCAAAATCTTTAACTCTGTGTTTAACATAGTTAAAGGGCGAAAGTTACCTAACCCATCCCCTCCGTTTTTATCCTTGCGTAACAACTTGATCACGCCCCTGGTGAAGCGTTGGGGTATAGACCCCTGCTTCATCCAGTTGGCGAAAATCAGTGCCAGCAGCGGAACAAAAACGGGCGACTGCCTCAAGTACACTTCGTACGGAAGACCATCCAGTCCCGGAGACTTGTCCAGGCCAACCTGTTTCATCGCTTCCCAGATTTCCGACTCTGAAATGGGACCCTCGCACCTAGCCGCTTCAGCTGCCTCGAGGCAGGGAAAGTCGGCTAAATAGGCGTCGAACTGAGCAGGGCTCAGACCGGGCTCCCTGGTGAAAAGCTCCTGAAAGTAGTCACGAAAAGCCTCGCATATGCCCTCGTTTGTTGTCACGGTCCGCCTATCCGGCAATGTGACGCATGCGATATGTCGCTGAGATGCATTCCGAGCTTCCTCTGACCGCAATTCCGCGGCCATATTCGTAGCCTCAGAGGACATTCTTTTTAACCTAGCCCTAACTACCAGAGCTTGATCCTTCTTGATAAGCAAGGAGGCCAACTCTGCCTTAGCTAAGGCTATGTCCCCACTATCACGGGATTTCACCGCCCGATCGACCTTTTGCTCTAAAGCCGTTTGCGCCGCTAATCTATCTCGATTGAGCCGACGACTATAATCAGCAGCAAACGTTCGGATTTTAGATTTTAATTTATCCCACCAGGCGTTTCCCACAACCGCACCCGTCAGTTCCCTTTGAATCATTAGTAGTAGCTGGTCCCGGAAATCTTGCTCACCAAATAATGATGAGTTAAATTTCCAGTAGCCAGCCATCCTAACCTTAGGCTTATCTAAGTTTACACGGACCCGGACAAGCCTATGATCCGAATAAACTATCTCATGAAAACTTGGACACCCTAAGAGCCCTACATCGACTCTCCTAACTAAGACTCGGTCTAGATAACTAGCCAAGCCGCCACTATTGGTCCAAGTCCACACTACCCCCCGAGGATGTTCATTTCGGTACTTATCCACAAGATCGAACCCGTCGATAAAGTCCCGAAATGGTTTCACGTCTCGGTTGTTAGTACCCGAATTTGGCCCTATACGATCTATATCGGGATCAAGGACGGCATTCCAATCACCCACTAAAACTACCCGCCGCGATGGCGTCAAAAACGGCTCGATCTGCCGAAACAAAGCAGGCCGCTCAGCATGGGCATTGGGCGCATAAACCCCAATGAGACGAAGAGCCTTATCCTTTATGGTAACATCCAGCACGCAAAGTCTGCCCGCCGGATCCGCGAAGACAAGAACACACGCAGCCTTCAAAGACTTGCTCACCAGCCAAGAGACACCCCTCGAGCGTCCATCAAAACATGCTGAATAGAGGGAAAACCCCCTAGACAGAATGCCTTCATAGTCACGAGAAGAAAAACGGGTTTCTTGGACACAACATATATTCACCCCGAGACGCTGAAGGTCACGAGAGAGCCTCACCCTTCGAGACTCGGACCTCAGGCCTCGGGCATTTATACTTGCTAACCAGAGGGCCATGATGAATACTGATTAGGGTTGCCCTCCTGCATTGAACATGGCCGGGGTCAGGACACCGACGGCCTCTCCCATTGAGCCAGTACCCATCTCACTTTTGATGGTGCCATCAGGAGACAGGCCGCCAATGTCCAGGGGAAATGTTAATTTAAGGGCTCTATATAGGGAGGGGTGAACAAAAATCGGGTACCTCCCTGAACAAAATTGCTGTAATTTTTTCACATTCTCGTCGTCAAAGGAAGCCATCGGAGGGAACATTCCAAACGCTTCATTGGCTTCGGCCATCATAGCCCACACATTCTGTCCGGCAACACCAGATCTCACCACTGTGAGGACTCTTTTTGCTTTGGGGAAGTTGTTCGGGTTTTCCACGTCCACATCACTGATTTTTCTGAAATTGAGAAGTGTTTTTAAATCTTTCATTTTTTTTGCATGAATTAAAGCTTTTTTTTCATGTTCTTTTGTGACTCGGCACACATCTTCCCCTGTATTAAAAATGGGTTTGATTTTTTTTTCCGAAGTGTGCTCAGAACTGTCTGATGATGGGCTTCTTTGCCGTTTTTGATGCTCCTGTTTTTTGGGTGTACTGATGGGTGTATGCATAGGAGAATGAACGGGAGTGGATTTCTTTGGAGATGCTTTGGACTTTTTCAGTGTGGTCATGTTGGAGGGAACCTGACTTAAGGATTTTACTACAGGGGGTGGGACCATAGGGTACTGTTTAGTTACAGGGGAAGATGGTGCCGAGAAAGAGATGGTAGATTTTTTTGCAGACTCTTGACGCTTAGCTTTTAAGGCATCTTTCAGTTTCAGCAACTTTTCCTTCTTTTCAAACGATGGTTCATATTGAATCATTTTTTGGCGTAATTTCTCAGAATAACTGGCCGGAGAGTCGCCCTTGGCACTGGTGGAGGGAGTGGGGCTGTTTGTGCCTTTCGATTGTTTAGTTGTGGGACGAGGTCCCGCTGCCTGACTCTTCCCCTTAGCCCTACCAACGACCTGCCATTCCCCCTCCTCCTTCTCCGCGACCGCATTAGCGGCGGGCAAAGGCTTTTCGGGGAATGGGGGCTGCGATTTAGACCCAACCGGGGGATTTTCCACACCGGTCCTGGTCGCTGGTGTGCCCACTACAGGCGTGACGGATGGATCAGACTCGACCAAAGGGGGATTTGGTTGGGCGGGGGCCAGAACATCAGAGGCCTTCATCTCTGTGCAGGAAAGGGCAAGGTGACCAGTCTTACCACATTTCCAGCATGCCGGTTTACGCCCGATGACAATTATTGGCATCTTCTGGCCCTCGACAGTCAGACAGTTGGGGATGGAGCGGAAGGCTTTTTCGTCAATCATGATCTCGAAACTCCACCCCCCGGTCAGATCATCTGACGAAGCACTATGAATCTGCCCAAACTGGGACAGATACGCGGCTAAATGCTCGCCGACAATCTGAGGAGGGACCTCATATACCGAAACCTTGGTCCTCCGCCTGCCTTCATATTCCGTGCGTAAAATTAGGTCCTTAGTGATAAGGTCCCTCTTGGTCATACTTTCACAATCGGCAGGCGTGGGCAACAGTACGTCCCACATAAAAAATTTCTTTCCTTTGATGACTCTCTGAGCTTTGATGCCCAGAGAAGTCAACGTTTTAATAACGGTGTCTTTTGTGGATCGACAAATTTTGCGCGAGCGCTTATCGACCACAAAGACTGACACAATTCTTTTCTCAACCTTCTGTAGTTCCACGGGATTGGACAAGAGCCCATCTGCTGTCACCAGATGTGCGTAACTCTTGGCCTTCTCGAGGAATTCCGTCATGTTGATTAAACACTTGGGCGGGGACTTCCAGCAGGAGGGCGTCTCTCCGGCCACGTCATTAGATTTGGGGGTCTGGTCATGTTGGATTTGGCCACTTTCGGCCACCATATTCTTTTCTTGTTGGCTGGTTCTCTTATCAGCACTTTGGCCACTTTCGGCCACCATATTCTTGTCTAGATTGCTGGTTTTATTTTCAGCACTTTGGCCACTTTCGGCCACCGTATTATCGTCTGTAACAGTGGAAATAGTACGGGTATTTTGGTCATTTGATGCCACCATACTTTTTCCGGGACTTTTATTTTTTCTTTCTAAATTTTTATCTTTAGAAGACACTGCAGAATCTGCGTCAATTTTTGGGGTCTGATCGGTATCCATTTCTACCCCCTTGTCCGGCGGGTCATTTTTCTTTTTTTTAGGCCCAAACAGGTTTTTCTTAACAGTTTTCTTGGGACCCATTTTTTAAACTTTTTATTTTTTTTAAACTTTCACAAAAACAAGAAACAACAAATAAAAGTGTAATTTAAAACAAAAGATAAACACGAATAAATCACAAAAAACAAAGAAATTTAACGAGACAGATAAACAGGCAAAGATACTTAAACGTTAAACAGAAACACGTACACAAAGACAAAATACGTTAAAAATAAAACAGTTAACAATTACAAATTACAAAATGTAAATACGCAAAGGAAAAAAGGAATTTAAGACAGAAAATAAACAAAAAGTATCATTTTTTACAATAATACAACAAAAAGTACGAAAACAAAAATGCCAAACGGGTTCACAAAAACAATATGGCCGCTACTAGAAAAATCTAGTCGACCCAAACACGTAAACTAAAATAAACAAGAACTAACGAATAGAAAAATAAATATGCAAAATAAATACGAGAAGTTACAATAAAACACAGAACAGATTCAAATAAAAGAAAACAGAAAATTTAAACACTTATTTACAACAGAAAACGACAAAGAACAATGAAACACGTAGAAATCAAATGTAAACAAAGAAAATAAAGTCTAACGTGGGGCAAAAATAAACAATGAATAAACAATGAAAAATAAAGTTTGGCGTGGGGAATTTACTGAAATTAAAAGGAAATTAAAACGCAAAAAAGAAAAATGAAAATTTAAATTAAGAGAGAACAAGGGGTAAAAAAAAATAAAAATGAGGGGAGGGACAAGAAAGAAAAAATCAAACTTTTCGCAAAAAAGTCAATAAATCAAACAGAATAAAATTGCAAAAATGTAACTTAACAAAGGTTGAAATCAAAAACAGTTCTTAACAATGACACAAAACGTCTGGCGTCGAGCACCGGTCGTACACGGTCGGAAAAAAAGAACCCTCCTCACAAAGGTACCATAGCGAAGAGCGATATTTATTCTGTATATTCTACAGAAATGCGGCACATGGCCAAAGGGGGGATTGGGGAAAATAGGACGGTCTTCATCTGTCTTAACTATAACTTAGCTAGCCGCAAACACTGACCCAATCGTACGAACAATATTCCTTACACCAAAACACCACATTCATCCG
Source organism: Acanthosepion esculentum (assembly GCA_964036315.1). Lineage (NCBI taxonomy): Eukaryota > Metazoa > Mollusca > Cephalopoda > Sepiida > Sepiidae > Acanthosepion > Acanthosepion esculentum. The sequence goes on from OZ038475.1 coordinate 79,554,030, forward strand.
TACCGTTCTTACTACAACCACCATAATACCTCACTGTCTCTATGAAAATACTGACTAGTCCCCATATGTACAATTCAATGTCTGTGGGGGGAGGGGGATAAAATAACAAATTTAAAAATTAACCCCAATGAGTATATACAAATGATTACAAAATATTTACAAGAAACTAAAGAAAATGTTATTAGTAAATAAAACCCCCCACAATAACTAAATGTGGCAGAAATACCAGTTCGCTGGCCGAAATCAATGCGGGACTATAATATTATAAAACATTCATCCATCCCAAACACACACACTGACACGCACTCATTCAGACACAACAACAAATACGAAAACACTCACGCGAAACGAAAGGCGTCCCGCATCCTACCTGCGAACTGACATCACCAACCACCTAACGAGGGAGGGGATGGGGAATTAAACTTAAAGAAAAAGAAAAGGGGGGAGAAATAAAAGGGGCCAAATAAGCATACATACCCTAGCTAAGTTAACTGGAAAAGGGAAACTAAAACATCAAAAACTGAAACCTAAACTAGCCTAATTTTTGGAATGGGTTGCCCTAGTTCAACCCAGGAAGAGCAATATCCTGATGCCTAACCGGCATCAAAGTGCCACTCGAGGTCAGCTCCTTTCACACGACACATGCGCGCAAGATGCACCCACCTTTTGCTGAATTCTGATGAAGTGAGCCGCCACCTTTCCGTCCTAATCTTGACTTTAAGCTGATGCTTAAAGTACAAGATCAGTTGGGAAGAGGTGAACTTCTCGCCTCCATAGAATCCCTTCTGACGCGTCGTCCATATCACGACTCTCAAAACACCTAGCAAGCAGTGGAACACATATAGTTCAGCCTTCGTCAGCGGCGGTGCCACATTGCTACAAACGGAAGAGGCTTCCAGGACAAAGAACTTTCCCCGCAGCATGCGGACCATGAGGCCTTCAACGAACTTGCACAACGGCACTACCAGGCTGCACTGAAAGAAGGCGTGACCCAGGGTCTCGACTTCCCCAGTACAGCGTCGGCAGTTTGGAGATTTCTCCAAGCCAGCTGAACAGAGTCTTTTGGCGACCCAGAGGGCCCCACGAATCACCAGCCAGGTGAGTGATGCCTCATCGTTATTGAGACATTTCAACCCGGGCGCCCAAGGCCATATTGAGCGAGCCTCCTGCTTCGTAAGTCCGAGCTCGCCAATCAGCTCATCATGAACGGACCCCCTGACTAAAACTTGATATAACGCCCTACGAGACAACGCCTGGACGTTGGAGAGGCCATCCGACGCCCATAAGAGGCGCTTCAGAGCAATACGACATTCGCGATAGAAGGAGCACTCGGCTCGGGGTAAACGGTGGGCCTCCTCCTCGCACGAGTGCACACTTCTTAGGGATGGGAAATTCTTACGGACGTCTTCCTTCCAGAAGGCGCCCTCCCCATCCGGGTCGCGACACATTCGATCCAGAAAGCTAATGCGAAGCATATGTTGACGAATCTCAATGCTTGGCATGCCCAGACCGCCCTCAGAAGGATGAAGGCAACAGATCTCCCGAGTGACTCTGGCGGCCTTGCCTCTCCACAAGAAAGAGAACAAGAGCCTCACTAACGCCATCAAAGTGTCATACGGAAGTGGAAGTACAGAGAGTCGGTAAAGGAGAATCGGGTAGATGTGTGAAACACATACTTCCGCCCTCCCCTTTAAGGAAAGATTCCTCCGAGACCACAAATTAATTGCGATCTCGGCCTTCCCTTGCACCTCCGACCAATTCATTTCCAACCGGAGATCAGGACCGAACCAGACGCCGAGAATCTTGACCGGTCCATCCGTCCAGTGGAAAGGTCCGGGAAGAGAAACTCCCTTCCACGCACCCAACCGCAAGCCGACAGACTTATCGCGGTTGATCTTGGCCCCTGTCACCATCTCATAACAACTGATTTCCTTGCTGACTTCGTTAATCTCGGCTCTGCTCGACACAAGAGCCGAAACGTCGTCAGCATAGGCGGAATACCTGGCCGATGTGGTAGCACCGGGCAGGGCAATTCCGCGTAGGACCGGATTCGCCTTTAACTTGCGAAGGAAAGGTTCCAACGCAAGAACGTAAAGCAAGGGCGAAAGCGGACAACCCTGACGAATGGAGCGAGACAATACGAAAGGCTCCGATCGTACTCCATTCACCTCCACCAGCGCACCGGGAGTCGCATACAGAAGTCGGATCCAGGTGCGAAAGTACGGCCCGAAACCGGCCGCCGAAAGAACAGCCTCCAGAAACCGATGGTCAACCCTATCGAAGGCCTTGGACTGATCTAAATTGATCAGCGCGGCTTCACTGTCGACTTGCTCGATGATCAGGCGTACCATATGAAGGTTGTCCTGAATAGTCCTACCCTTCACAGCACAAGTCTGTTCAGGGCCAATCAGACTAGACAGGACAAGCTGCAAACGGTTGGCCAAGATCTTAGCCAAAATCTTTAACTCTGTGTTTAACATAGTTAAAGGGCGAAAGTTACCTAACCCATCCCCTCCGTTTTTATCCTTGCGTAACAACTTGATCACGCCCCTGGTGAAGCGTTGGGGTATAGACCCCTGCTTCATCCAGTTGGCGAAAATCAGTGCCAGCAGCGGAACAAAAACGGGCGACTGCCTCAAGTACACTTCGTACGGAAGACCATCCAGTCCCGGAGACTTGTCCAGGCCAACCTGTTTCATCGCTTCCCAGATTTCCGACTCTGAAATGGGACCCTCGCACCTAGCCGCTTCAGCTGCCTCGAGGCAGGGAAAGTCGGCTAAATAGGCGTCGAACTGAGCAGGGCTCAGACCGGGCTCCCTGGTGAAAAGCTCCTGAAAGTAGTCACGAAAAGCCTCGCATATGCCCTCGTTTGTTGTCACGGTCCGCCTATCCGGCAATGTGACGCATGCGATATGTCGCTGAGATGCATTCCGAGCTTCCTCTGACCGCAATTCCGCGGCCATATTCGTAGCCTCAGAGGACATTCTTTTTAACCTAGCCCTAACTACCAGAGCTTGATCCTTCTTGATAAGCAAGGAGGCCAACTCTGCCTTAGCTAAGGCTATGTCCCCACTATCACGGGATTTCACCGCCCGATCGACCTTTTGCTCTAAAGCCGTTTGCGCCGCTAATCTATCTCGATTGAGCCGACGACTATAATCAGCAGCAAACGTTCGGATTTTAGATTTTAATTTATCCCACCAGGCATTTCCCACAACCGCGCCCGTCAGTTCCCTTTGAATCATTAGTAGTAGCTGGTCCCGGAAATCTTGCTCACCAAATAATGATGAGTTGAATTTCCAGTAGCCAGCCATCCTAACCTTAGGCTTATCTAAGTTTACACGGACCCGGACAAGCCTATGATCCGAATAAACTATCTCATGAAAACTTGGACACCCTAAGAGCCCTACATCGACTCTCCTAACTAAGACTCGGTCTAGATAACTAGCCAAGCCGCCACTATTGGTCCAAGTCCACACTACCCCCCGAGGATGTTCATTTCGGTACTTATCCACAAGATCGAACCCGTCGATAAAGTCCCGAAATGGTTTCACGTCTCGGTTGTTAGTACCCGAATTTGGCCCTATACGATCTATATCGGGATCAAGGACGGCATTCCAATCACCCACTAAAACTACCCGCCGCGATGGCGTCAAAAACGGCTCGATCTGCCGAAACAAAGCAGGCCGCTCAGCATGGGCATTGGGCGCATAAACCCCAATGAGACGAAGAGCCTTATCCTTTATGGTAACATCCAGCACGCAAAGTCTGCCCGCCGGATCCGCGAAGACAAGAACACACGCAGCCTTCAAAGACTTGCTCACCAGCCAAGAGACACCCCTCGAGCGTCCATCAAAACATGCTGAATAGAGGGAAAACCCCCTAGACAGAATGCCTTCATAGTCACGAGAAGAAAAACGGGTTTCTTGGACACAACATATATTCACCCCGAGACGCTGAAGGTCACGAGAGAGCCTCACCCTTCGAGACTCGGACCTCAGGCCTCGGGCATTTATACTTGCTAACCAGAGGGCCATGATGAATACTGATTAGGGTTGCCCTCCTGCATTGAACATGGCCGGGGTCAGGACACCGACGGCCTCTCCCATTGAGCCAGTACCCATCTCACTTTTGATGGTGCCATCAGGAGACAGGCCGCCAATGTCCAGGGGAAATGTTAGTTTTAAAGCTCTATACAGGGAGGGGTGAACGAAAATCGGGAACCTCCCTGAACAAAATTGCTTCAGTTTATTTACATTATCGTCGTCAAAACACGACATTGGTGGGAACATCTCAAATGTTTCGTTTGCAAGGGCCATCATTGCCCATATCTGTTGCCCAGCTACGCCTGACCTTACCACAGTGAGAACCCTTTTGGCGTTGGGAAAATTTCGGGGGTTTTCTATCTCGAGGTCATTGATTTTTTTAAAATTAATAAGGGCCTTTAAATTTTTTAGTTTTTTTGCATGAATTGACGCCTTTTCCTCGATTTCTTTGGAGACTCGGCACACGTCTTCCCCTGTATTATAAATGGGTTTTGATTTTTTCTTTTCTGATGTGGACTCGGATGAGTCGGAGGAAGGGCTTCTTTGTCTTTTCTGCTGGTCTTTCCTTGGTGAGTTGATGGGAGTTTGCATAGGGGAAGGTTTGGGAGAAGGAATAGGGGTTGATTTTCTTTGTGGTGATTTTGCTTTCTGCAGTGTGGTCATTTTTGTTGATACTTTGGGTAAAGGTTTGACAATAGGGGGAGGAACCATGGGATAATGTCTAGCGACTGGGGAAGACGGTGCCGAAATGGAGATGCCAGATTTCTTGTCGCCTTCCTGACGTTTGGATCTTAAAGACTCTTTTAACTGGAGTAGTTTTTCTTTCTTCTCAAAGGAAGGTTCGTACTGAATCATTTTCTTCCTTAATTTATCTGTGTAGCTAGCCGGAGAGTCGCCCTTATCACTGGTTGAGGGAGTGGGGCTGTTTGTGTCCTTCGTTGGTTTATGAGTGGGACGAGGTCCCGCTGCCTGACTCTTCCCTTTAGCCCTACCAACGACCTGCCATTCCCCCTCCTCCTTCTCCGCGACCGCATTAGCGGCGGGCAAAGGCTTTTCGGGGAATGGGGGCTGAGATTTGGACCCAACCGGGGGATTTTCCACACCGGTCCTGGTCGCTGGTGTGCCCACTACAGGCGTGACGGATGGATCAGACTCGACCAAAGGGGGATTTGGTTGAGCGGGGGCCAGAACATCAGAGGCCTTCATCTCTGTGCAGGAAAGGGCAAGGTGACCAGTCTTACCACATTTCCAGCATGCCGGTTTACGCCCGATGACAATTATTGGCATCTTCTGGCCCTCGACAGTCAGACAGTTGGGGATGGAGCGGAAGGCTTTTTCGTCAATCATGATCTCGAAACTCCACCCCCCGGTCAGATCATCTGACGAAGCACTATGAATCTGCCCAAACTGGGACAGATACGCGGCTAAATGCTCGCCGACAATCTGAGGAGGGACCTCATATACCGAAACCTTGGTCCTCCGCCTGCCTTCATATTCCGTGCGTAGAATTAGGTCCTTAGTGATAAGGTCCCTCTTGGTCATACTTTCACAATCGGCAGGCGTGGGCAACAGTACGTCCCACATAAAAAATTTCTTTCCTTTGATGACTCTCTGAGCTTTGATGCCCAGAGAAGTCAACGTTTTAATAACGGTGTCTTTTGTGGATCGACAAATTTTGCGCGAGCGCTTATCGACCACAAAGACTGACACAATTCTTTTCTCAACCTTCTGTAGTTCCACGGGATTGGACAAGAGCCCATCTGCTGTCACCAGATGTGCGTAACTCTTGGCCTTCTCGAGGAATTCCGTCATGTTGATTAAACACTTGGGCGGGGACTTCCAGCAGGAGGGCGTCTCTCCGGCCACGTCATTAGATTTGGGGGTCTGGTCATGTTGGATTTGGCCACTTTCGGCCACCATATTCTTTTCTTGTTGGCTGGTTCTCTTATCAGCACTTTGGCCACTTTCGGCCACCATATTCTTGTCTAGATTGCTGGTTTTATTTTCAGCACTTTGGCCACTTTCGGCCACCGTATTATCGTCTGTAACAGTGGAAATAGTACGGGTATTTTGGTCATTTGATGCCACCATACTTTTTCCGGGACTTTTATTTTTTCTTTCTAAATTTTTATCTTTAGAAGACACTGCAGAATCTGCGTCAATTTTTGGGGTCTGATCGGTATCCATTTCTACCCCCTTGTCCGGCGGGTCATTTTTCTTTTTTTTAGGCCCAAACAGGTTTTTCTTAACAGTTTTCTTGGGACCCATTTTTTAAACTTTTTATTTTTTTTTTTAAACTTTCACAAAAACAAGAAACAACAAATAAAAGTGTAATTTAAAACAAAAGATAAACACGAATAAATCACAAAAAACAAAGAAATTTAACGAGACAGATAAACAGTTAAACAGGCAAAGATACTTAAACGTTAAACAGAAACACGTACACAAAGACAAAATACGTTAAAAATAAAACAGTTAACAATTACAAATTACAAAATGTAAATACGCAAAGGAAAAAAGGAATTTAAGACAGAAAATAAACAAAAAGTATCATTTTTTACAATAATACAACAAAAAGTACGAAAACAAAAATGCCAAACGGGTTCACAAAAACAATATGGCCGCTACTAGAAAAATCTAGTCGACCCAAACACGTAAACTAAAATAAACAAGAACTAACGAATAGAAAAATAAATATGCAAAATAAATACGAGAAGTTACAATAAAACACAGAACAGATTCAAATAAAAGAAAACAGAAAATTTAAACACTTATTTACAACAGAAAACGACAAAGAACAATGAAACACGTAGAAATCAAATGTAAACAAAGAAAATAAAGTCTAACGTGGGGCAAAAATAAACAATGAATAAACAATGAAAAATAAAGTTTGGCGTGGGGAATTTACTGAAATTAAAAGGAAATTAAAACGCAAAAAAGAAAAATGAAAATTTAAATTAAGAGAGAACAAGGGGTAAAAAAAATAAAAATGAGGGGAGGGACAAGAAAGAAAAAATCAAACTTTTCGCAAAAAAGTCAATAAATCAAACAGAATAAAATTGCAAAAATGTAACTTAACAAAGGTTGAAATCAAAAACAGTTCTTAACAATGACACAAAACGTCTGGCGTCGAGCACCGGTCGTACACGGTCGGAAAAAAAAGAACCCTCCTCACAAAGGTACCATAGCGAAGAGCGATATTTATTCTGTATATTCTACAGAAATGCGGCACATGGCCAAAGGGGGGATTGGGGAAAATAGGACGGTCTTCATCTGTCTTAACTATAACTTAGCTAGCCGCAAACACTGACCCAATCGTACGAACAATATTCCTTACACCAAAACACCACATTCATCCGTACCGTTCTTACTACAACCACCATAATACCTCACTGTCTCTATGAAAATACTGACTAGTCCCCATATGTACAATTCAATGTCTGTGGGGGGAGGGGGATAAAATAACAAATTTAAAAATTAACCCCAATGAGTATATACAAATGATTACAAAATATTTACAAGAAACTAAAGAAAATGTTATTAGTAAATAAAACCCCCCACAATAACTAAATGTGGCAGAAATACCAGTTCGCTGGCCGAAATCAATGCGGGACTATAATATTATAAAACATTCATCCATCCCAAACACACACACTGACACGCACTCATTCAGACACAACAACAAATACGAAAACACTCACGCGAAACGAAAGGCGTCCCGCATCCTACCTGCGAACTGACATCACCAACCACCTAACGAGGGAGGGGATGGGGAATTAAACTTAAAGAAAAAGAAAAGGGGGGAGAAATAAAAGGGGCCAAATAAGCATACATACCCTAGCTAAGTTAACTGGAAAAGGGAAACTAAAACATCAAAAACTGAAACCTAAACTAGCCTAATTTTTGGAATGGGTTGCCCTAGTTCAACCCAGGAAGAGCAATATCCTGATGCCTAACCGGCATCAAAGTGCCACTCGAGGTCAGCTCCTTTCACACGACACATGCGCGCAAGATGCACCCACCTTTTGCTGAATTCTGATGAAGTGAGCCGCCACCTTTCCGTCCTAATCTTGACTTTAAGCTGATGCTTAAAGTACAAGATCAGTTGGGAAGAGGTGAACTTCTCGCCTCCATAGAATCCCTTCTGACGCGTCGTCCATATCACGACTCTCAAAACACCTAGCAAGCAGTGGAACACATATAGTTCAGCCTTCGTCAGCGGCGGTGCCACATTGCTACAAACGGAAGAGGCTTCCAGGACAAAGAACTTTCCCCGCAGCATGCGGACCATGAGGCCTTCAACGAACTTGCACAACGGCACTACCAGGCTGCACTGAAAGAAGGCGTGACCCAGGGTCTCGACTTCCCCAGTACAGCGTCGGCAGTTTGGAGATTTCTCCAAGCCAGCTGAACAGAGTCTTTTGGCGACCCAGAGGGCCCCACGAATCACCAGCCAGGTGAGTGATGCCTCATCGTTATTGAGACATTTCAACCCGGGCGCCCAAGGCCATATTGAGCGAGCCTCCTGCTTCGTAAGTCCGAGCTCGCCAATCAGCTCATCATGAACGGACCCCCTGACTAAAACTTGATATAACGCCCTACGAGACAACGCCTGGACGTTGGAGAGGCCATCCGACGCCCATAAGAGGCGCTTCAGAGCAATACGACATTCGCGATAGAAGGAGCACTCGGCTCGGGGTAAACGGTGGGCCTCCTCCTCGCACGAGTGCACACTTCTTAGGGATGGGAAATTCTTACGGACGTCTTCCTTCCAGAAGGCGCCCTCCCCATCCGGGTCGCGACACATTCGATCCAGAAAGCTAATGCGAAGCATATGTTGACGAATCTCAATGCTTGGCATGCCCAGACCGCCCTCAGAAGGATGAAGGCAACAGATCTCCCGAGTGACTCTGGCGGCCTTGCCTCTCCACAAGAAAGAGAACAAGAGCCTCACTAACGCCATCAAAGTGTCATACGGAAGTGGAAGTACAGAGAGTCGGTAAAGGAGAATCGGGTAGATGTGTGAAACACATACTTCCGCCCTCCCCTTTAAGGAAAGATTCCTCCGAGACCACAAATTAATTGCGATCTCGGCCTTCCCTTGCACCTCCGACCAATTCATTTCCAACCGGAGATCAGGACCGAACCAGACGCCGAGAATCTTGACCGGTCCATCCGTCCAGTGGAAAGGTCCGGGAAGAGAAACTCCCTTCCACGCACCCAACCGCAAGCCGACAGACTTATCGCGGTTGATCTTGGCCCCTGTCACCATCTCATAACAACTGATTTCCTTGCTGACTTCGTTAATCTCGGCTCTGCTCGACACAAGAGCCGAAACGTCGTCAGCATAGGCGGAATACCTGGCCGATGTGGTAGCACCGGGCAGGGCAATTCCGCGTAGGACCGGATTCGCCTTTAACTTGCGAAGGAAAGGTTCCAACGCAAGAACGTAAAGCAAGGGCGAAAGCGGACAACCCTGACGAATGGAGCGAGACAATACGAAAGGCTCCGATCGTACTCCATTCACCTCCACCAGCGCACCGGGAGTCGCATACAGAAGTCGGATCCAGGTGCGAAAGTACGGCCCGAAACCGGCCGCCGAAAGAACAGCCTCCAGAAACCGATGGTCAACCCTATCGAAGGCCTTGGACTGATCTAAATTGATCAGCGCGGCTTCACTGTCGACTTGCTCGATGATCAGGCGTACCATATGAAGGTTGTCCTGAATAGTCCTACCCTTCACAGCACAAGTCTGTTCAGGGCCAATCAGACTAGACAGGACAAGCTGCAAACGGTTGGCCAAGATCTTAGCCAAAATCTTTAACTCTGTGTTTAACATAGTTAAAGGGCGAAAGTTACCTAACCCATCCCCTCCGTTTTTATCCTTGCGTAACAACTTGATCACGCCCCTGGTGAAGCGTTGGGGTATAGACCCCTGCTTCATCCAGTTGGCGAAAATCAGTGCCAGCAGCGGAACAAAAACGGGCGACTGCCTCAAGTACACTTCGTACGGAAGACCATCCAGTCCCGGAGACTTGTCCAGGCCAACCTGTTTCATCGCTTCCCAGATTTCCGACTCTGAAATGGGACCCTCGCACCTAGCCGCTTCAGCTGCCTCGAGGCAGGGAAAGTCGGCTAAATAGGCGTCGAACTGAGCAGGGCTCAGACCGGGCTCCCTGGTGAAAAGCTCCTGAAAGTAGTCACGAAAAGCCTCGCATATGCCCTCGTTTGTTGTCACGGTCCGCCTATCCGGCAATGTGACGCATGCGATATGTCGCTGAGATGCATTCCGAGCTTCCTCTGACCGCAATTCCGCGGCCATATTCGTAGCCTCAGAGGACATTCTTTTTAACCTAGCCCTAACTACCAGAGCTTGATCCTTCTTGATAAGCAAGGAGGCCAACTCTGCCTTAGCTAAGGCTATGTCCCCACTATCACGGGATTTCACCGCCCGATCGACCTTTTGCTCTAAAGCCGTTTGCGCCGCTAATCTATCTCGATTGAGCCGACGACTATAATCAGCAGCAAACGTTCGGATTTTAGATTTTAATTTATCCCACCAGGCATTTCCCACAACCGCGCCCGTCAGTTCCCTTTGAATCATTAGTAGTAGCTGGTCCCGGAAATCTTGCTCACCAAATAATGATGAGTTGAATTTCCAGTAGCCAGCCATCCTAACCTTAGGCTTATCTAAGTTTACACGGACCCGGACAAGCCTATGATCCGAATAAACTATCTCATGAAAACTTGGACACCCTAAGAGCCCTACATCGACTCTCCTAACTAAGACTCGGTCTAGATAACTAGCCAAGCCGCCACTATTGGTCCAAGTCCACACTACCCCCCGAGGATGTTCATTTCGGTACTTATCCACAAGATCGAACCCGTCGATAAAGTCCCGAAATGGTTTCACGTCTCGGTTGTTAGTACCCGAATTTGGCCCTATACGATCTATATCGGGATCAAGGACGGCATTCCAATCACCCACTAAAACTACCCGCCGCGATGGCGTCAAAAACGGCTCGATCTGCCGAAACAAAGCAGGCCGCTCAGCATGGGCATTGGGCGCATAAACCCCAATGAGACGAAGAGCCTTATCCTTTATGGTAACATCCAGCACGCAAAGTCTGCCCGCCGGATCCGCGAAGACAAGAACACACGCAGCCTTCAAAGACTTGCTCACCAGCCAAGAGACACCCCTCGAGCGTCCATCAAAACATGCTGAATAGAGGGAAAACCCCCTAGACAGAATGCCTTCATAGTCACGAGAAGAAAAACGGGTTTCTTGGACACAACATATATTCACCCCGAGACGCTGAAGGTCACGAGAGAGCCTCACCCTTCGAGACTCGGACCTCAGGCCTCGGGCATTTATACTTGCTAACCAGAGGGCCATGATGAATACTGATTAGGGTTGCCCTCCTGCATTGAACATGGCCGGGGTCAGGACACCGACGGCCTCTCCCATTGAGCCAGTACCCATCTCACTTTTGATGGTGCCATCAGGAGACAGGCCGCCAATGTCCAGGGGAAATGTTAGTTTTAAAGCTCTATACAGGGAGGGGTGAACGAAAATCGGGAACCTCCCTGAACAAAATTGCTTCAGTTTATTTACATTATCGTCGTCAAAACACGACATTGGTGGGAACATCTCAAATGTTTCGTTTGCAAGGGCCATCATTGCCCATATCTGTTGCCCAGCTACGCCTGACCTTACCACAGTGAGAACCCTTTTGGCGTTGGGAAAATTTCGGGGGTTTTCTATCTCGAGGTCATTGATTTTTTTAAAATTAATAAGGGCCTTTAAATTTTTTAGTTTTTTTGCATGAATTGACGCCTTTTCCTCGATTTCTTTGGAGACTCGGCACACGTCTTCCCCTGTATTATAAATGGGTTTTGATTTTTTCTTTTCTGATGTGGACTCGGATGAGTCGGAGGAAGGGCTTCTTTGTCTTTTCTGCTGGTCTTTCCTTGGTGAGTTGATGGGAGTTTGCATAGGGGAAGGTTTGGGAGAAGGAATAGGGGTTGATTTTCTTTGTGGTGATTTTGCTTTCTGCAGTGTGGTCATTTTTGTTGATACTTTGGGTAAAGGTTTGACAATAGGGGGAGGAACCATGGGATAATGTCTAGCGACTGGGGAAGACGGTGCCGAAATGGAGATGCCAGATTTCTTGTCGCCTTCCTGACGTTTGGATCTTAAAGACTCTTTTAACTGGAGTAGTTTTTCTTTCTTCTCAAAGGAAGGTTCGTACTGAATCATTTTCTTCCTTAATTTATCTGTGTAGCTAGCCGGAGAGTCGCCCTTATCACTGGTTGAGGGAGTGGGGCTGTTTGTGTCCTTCGTTGGTTTATGAGTGGGACGAGGTCCCGCTGCCTGACTCTTCCCTTTAGCCCTACCAACGACCTGCCATTCCCCCTCCTCCTTCTCCGCGACCGCATTAGCGGCGGGCAAAGGCTTTTCGGGGAATGGGGGCTGAGATTTGGACCCAACCGGGGGATTTTCCACACCGGTCCTGGTCGCTGGTGTGCCCACTACAGGCGTGACGGATGGATCAGACTCGACCAAAGGGGGATTTGGTTGAGCGGGGGCCAGAACATCAGAGGCCTTCATCTCTGTGCAGGAAAGGGCAAGGTGACCAGTCTTACCACATTTCCAGCATGCCGGTTTACGCCCGATGACAATTATTGGCATCTTCTGGCCCTCGACAGTCAGACAGTTGGGGATGGAGCGGAAGGCTTTTTCGTCAATCATGATCTCGAAACTCCACCCCCCGGTCAGATCATCTGACGAAGCACTATGAATCTGCCCAAACTGGGACAGATACGCGGCTAAATGCTCGCCGACAATCTGAGGAGGGACCTCATATACCGAAACCTTGGTCCTCCGCCTGCCTTCATATTCCGTGCGTAGAATTAGGTCCTTAGTGATAAGGTCCCTCTTGGTCATACTTTCACAATCGGCAGGCGTGGGCAACAGTACGTCCCACATAAAAAATTTCTTTCCTTTGATGACTCTCTGAGCTTTGATGCCCAGAGAAGTCAACGTTTTAATAACGGTGTCTTTTGTGGATCGACAAATTTTGCGCGAGCGCTTATCGACCACAAAGACTGACACAATTCTTTTCTCAACCTTCTGTAGTTCCACGGGATTGGACAAGAGCCCATCTGCTGTCACCAGATGTGCGTAACTCTTGGCCTTCTCGAGGAATTCCGTCATGTTGATTAAACACTTGGGCGGGGACTTCCAGCAGGAGGGCGTCTCTCCGGCCACGTCATTAGATTTGGGGGTCTGGTCATGTTGGATTTGGCCACTTTCGGCCACCATATTCTTTTCTTGTTGGCTGGTTCTCTTATCAGCACTTTGGCCACTTTCGGCCACCATATTCTTGTCTAGATTGCTGGTTTTATTTTCAGCACTTTGGCCACTTTCGGCCACCGTATTATCGTCTGTAACAGTGGAAATAGTACGGGTATTTTGGTCATTTGATGCCACCATACTTTTTCCGGGACTTTTATTTTTTCTTTCTAAATTTTTATCTTTAGAAGACACTGCAGAATCTGCGTCAATTTTTGGGGTCTGATCGGTATCCATTTCTACCCCCTTGTCCGGCGGGTCATTTTTCTTTTTTTTAGGCCCAAACAGGTTTTTCTTAACAGTTTTCTTGGGACCCATTTTTTAAACTTTTTATTTTTTTTTTTAAACTTTCACAAAAACAAGAAACAACAAATAAAAGTGTAATTTAAAACAAAAGATAAACACGAATAAATCACAAAAAACAAAGAAATTTAACGAGACAGATAAACAGTTAAACAGGCAAAGATACTTAAACGTTAAACAGAAACACGTACACAAAGACAAAATACGTTAAAAATAAAACAGTTAACAATTACAAATTACAAAATGTAAATACGCAAAGGAAAAAAGGAATTTAAGACAGAAAATAAACAAAAAGTATCATTTTTTACAATAATACAACAAAAAGTACGAAAACAAAAATGCCAAACGGGTTCACAAAAACAATATGGCCGCTACTAGAAAAATCTAGTCGACCCAAACACGTAAACTAAAATAAACAAGAACTAACGAATAGAAAAATAAATATGCAAAATAAATACGAGAAGTTACAATAAAACACAGAACAGATTCAAATAAAAGAAAACAGAAAATTTAAACACTTATTTACAACAGAAAACGACAAAGAACAATGAAACACGTAGAAATCAAATGTAAACAAAGAAAATAAAGTCTAACGTGGGGCAAAAATAAACAATGAATAAACAATGAAAAATAAAGTTTGGCGTGGGGAATTTACTGAAATTAAAAGGAAATTAAAACGCAAAAAAGAAAAATGAAAATTTAAATTAAGAGAGAACAAGGGGTAAAAAAAATAAAAATGAGGGGAGGGACAAGAAAGAAAAAATCAAACTTTTCGCAAAAAAGTCAATAAATCAAACAGAATAAAATTGCAAAAATGTAACTTAACAAAGGTTGAAATCAAAAACAGTTCTTAACAATGACACAAAACGTCTGGCGTCGAGCACCGGTCGTACACGGTCGGAAAAAAAAGAACCCTCCTCACAAAGGTACCATAGCGAAGAGCGATATTTATTCTGTATATTCTACAGAAATGCGGCACATGGCCAAAGGGGGGATTGGGGAAAATAGGACGGTCTTCATCTGTCTTAACTATAACTTAGCTAGCCGCAAACACTGACCCAATCGTACGAACAATATTCCTTACACCAAAACACCACATTCATCCGTACCGTTCTTACTACAACCACCATAATACCTCACTGTCTCTATGAAAATACTGACTAGTCCCCATATGTACAATTCAATGTCTGTGGGGGGAGGGGGATAAAATAACAAATTTAAAAATTAACCCCAATGAGTATATACAAATGATTACAAAATATTTACAAGAAACTAAAGAAAATGTTATTAGTAAATAAAACCCCCCACAATAACTAAATGTGGCAGAAATACCAGTTCGCTGGCCGAAATCAATGCGGGACTATAATATTATAAAACATTCATCCATCCCAAACACACACACTGACACGCACTCATTCAGACACAACAACAAATACGAAAACACTCACGCGAAACGAAAGGCGTCCCGCATCCTACCTGCGAACTGACATCACCAACCACCTAACGAGGGAGGGGATGGGGAATTAAACTTAAAGAAAAAGAAAAGGGGGGAGAAATAAAAGGGGCCAAATAAGCATACATACCCTAGCTAAGTTAACTGGAAAAGGGAAACTAAAACATCAAAAACTGAAACCTAAACTAGCCTAATTTTTGGAATGGGTTGCCCTAGTTCAACCCAGGAAGAGCAATATCCTGATGCCTAACCGGCATCAAAGTGCCACTCGAGGTCAGCTCCTTTCACACGACACATGCGCGCAAGATGCACCCACCTTTTGCTGAATTCTGATGAAGTGAGCCGCCACCTTTCCGTCCTAATCTTGACTTTAAGCTGATGCTTAAAGTACAAGATCAGTTGGGAAGAGGTGAACTTCTCGCCTCCATAGAATCCCTTCTGACGCGTCGTCCATATCACGACTCTCAAAACACCTAGCAAGCAGTGGAACACATATAGTTCAGCCTTCGTCAGCGGCGGTGCCACATTGCTACAAACGGAAGAGGCTTCCAGGACAAAGAACTTTCCCCGCAGCATGCGGACCATGAGGCCTTCAACGAACTTGCACAACGGCACTACCAGGCTGCACTGAAAGAAGGCGTGACCCAGGGTCTCGACTTCCCCAGTACAGCGTCGGCAGTTTGGAGATTTCTCCAAGCCAGCTGAACAGAGTCTTTTGGCGACCCAGAGGGCCCCACGAATCACCAGCCAGGTGAGTGATGCCTCATCGTTATTGAGACATTTCAACCCGGGCGCCCAAGGCCATATTGAGCGAGCCTCCTGCTTCGTAAGTCCGAGCTCGCCAATCAGCTCATCATGAACGGACCCCCTGACTAAAACTTGATATAACGCCCTACGAGACAACGCCTGGACGTTGGAGAGGCCATCCGACGCCCATAAGAGGCGCTTCAGAGCAATACGACATTCGCGATAGAAGGAGCACTCGGCTCGGGGTAAACGGTGGGCCTCCTCCTCGCACGAGTGCACACTTCTTAGGGATGGGAAATTCTTACGGACGTCTTCCTTCCAGAAGGCGCCCTCCCCATCCGGGTCGCGACACATTCGATCCAGAAAGCTAATGCGAAGCATATGTTGACGAATCTCAATGCTTGGCATGCCCAGACCGCCCTCAGAAGGATGAAGGCAACAGATCTCCCGAGTGACTCTGGCGGCCTTGCCTCTCCACAAGAAAGAGAACAAGAGCCTCACTAACGCCATCAAAGTGTCATACGGAAGTGGAAGTACAGAGAGTCGGTAAAGGAGAATCGGGTAGATGTGTGAAACACATACTTCCGCCCTCCCCTTTAAGGAAAGATTCCTCCGAGACCACAAATTAATTGCGATCTCGGCCTTCCCTTGCACCTCCGACCAATTCATTTCCAACCGGAGATCAGGACCGAACCAGACGCCGAGAATCTTGACCGGTCCATCCGTCCAGTGGAAAGGTCCGGGAAGAGAAACTCCCTTCCACGCACCCAACCGCAAGCCGACAGACTTATCGCGGTTGATCTTGGCCCCTGTCACCATCTCATAACAACTGATTTCCTTGCTGACTTCGTTAATCTCGGCTCTGCTCGACACAAGAGCCGAAACGTCGTCAGCATAGGCGGAATACCTGGCCGATGTGGTAGCACCGGGCAGGGCAATTCCGCGTAGGACCGGATTCGCCTTTAACTTGCGAAGGAAAGGTTCCAACGCAAGAACGTAAAGCAAGGGCGAAAGCGGACAACCCTGACGAATGGAGCGAGACAATACGAAAGGCTCCGATCGTACTCCATTCACCTCCACCAGCGCACCGGGAGTCGCATACAGAAGTCGGATCCAGGTGCGAAAGTACGGCCCGAAACCGGCCGCCGAAAGAACAGCCTCCAGAAACCGATGGTCAACCCTATCGAAGGCCTTGGACTGATCTAAATTGATCAGCGCGGCTTCACTGTCGACTTGCTCGATGATCAGGCGTACCATATGAAGGTTGTCCTGAATAGTCCTACCCTTCACAGCACAAGTCTGTTCAGGGCCAATCAGACTAGACAGGACAAGCTGCAAACGGTTGGCCAAGATCTTAGCCAAAATCTTTAACTCTGTGTTTAACATAGTTAAAGGGCGAAAGTTACCTAACCCATCCCCTCCGTTTTTATCCTTGCGTAACAACTTGATCACGCCCCTGGTGAAGCGTTGGGGTATAGACCCCTGCTTCATCCAGTTGGCGAAAATCAGTGCCAGCAGCGGAACAAAAACGGGCGACTGCCTCAAGTACACTTCGTACGGAAGACCATCCAGTCCCGGAGACTTGTCCAGGCCAACCTGTTTCATCGCTTCCCAGATTTCCGACTCTGAAATGGGACCCTCGCACCTAGCCGCTTCAGCTGCCTCGAGGCAGGGAAAGTCGGCTAAATAGGCGTCGAACTGAGCAGGGCTCAGACCGGGCTCCCTGGTGAAAAGCTCCTGAAAGTAGTCACGAAAAGCCTCGCATATGCCCTCGTTTGTTGTCACGGTCCGCCTATCCGGCAATGTGACGCATGCGATATGTCGCTGAGATGCATTCCGAGCTTCCTCTGACCGCAATTCCGCGGCCATATTCGTAGCCTCAGAGGACATTCTTTTTAACCTAGCCCTAACTACCAGAGCTTGATCCTTCTTGATAAGCAAGGAGGCCAACTCTGCCTTAGCTAAGGCTATGTCCCCACTATCACGGGATTTCACCGCCCGATCGACCTTTTGCTCTAAAGCCGTTTGCGCCGCTAATCTATCTCGATTGAGCCGACGACTATAATCAGCAGCAAACGTTCGGATTTTAGATTTTAATTTATCCCACCAGGCATTTCCCACAACCGCGCCCGTCAGTTCCCTTTGAATCATTAGTAGTAGCTGGTCCCGGAAATCTTGCTCACCAAATAATGATGAGTTGAATTTCCAGTAGCCAGCCATCCTAACCTTAGGCTTATCTAAGTTTACACGGACCCGGACAAGCCTATGATCCGAATAAACTATCTCATGAAAACTTGGTCACCCTAAGAGCCCTACATCGACTCTCCTAACTAAGACTCGGTCTAGATAACTAGCCAAGCCGCCACTATTGGTCCAAGTCCACACTACCCCCCGAGGATGTTCATTTCGGTACTTATCCACAAGATCGAACCCGTCGATAAAGTCCCGAAATGGTTTCACGTCTCGGTTGTTAGTACCCGAATTTGGCCCTATACGATCTATATCGGGATCAAGGACGGCATTCCAATCACCCACTAAAACTACCCGCCGCGATGGCGTCAAAAACGGCTCGATCTGCCGAAACAAAGCAGGCCGCTCAGCATGGGCATTGGGCGCATAAACCCCAATGAGACGAAGAGCCTTATCCTTTATGGTAACATCCAGCACGCAAAGTCTGCCCGCCGGATCCGCGAAGACAAGAACACACGCAGCCTTCAAAGACTTGCTCACCAGCCAAGAGACACCCCTCGAGCGTCCATCAAAACATGCTGAATAGAGGGAAAACCCCCTAGACAGAATGCCTTCATAGTCACGAGAAGAAAAACGGGTTTCTTGGACACAACATATATTCACCCCGAGACGCTGAAGGTCACGAGAGAGCCTCACCCTTCGAGACTCGGACCTCAGGCCTCGGGCATTTATACTTGCTAACCAGAGGGCCATGATGAATACTGATTAGGGTTGCCCTCCTGCATTGAACATGGCCGGGGTCAGGACACCGACGGCCTCTCCCATTGAGCCAGTACCCATCTCACTTTTGATGGTGCCATCAGGAGACAGGCCGCCAATGTCCAGGGGAAATGTTAGTTTTAAAGCTCTATACAGGGAGGGGTGAACGAAAATCGGGAACCTCCCTGAACAAAATTGCTTCAGTTTATTTACATTATCGTCGTCAAAACACGACATTGGTGGGAACATCTCAAATGTTTCGTTTGCAAGGGCCATCATTGCCCATATCTGTTGCCCAGCTACGCCTGACCTTACCACAGTGAGAACCCTTTTGGCGTTGGGAAAATTTCGGGGGTTTTCTATCTCGAGGTCATTGATTTTTTTAAAATTAATAAGGGCCTTTAAATTTTTTAGTTTTTTTGCATGAATTGACGCCTTTTCCTCGATTTCTTTGGAGACTCGGCACACGTCTTCCCCTGTATTATAAATGGGTTTTGATTTTTTCTTTTCTGATGTGGACTCGGATGAGTCGGAGGAAGGGCTTCTTTGTCTTTTCTGCTGGTCTTTCCTTGGTGAGTTGATGGGAGTTTGCATAGGGGAAGGTTTGGGAGAAGGAATAGGGGTTGATTTTCTTTGTGGTGATTTTGCTTTCTGCAGTGTGGTCATTTTTGTTGATACTTTGGGTAAAGGTTTGACAATAGGGGGAGGAACCATGGGATAATGTCTAGCGACTGGGGAAGACGGTGCCGAAATGGAGATGCCAGATTTCTTGTCGCCTTCCTGACGTTTGGATCTTAAAGACTCTTTTAACTGGAGTAGTTTTTCTTTCTTCTCAAAGGAAGGTTCGTACTGAATCATTTTCTTCCTTAATTTATCTGTGTAGCTAGCCGGAGAGTCGCCCTTATCACTGGTTGAGGGAGTGGGGCTGTTTGTGTCCTTCGTTGGTTTATGAGTGGGACGAGGTCCCGCTGCCTGACTCTTCCCTTTAGCCCTACCAACGACCTGCCATTCCCCCTCCTCCTTCTCCGCGACCGCATTAGCGGCGGGCAAAGGCTTTTCGGGGAATGGGGGCTGAGATTTGGACCCAACCGGGGGATTTTCCACACCGGTCCTGGTCGCTGGTGTGCCCACTACAGGCGTGACGGATGGATCAGACTCGACCAAAGGGGGATTTGGTTGAGCGGGGGCCAGAACATCAGAGGCCTTCATCTCTGTGCAGGAAAGGGCAAGGTGACCAGTCTTACCACATTTCCAGCATGCCGGTTTACGCCCGATGACAATTATTGGCATCTTCTGGCCCTCGACAGTCAGACAGTTGGGGATGGAGCGGAAGGCTTTTTCGTCAATCATGATCTCGAAACTCCACCCCCCGGTCAGATCATCTGACGAAGCACTATGAATCTGCCCAAACTGGGACAGATACGCGGCTAAATGCTCGCCGACAATCTGAGGAGGGACCTCATATACCGAAACCTTGGTCCTCCGCCTGCCTTCATATTCCGTGCGTAGAATTAGGTCCTTAGTGATAAGGTCCCTCTTGGTCATACTTTCACAATCGGCAGGCGTGGGCAACAGTACGTCCCACATAAAAAATTTCTTTCCTTTGATGACTCTCTGAGCTTTGATGCCCAGAGAAGTCAACGTTTTAATAACGGTGTCTTTTGTGGATCGACAAATTTTGCGCGAGCGCTTATCGACCACAAAGACTGACACAATTCTTTTCTCAACCTTCTGTAGTTCCACGGGATTGGACAAGAGCCCATCTGCTGTCACCAGATGTGCGTAACTCTTGGCCTTCTCGAGGAATTCCGTCATGTTGATTAAACACTTGGGCGGGGACTTCCAGCAGGAGGGCGTCTCTCCGGCCACGTCATTAGATTTGGGGGTCTGGTCATGTTGGATTTGGCCACTTTCGGCCACCATATTCTTTTCTTGTTGGCTGGTTCTCTTATCAGCACTTTGGCCACTTTCGGCCACCATATTCTTGTCTAGATTGCTGGTTTTATTTTCAGCACTTTGGCCACTTTCGGCCACCGTATTATCGTCTGTAACAGTGGAAATAGTACGGGTATTTTGGTCATTTGATGCCACCATACTTTTTCCGGGACTTTTATTTTTTCTTTCTAAATTTTTATCTTTAGAAGACACTGCAGAATCTGCGTCAATTTTTGGGGTCTGATCGGTATCCATTTCTACCCCCTTGTCCGGCGGGTCATTTTTCTTTTTTTTAGGCCCAAACAGGTTTTTCTTAACAGTTTTCTTGGGACCCATTTTTTAAACTTTTTATTTTTTTTTTTAAACTTTCACAAAAACAAGAAACAACAAATAAAAGTGTAATTTAAAACAAAAGATAAACACGAATAAATCACAAAAAACAAAGAAATTTAACGAGACAGATAAACAGTTAAACAGGCAAAGATACTTAAACGTTAAACAGAAACACGTACACAAAGACAAAATACGTTAAAAATAAAACAGTTAACAATTACAAATTACAAAATGTAAATACGCAAAGGAAAAAAGGAATTTAAGACAGAAAATAAACAAAAAGTATCATTTTTTACAATAATACAACAAAAAGTACGAAAACAAAAATGCCAAACGGGTTCACAAAAACAATATGGCCGCTACTAGAAAAATCTAGTCGACCCAAACACGTAAACTAAAATAAACAAGAACTAACGAATAGAAAAATAAATATGCAAAATAAATACGAGAAGTTACAATAAAACACAGAACAGATTCAAATAAAAGAAAACAGAAAATTTAAACACTTATTTACAACAGAAAACGACAAAGAACAATGAAACACGTAGAAATCAAATGTAAACAAAGAAAATAAAGTCTAACGTGGGGCAAAAATAAACAATGAATAAACAATGAAAAATAAAGTTTGGCGTGGGGAATTTACTGAAATTAAAAGGAAATTAAAACGCAAAAAAGAAAAATGAAAATTTAAATTAAGAGAGAACAAGGGGTAAAAAAAATAAAAATGAGGGGAGGGACAAGAAAGAAAAAATCAAACTTTTCGCAAAAAAGTCAATAAATCAAACAGAATAAAATTGCAAAAATGTAACTTAACAAAGGTTGAAATCAAAAACAGTTCTTAACAATGACACAAAACGTCTGGCGTCGAGCACCGGTCGTACACGGTCGGAAAAAAAAGAACCCTCCTCACAAAGGTACCATAGCGAAGAGCGATATTTATTCTGTATATTCTACAGAAATGCGGCACATGGCCAAAGGGGGGATTGGGGAAAATAGGACGGTCTTCATCTGTCTTAACTATAACTTAGCTAGCCGCAAACACTGACCCAATCGTACGAACAATATTCCTTACACCAAAACACCACATTCATCCGTACCGTTCTTACTACAACCACCATAATACCTCACTGTCTCTATGAAAATACTGACTAGTCCCCATATGTACAATTCAATGTCTGTGGGGGGAGGGGGATAAAATAACAAATTTAAAAATTAACCCCAATGAGTATATACAAATGATTACAAAATATTTACAAGAAACTAAAGAAAATGTTATTAGTAAATAAAACCCCCCACAATAACTAAATGTGGCAGAAATACCAGTTCGCTGGCCGAAATCAATGCGGGACTATAATATTATAAAACATTCATCCATCCCAAACACACACACTGACACGCACTCATTCAGACACAACAACAAATACGAAAACACTCACGCGAAACGAAAGGCGTCCCGCATCCTACCTGCGAACTGACATCACCAACCACCTAACGAGGGAGGGGATGGGGAATTAAACTTAAAGAAAAAGAAAAGGGGGGAGAAATAAAAGGGGCCAAATAAGCATACATACCCTAGCTAAGTTAACTGGAAAAGGGAAACTAAAACATCAAAAACTGAAACCTAAACTAGCCTAATTTTTGGAATGGGTTGCCCTAGTTCAACCCAGGAAGAGCAATATCCTGATGCCTAACCGGCATCAAAGTGCCACTCGAGGTCAGCTCCTTTCACACGACACATGCGCGCAAGATGCACCCACCTTTTGCTGAATTCTGATGAAGTGAGCCGCCACCTTTCCGTCCTAATCTTGACTTTAAGCTGATGCTTAAAGTACAAGATCAGTTGGGAAGAGGTGAACTTCTCGCCTCCATAGAATCCCTTCTGACGCGTCGTCCATATCACGACTCTCAAAACACCTAGCAAGCAGTGGAACACATATAGTTCAGCCTTCGTCAGCGGCGGTGCCACATTGCTACAAACGGAAGAGGCTTCCAGGACAAAGAACTTTCCCCGCAGCATGCGGACCATGAGGCCTTCAACGAACTTGCACAACGGCACTACCAGGCTGCACTGAAAGAAGGCGTGACCCAG
Organism: Acanthosepion esculentum; assembly: GCA_964036315.1. Classification (NCBI taxonomy): domain Eukaryota; kingdom Metazoa; phylum Mollusca; class Cephalopoda; order Sepiida; family Sepiidae; genus Acanthosepion; species Acanthosepion esculentum. Next base: position 79,577,240 of record OZ038475.1, read on the forward strand.
GGTCTCGACTTCCCCAGTACAGCGTCGGCAGTTTGGAGATTTCTCCAAGCCAGCTGAACAGAGTCTTTTGGCGACCCAGAGGGCCCCACGAATCACCAGCCAGGTGAGTGATGCCTCATCGTTATTGAGACATTTCAACCCGGGCGCCCAAGGCCATATTGAGCGAGCCTCCTGCTTCGTAAGTCCGAGCTCGCCAATCAGCTCATCATGAACGGACCCCCTGACTAAAACTTGATATAACGCCCTACGAGACAACGCCTGGACGTTGGAGAGGCCATCCGACGCCCATAAGAGGCGCTTCAGAGCAATACGACATTCGCGATAGAAGGAGCACTCGGCTCGGGGTAAACGGTGGGCCTCCTCCTCGCACGAGTGCACACTTCTTAGGGATGGGAAATTCTTACGGACGTCTTCCTTCCAGAAGGCGCCCTCCCCATCCGGGTCGCGACACATTCGATCCAGAAAGCTAATGCGAAGCATATGTTGACGAATCTCAATGCTTGGCATGCCCAGACCGCCCTCAGAAGGATGAAGGCAACAGATCTCCCGAGTGACTCTGGCGGCCTTGCCTCTCCACAAGAAAGAGAACAAGAGCCTCACTAACGCCATCAAAGTGTCATACGGAAGTGGAAGTACAGAGAGTCGGTAAAGGAGAATCGGGTAGATGTGTGAAACACATACTTCCGCCCTCCCCTTTAAGGAAAGATTCCTCCGAGACCACAAATTAATTGCGATCTCGGCCTTCCCTTGCACCTCCGACCAATTCATTTCCAACCGGAGATCAGGACCGAACCAGACGCCGAGAATCTTGACCGGTCCATCCGTCCAGTGGAAAGGTCCGGGAAGAGAAACTCCCTTCCACGCACCCAACCGCAAGCCAACAGACTTATCGCGGTTGATCTTGGCCCCTGTCACCATCTCATAACAACTGATTTCCCTGCTGACTTCGTTAATCTCGGCTCTGCTCGACACAAGAGCCGAAACGTCGTCAGCATAGGCGGAATACCTGGCCGATGTGGTAGCACCGGGCAGGGCAATTCCGCGTAGGACCGGATTCGCCTTTAACTTGCGAAGGAAAGGTTCCAACGCAAGAACGTAAAGCAAGGGCGAAAGCGGACAACCCTGACGAATGGAGCGAGACAATACGAAAGGCTCCGATCGTACTCCATTCACCTCCACCAGCGCACCGGGAGTCGCATACAGAAGTCGGATCCAGGTGCGAAAGTACGGCCCGAAACCGGCCGCCGAAAGAACAGCCTCCAGAAACCGATGGTCAACCCTATCGAAGGCCTTGGACTGATCTAAATTGATCAGCGCGGCTTCACTGTCGACTTGCTCGATGATCAGGCGTACCATATGAAGGTTGTCCTGAATAGTCCTACCCTTCACAGCACAAGTCTGTTCAGGGCCAATCAGACTAGACAGGACAAGCTGCAAACGGTTGGCCAAGATCTTAGCCAAAATCTTTAACTCTGTGTTTAACATAGTTAAAGGGCGAAAGTTACCTAACCCATCCCCTCCGTTTTTATCCTTGCGTAACAACTTGATCACGCCCCTGGTGAAGCGTTGGGGTATAGACCCCTGCTTCATCCAGTTGGCGAAAATCAGTGCCAGCAGCGGAACAAAAACGGGCGACTGCCTCAAGTACACTTCGTACGGAAGACCATCCAGTCCCGGAGACTTGTCCAGGCCAACCTGTTTCATCGCTTCCCAGATTTCCGACTCTGAAATGGGACCCTCGCACCTAGCCGCTTCAGCTGCCTCGAGGCAGGGAAAGTCGGCTAAATAGGCGTCGAACTGAGCAGGGCTCAGACCGGGCTCCCTGGTGAAAAGCTCCTGAAAGTAGTCACGAAAAGCCTCGCATATGCCCTCGTTTGTTGTCACGGTCCGCCTATCCGGCAATGTGACGCATGCGATATGTCGCTGAGATGCATTCCGAGCTTCCTCTGACCGCAATTCCGCGGCCATATTCGTAGCCTCAGAGGACATTCTTTTTAACCTAGCCCTAACTACCAGAGCTTGATCCTTCTTGATAAGCAAGGAGGCCAACTCTGCCTTAGCTAAGGCTATGTCCCCACTATCACGGGATTTCACCGCCCGATCGACCTTTTGCTCTAAAGCCGTTTGCGCCGCTAATCTATCTCGATTGAGCCGACGACTATAATCAGCAGCAAACGTTCGGATTTTAGATTTTAATTTATCCCACCAGGCGTTTCCCACAACCGCACCCGTCAGTTCCCTTTGAATCATTAGTAGTAGCTGGTCCCGGAAATCTTGCTCACCAAACAATGATGAGTTGAATTTCCAGTAGCCAGCCATCCTAACCTTAGGCTTATCTAAGTTTACACGGACCCGGACAAGCCTATGATCCGAATAAACTATCTCATGAAAACTTGGACACCCTAAGAGCCCTACATCGACTCTCCTAACTAAGACTCGGTCTAGATAACTAGCCAAGCCGCCACTATTGGTCCAAGTCCACACTACCCCCCGAGGATGTTCATTTCGGTACTTATCCACAAGATCGAACCTGTCGATAAAGTCCCGAAATGGTTTCACGTCTCGGTTGTTAGTACCCGAATTTGGCCCTATACGATCTATATCGGGATCAAGGACGGCATTCCAATCACCCACTAAAACTACCCGCCGCGATGGCGTCAAAAACGGCTCGATCTGCCGAAACAAAGCAGGCCGCTCAGCATGGGCATTGGGCGCATAAACCCCAATGAGACGAAGAGCCTTATCCTTTATGGTAACATCCAGCACGCAAAGTCTGCCCGCCGGATCCGCGAAGACAAGAACACACGCAGCCTTCAAAGACTTGCTCACCAGCCAAGAAACACCCCTCGAGCGTCCATCAAAACATGCTGAATAGAGGGAAAACCCCCTAGACAGAATGCCTTCATAGTCACGAGAAGAAAAACGGGTTTCTTGGACACAACATATATTCACCCCGAGACGCTGAAGGTCACGAGAGAGCCTCACCCTTCGAGACTCGGACCTCAGGCCTCGGGCATTTATACTTGCTAACCAGAGGGCCATGATGAATACTGATTAGGGTTGCCCTCCTGCATTGAACATGGCCGGGGTCAGGACACCGACGGCCTCTCCCATTGAGCCAGTACCCATCTCACTTTTGATGGTGCCATCAGGAGACAGGCCGCCAATGTCCAGGGGAAATGTTAATTTAAGGGCTCTATATAGGGAGGGGTGAACAAAAATCGGGTACCTCCCTGAACAAAATTGCTGTAATTTTTTCACATTCTCGTCGTCAAAGGAAGCCATCGGAGGGAACATTCCAAACGCTTCATTGGCTTCGGCCATCATAGCCCACACATTCTGTCCGGCAACACCAGATCTCACCACTGTGAGGACTCTTTTTGCTTTGGGGAAGTTGTTCGGGTTTTCCACGTCCACATCACTGATTTTTCTGAAATTGAGAAGTGTTTTTAAATCTTTCATTTTTTTTGCATGAATTAAAGCTTTTTTTTCATGTTCTTTTGTGACTCGGCACACATCTTCCCCTGTATTAAAAATGGGTTTGATTTTTTTTTCCGAAGTGTGCTCAGAACTGTCTGATGATGGGCTTCTTTGCCGTTTTTGATGCTCCTGTTTTTTGGGTGTACTGATGGGTGTATGCATAGGAGAATGAACGGGAGTGGATTTCTTTGGAGATGCTTTGGACTTTTTCAGTGTGGTCATGTTGGAGGGAACCTGACTTAAGGATTTTACTACAGGGGGTGGGACCATAGGGTACTGTTTAGTTACAGGGGAAGATGGTGCCGAGAAAGAGATGGTAGATTTTTTTGCAGACTCTTGACGCTTAGCTTTTAAGGCATCTTTCAGTTTCAGCAACTTTTCCTTCTTTTCAAACGATGGTTCATATTGAATCATTTTTTGGCGTAATTTCTCAGAATAACTGGCCGGAGAGTCGCCCTTGGCACTGGTGGAGGGAGTGGGGCTGTTTGTGCCTTTCGATTGTTTAGTTGTGGGACGAGGTCCCGCTGCCTGACTCTTCCCCTTAGCCCTACCAACGACCTGCCATTCCCCCTCCTCCTTCTCCGCGACCGCATTAGCGGCGGGCAAAGGCTTTTCGGGGAATGGGGGCTGCGATTTAGACCCAACCGGGGGATTTTCCCCACCGGTCCTGGTCGCTGGTATGCCCACTACAGGCGGGACGGTTGGATCAGACTCGACCAAAGGGGGATTTGGTTGGGCGGGGGCCAGAACATCAGAGGCCTTCATCTCTGTGCAGGAAAGGGCAAGGTGACCAGTCTTACCACATTTCCAGCATGCCGGTTTACGCCCGATGACAATTATTGGCATCTTCTGGCCCTCGACAGTCAGACAGTTGGGGATGGAGCGGAAGGCTTTTTCGTCAATCATGATCTCGAAACTCCACCCCCCGGTCAGATCATCTGACGAAGCACTATGAATCTGCCCAAACTGGGACAGATACGCGGCTAAATGCTCGCCGACAATCTGAGGAGGGACCTCATATACCGAAACCTTGGTCCTCCGCCTGCCTTCATATTCCGTGCGTAGAATTAGGTCCTTAGTGATAAGGTCCCTCTTGGTCATACTTTCGCAATCGGCAGGCGTGGGCAACAGTACGTCCCACATAAAAAATTTCTTTCCTTTGATGACTCTCTGAGCTTTGATGCCCAGAGAAGTCAACGTTTTAATAACGGTGTCTTTTGTGGATCGACAAATTTTGCGCGAGCGCTTATCGACCACAAAGACTGACACAATTCTTTTCTCAACCTTCTGTAGTTCCACGGGATTGGACAAGAGCCCATCTGCTGTCACCAGATGTGCGTAACTCTTGGCCTTCTCGAGGAATTCCGTCATGTTGATTAAACACTTGGGCGGGGACTTCCAGCAGGAGGGCGTCTCTCCGGCCACGTCATTAGATTTGGGGGTCTGGTCATGTTGGATTTGGCCACTTTCGGCCACCATATTCTTTTCTTGTTGGCTGGTTCTCTTATCAGCACTTTGGCCACTTTCGGCCACCATATTCTTGTCTAGATTGCTGGTTTTATTTTCAGCACTTTGGCCACTTTCGGCCACCGTATTATCGTCTGTAACAGTGGAAATAGTACGGGTATTTTGGTCATTTGATGCCACCATACTTTTTCCGGGACTTTTATTTTTTCTTTCTAAATTTTTATCTTTAGAAGACACTGCAGAATCTTCGTCAATTTTTGGGGTCTGATCGGTATCCATTTCTACCCCCTTGTCCGGCGGGTCATTTTTCTTTTTTTTAGGCCCAAACAGGTTTTTCTTAACAGTTTTCTTGGGACCCATTTTTTAAACTTTTTATTTTTTTTTAAACTTTCACAAAAACAAGAAACAACAAATAAAAGTGTAATTTAAAACAAAAGATAAACACGAATAAATCACAAAAAACAAAGAAATTTAACGAGACAGATAAACAGGCAAAGATACTTAAACGTTAAACAGAAACACGTACACAAAGACAAAATACGTTAAAAATAAAACAGTTAACAATTACAAATTACAAAATGTAAATACGCAAAGGAAAAAAGGAATTTAAGACAGAAAATAAACAAAAAGTATCTTTTTTTACAATAATACAACAAAAAGTACGAAAACAAAAATGCCAAACGGGTTCACAAAAACAATATGGCCGCTACTAGAAAAATCTAGTCGACCCAAACACGTAAACTAAAATAAACAAGAACTAACGAATAGAAAAATAAATATGCAAAATAAATACGAGAAGTTACAATAAAACACAGAACAGATTCAAATAAAAGAAAACAGAAAATTTAAACACTTATTTACAACAGAAAACGACAAAGAACAATGAAACACGTAGAAATCAAATGTAAACAAAGAAAATAAAGTCTAACGTGGGGCAAAAATAAACAATGAAAAATAAAGTTTGGCGTGGGGAATTTACTGAAATTAAAAGGAAATTAAAACGCAAAAAAGAAAAATGAAAATTTAAATTAAGAAAGAACAAGGGGTAAAAAAAAAATAAAAATGAGGGGAGGGACAAGAAAGAAAAAATCAAACTTTTCGCAAAAAAGTCAATAAATCAAACAGAATAAAATTGCAAAAATGTAACTTAACAAAGGTTGAAATCAAAAACAGTTCTTAACAATGACACAAAACGTCTGGCGTCGAGCACCGGTCGTACACGGTCGGAAAAAAAAGAACCCTCCTCACAAAGGTACCATAGCGAAGAGCGATATTTATTCTGTATATTCTACAGAAATGCGGCACATGGCCAAAGGGGGGATTGGGGAAAATAGGACGGTCTTCATCTGTCTTAACTATAACTTAGCTAGCCGCAAACACTGACCCAATCGTACGAACAATATTCCTTACACCAAAACACCACATTCATCCGTACCGTTCTTACTACAACCACCATAATACCTCACTGTCTCTATGAAAATACTGACTAGTCCCCATATGTACAATTCAATGTCTGTGGGGGGAGGGGGATAAAATAACAAATTTAAAAATTAACCCCAATGAGTATATACAAATGATTACAAAATATTTACAAGAAACTAAAGAAAATGTTATTAGTAAATAAAACCCCCCACAATAACTAAATGTGGCAGAAATACCAGTTCGCTGGCCGAAATCAATGCGGGACTATAATATTATAAAACATTCATCCATCCCAAGCACACACACTGACACGCACTCATTCAGACACAACAACAAATACGAAAACACTCACGCGAAACGAAAGGCGTCCCGCATCCTACCTGCGAACTGACATCACCAACCACCTAACGAGGGATGGGCTGGGGAATTAAACTTAAAGAAAAAGAAAGGGGGGCAGAAATAAAAGGGGGGCCAAATGAGCATACATACCCTAGCTAAGTTAACTGGAAAAGGGAAACTAAAACATCAAAAACTGAAACCTAAACTAGCCTAATTTTTGGAATGGGTTGCCCTAGTTCAACCCAGGAAGAGCAATATCCTGATGCCTAACCGGCATCAAAGTGCCACTCGAGGTCAGCTCCTTTCACACGACACATGCGCGCAAGATGCACCCACCTTTTGCTGAATTCTGATGAAGTGAGCCGCCACCTTTCCGTCCTAATCTTGACTTTAAGCTGATGCTTAAAGTACAAGATCAGTTGGGAAGAGGTGAACTTCTCGCCTCCATAGAATCCCTTCTGACGCGTCGTCCATATCACGACTCTCAAAACACCTAGCAAGCAGTGGAACACATATAGTTCAGCCTTCGTCAGCGGCGGTGCCACATTGCTACAAACGGAAGAGGCTTCCAGGACAAAGAACTTTCCCCGCAGCATGCGGACCATGAGGCCTTCAACGAACTTGCACAACGGCACTACCAGGCTGCACTGAAAGAAGGCGTGACCCAGGGTCTCGACTTCCCCAGTACAGCGTCGGCAGTTTGGAGATTTCTCCAAGCCAGCTGAACAGAGTCTTTTGGCGACCCAGAGGGCCCCACGAATCACCAGCCAGGTGAGTGATGCCTCATCGTTATTGAGACATTTCAACCCGGGCGCCCAAGGCCATATTGAGCGAGCCTCCTGCTTCGTAAGTCCGAGCTCGCCAATCAGCTCATCATGAACGGACCCCCTGACTAAAACTTGATATAACGCCCTACGAGACAACGCCTGGACGTTGGAGAGGCCATCCGACGCCCATAAGAGGCGCTTCAGAGCAATACGACATTCGCGATAGAAGGAGCACTCGGCTCGGGGTAAACGGTGGGCCTCCTCCTCGCACGAGTGCACACTTCTTAGGGTTGGGAAATTCTTACGGACGTCTTCCTTCCAGAAGGCGCCCTCCCCATCCGGGTCGCGACACATTCGATCCAGAAAGCTAATGCGAAGCATATGTTGACGAATCTCAATGCTTGGCATGCCCAGACCGCCCTCAGAAGGATGAAGGCAACAGATCTCCCGAGTGACTCTGGCGGCCTTGCCTCTCCACAAGAAAGAGAACAAGAGCCTCACTAACGCCATCAAAGTGTCATACGGAAGTGGAAGTACAGAGAGTCGGTAAAGGAGAATCGGGTAGATGTGTGAAACACATACTTCCGCCCTCCCCTTTAAGGAAAGATTCCTCCGAGACCACAAATTAATTGCGATCTCGGCCTTCCCTTGCACCTCCGACCAATTCATTTCCAACCGGAGATCAGGACCGAACCAGACGCCGAGAATCTTGACCGGTCCATCCGTCCAGTGGAAAGGTCCGGGAAGAGAAACTCCCTTCCACGCACCCAACCGCAAGCCAACAGACTTATCGCGGTTGATCTTGGCCCCTGTCACCATCTCATAACAACTGATTTCCTTGCTGACTTCGTTAATCTCGGCTCTGCTCGACACAAGAGCCGAAACGTCGTCAGCATAGGCGGAATACCTGGCCGATGTGGTAGCACCGGGCAGGGCAATTCCGCGTAGGACCGGATTCGCCTTTAACTTGCGAAGGAAAGGTTCCAACGCAAGAACGTAAAGCAAGGGCGAAAGCGGACAACCCTGACGAATGGAGCGAGACAATACGAAAGGCTCCGATCGTACTCCATTCACCTCCACCAGCGCACCGGGAGTCGCATACAGAAGTCGGATCCAGGTGCGAAAGTACGGCCCGAAACCGGCCGCCGAAAGAACAGCCTCCAGAAACCGATGGTCAACCCTATCGAAGGCCTTGGACTGATCTAAATTGATCAGCGCGGCTTCACTGTCGACTTGCTCGATGATCAGGCGTACCATATGAAGGTTGTCCTGAATAGTCCTACCCTTCACAGCACAAGTCTGTTCAGGGCCAATCAGACTAGACAGGACAAGCTGCAAACGGTTGGCCAAGATCTTAGCCAAAATCTTTAACTCTGTGTTTAACATAGTTAAAGGGCGAAAGTTACCTAACCCATCCCCTCCGTTTTTATCCTTGCGTAACAACTTGATCACGCCCCTGGTGAAGCGTTGGGGTATAGACCCCTGCTTCATCCAGTTGGCGAAAATCAGTGCCAGCAGCGGAACAAAAACGGGCGACTGCCTCAAGTACACTTCGTACGGAAGACCATCCAGTCCCGGAGACTTGTCCAGGCCAACCTGTTTCATCGCTTCCCAGATTTCCGACTCTGAAATGGGACCCTCGCACCTAGCCGCTTCAGCTGCCTCGAGGCAGGGAAAGTCGGCTAAATAGGCGTCGAACTGAGCAGGGCTCAGACCGGGCTCCCTGGTGAAAAGCTCCTGAAAGTAGTCACGAAAAGCCTCGCATATGCCCTCGTTTGTTGTCACGGTCCGCCTATCCGGCAATGTGACGCATGCGATATGTCGCTGAGATGCATTCCGAGCTTCCTCTGACCGCAATTCCGCGGCCATATTCGTAGCCTCAGAGGACATTCTTTTTAACCTAGCCCTAACTACCAGAGCTTGATCCTTCTTGATAAGCAAGGAGGCCAACTCTGCCTTAGCTAAGGCTATGTCCCCACTATCACGGGATTTCACCGCCCGATCGACCTTTTGCTCTAAAGCCGTTTGCGCCGCTAATCTATCTCGATTGAGCCGACGACTATAATCAGCAGCAAACGTTCGGATTTTAGATTTTAATTTATCCCACCAGGCGTTTCCCACAACCGCACCCGTCAGTTCCCTTTGAATCATTAGTAGTAGCTGGTCCCGGAAATCTTGCTCACCAAACAATGATGAGTTGAATTTCCAGTAGCCAGCCATCCTAACCTTAGGCTTATCTAAGTTTACACGGACCCGGACAAGCCTATGATCCGAATAAACTATCTCATGAAAACTTGGACACCCTAAGAGCCCTACATCGACTCTCCTAACTAAGACTCGGTCTAGATAACTAGCCAAGCCGCCACTATTGGTCCAAGTCCACACTACCCCCCGAGGATGTTCATTTCGGTACTTATCCACAAGATCGAACCTGTCGATAAAGTCCCGAAATGGTTTCACGTCTCGGTTGTTAGTACCCGAATTTGGCCCTATACGATCTATATCGGGATCAAGGACGGCATTCCAATCACCCACTAAAACTACCCGCCGCGATGGCGTCAAAAACGGCTCGATCTGCCGAAACAAAGCAGGCCGCTCAGCATGGGCATTGGGCGCATAAACCCCAATGAGACGAAGAGCCTTATCCTTTATGGTAACATCCAGCACGCAAAGTCTGCCCGCCGGATCCGCGAAGACAAGAACACACGCAGCCTTCAAAGACTTGCTCACCAGCCAAGAGACACCCCTCGAGCGTCCATCAAAACATGCTGAATAGAGGGAAAACCCCCTAGACAGAATGCCTTCATAGAAGAAAAACGGGTTTCTTGGACACAACATATATTCACCCCGAGACGCTGAAGGTCACGAGAGAGCCTCACCCTTCGAGACTCGGACCTCAGGCCTCGGGCATTTATACTTGCTAACCAGAGGGCCATGATGAATACTGATTAGGGTTGCCCTCCTGCATTGAACATGGCCGGGGTCAGGACACCGACGGCCTCTCCCATTGAGCCAGTACCCATCTCACTTTTGATGGTGCCATCAGGAGACAGGCCGCCAATGTCCAGGGGAAATGTTAATTTAAGGGCTCTATATAGGGAGGGGTGAACAAAAATCGGGTACCTCCCTGAACAAAATTGCTGTAATTTTTTCACATTCTCGTCGTCAAAGGAAGCCATCGGAGGGAACATTCCAAACGCTTCATTGGCTTCGGCCATCATAGCCCACACATTCTGTCCGGCAACACCAGATCTCACCACTGTGAGGACTCTTTTTGCTTTGGGGAAGTTGTTCGGGTTTTCCACGTCCACATCACTGATTTTTCTGAAATTGAGAAGTGTTTTTAAATCTTTCATTTTTTTTGCATGAATTAAAGCTTTTTTTTCATGTTCTTTTGTGACTCGGCACACATCTTCCCCTGTATTAAAAATGGGTTTGATTTTTTTTTCCGAAGTGTGCTCAGAACTGTCTGATGATGGGCTTCTTTGCCGTTTTTGATGCTCCTGTTTTTTGGGTGTACTGATGGGTGTATGCATAGGAGAATGAACGGGAGTGGATTTCTTTGGAGATGCTTTGGACTTTTTCAGTGTGGTCATGTTGGAGGGAACCTGACTTAAGGATTTTACTACAGGGGGTGGGACCATAGGGTACTGTTTAGTTACAGGGGAAGATGGTGCCGAGAAAGAGATGGTAGATTTTTTTGCAGACTCTTGACGCTTAGCTTTTAAGGCATCTTTCAGTTTCAGCAACTTTTCCTTCTTTTCAAACGATGGTTCATATTGAATCATTTTTTGGCGTAATTTCTCAGAATAACTGGCCGGAGAGTCGCCCTTGGCACTGGTGGAGGGAGTGGGGCTGTTTGTGCCTTTCGATTGTTTAGTTGTGGGACGAGGTCCCGCTGCCTGACTCTTCCCCTTAGCCCTACCAACGACCTGCCATTCCCCCTCCTCCTTCTCCGCGACCGCATTAGCGGCGGGCAAAGGCTTTTCGGGGAATGGGGGCTGCGATTTAGACCCAACCGGGGGATTTTCCCCACCGGTCCTGGTCGCTGGTATGCCCACTACAGGCGGGACGGTTGGATCAGACTCGACAAAAGGGGGATTTGGTTGGGCGGGGGCCAGAACATCAGAGGCCTTCATCTCTGTGCAGGAAAGGGCAAGGTGACCAGTCTTACCACATTTCCAGCATGCCGGTTTACGCCCGATGACAATTATTGGCATCTTCTGGCCCTCGACAGTCAGACAGTTGGGGATGGAGCGGAAGGCTTTTTCGTCAATCATGATCTCGAAACTCCACCCCCCGGTCAGATCATCTGACGAAGCACTATGAATCTGCCCAAACTGGGACAGATACGCGGCTAAATGCTCGCCGACAATCTGAGGAGGGACCTCATATACCGAAACCTTGGTCCTCCGCCTGCCTTCATATTCCGTGCGTAGAATTAGGTCCTTAGTGATAAGGTCCCTCTTGGTCATACTTTCGCAATCGGCAGGCGTGGGCAACAGTACGTCCCACATAAAAAATTTCTTTCCTTTGATGACTCTCTGAGCTTTGATGCCCAGAGAAGTCAACGTTTTAATAACGGTGTCTTTTGTGGATCGACAAATTTTGCGCGAGCGCTTATCGACCACAAAGACTGACACAATTCTTTTCTCAACCTTCTGTAGTTCCACGGGATTGGACAAGAGCCCATCTGCTGTCACCAGATGTGCGTAACTCTTGGCCTTCTCGAGGAATTCCGTCATGTTGATTAAACACTTGGGCGGGGACTTCCAGCAGGAGGGCGTCTCTCCGGCCACGTCATTAGATTTGGGGGTCTGGTCATGTTGGATTTGGCCACTTTCGGCCACCATATTCTTTTCTTGTTGGCTGGTTCTCTTATCAGCACTTTGGCCACTTTCGGCCACCATATTCTTGTCTAGATTGCTGGTTTTATTTTCAGCACTTTGGCCACTTTCGGCCACCGTATTATCGTCTGTAACAGTGGAAATAGTACGGGTATTTTGGTCATTTGATGCCACCATACTTTTTCCGGGACTTTTATTTTTTCTTTCTAAATTTTTATCTTTAGAAGACACTGCAGAATCTGCGTCAATTTTTGGGGTCTGATCGGTATCCATTTCTACCCCCTTGTCCGGCGGGTCATTTTTCTTTTTTTTAGGCCCAAACAGGTTTTTCTTAACAGTTTTCTTGGGACCCATTTTTTAAACTTTTTATTTTTTTTTTTTAAACTTTCACAAAAACAAGAAACAACAAATAAAAGTGTAATTTAAAACAAAAGATAAACACGAATAAATCACAAAAAACAAAGAAATTTAACGAGACAGTTAAACAGGCAAAGATACTTAAACGTTAAACAGAAACACGTACACAAAGACAAAATACGTTAAAAATAAAACAGTTAACAATTACAAATTACAAAATGTAAATACGCAAAGGAAAAAAGGAATTTAAGACAGAAAATAAACAAAAAGTATCTTTTTTTACAATAATACAACAAAAAGTACGAAAACAAAAATGCCAAACGGGTTCACAAAAACAATATGGCCGCTACTAGAAAAATCTAGTCGACCCAAACACGTAAACTAAAATAAACAAGAACTAACGAATAGAAAAATAAATATGCAAAATAAATACGAGAAGTTACAATAAAACACAGAACAGATTCAAATAAAAGAAAACAGAAAATTTAAACACTTATTTACAACAGAAAACGACAAAGAACAATGAAACACGTAGAAATCAAATGTAAACAAAGAAAATAAAGTCTAACGTGGGGCAAAAATAAACAATGAAAAATAAAGTTTGGCGTGGGGAATTTACTGAAATTAAAAGGAAATTAAAACGCAAAAAAGAAAAATGAAAATTTAAATTAAGAAAGAACAAGGGGTAAAAAAAAAATAAAAATGAGGGGAGGGACAAGAAAGAAAAAATCAAACTTTTCGCAAAAAAGTCAATAAATCAAACAGAATAAAATTGCAAAAATGTAACTTAACAAAGGTTGAAATCAAAAACAGTTCTTAACAATGACACAAAACGTCTGGCGTCGAGCACCGGTCGTACACGGTCGGAAAAAAAAGAACCCTCCTCACAAAGGTACCATAGCGAAGAGCGATATTTATTCTGTATATTCTACAGAAATGCGGCACATGGCCAAAGGGGGGATTGGGGAAAATAGGACGGTCTTCATCTGTCTTAACTATAACTTAGCTAGCCGCAAACACTGACCCAATCGTACGAACAATATTCCTTACACCAAAACACCACATTCATCCGTACCGTTCTTACTACAACCACCATAATACCTCACTGTCTCTATGAAAATACTGACTAGTCCCCATATGTACAATTCAATGTCTGTGGGGGGAGGGGGATAAAATAACAAATTTAAAAATTAACCCCAATGAGTATATACAAATGATTACAAAATATTTACAAGAAACTAAAGAAAATGTTATTAGTAAATAAAACCCCCCACAATAACTAAATGTGGCAGAAATACCAGTTCGCTGGCCGAAATCAATGCGGGACTATAATATTATAAAACATTCATCCATCCTAAGCACACACACTGACACGCACTCATTCAGACACAACAACAAATACGAAAACACTCACGCGAAACGAAAGGCGTCCCGCATCCTACCTGCGAACTGACATCACCAACCACCTAACGAGGGAGGGGATGGGGAATTAAACTTAAAGAAAAAGAAAAGGGGGCAGAAATAAAAGGGGCCAAATGAGCATACATACCCTAGCTAAGTTAACTGGAAAAGGGAAACTAAAACATCAAAAACTGAAACCTAAACTAGCCTAATTTTTGGAATGGGTTGCCCTAGTTCAACCCAGGAAGAGCAATATCCTGATGCCTAACCGGCATCAAAGTGCCACTCGAGGTCAGCTCCTTTCACACGACACATGCGCGCAAGATGCACCCACCTTTTGCTGAATTCTGATGAAGTGAGCCGCCACCTTTCCGTCCTAATCTTGACTTTAAGCTGATGCTTAAAGTACAAGATCAGTTGGGAAGAGGTGAACTTCTCGCCTCCATAGAATCCCTTCTGACGCGTCGTCCATATCACGACTCTCAAAACACCTAGCAAGCAGTGGAACACATATAGTTCAGCCTTCGTCAGCGGCGGTGCCACATTGCTACAAACGGAAGAGGCTTCCAGGACAAAGAACTTTCCCCGCAGCATGCGGACCATGAGGCCTTCAACGAACTTGCACAACGGCACTACCAGGCTGCACTGAAAGAAGGCGTGACCCAGGGTCTCGACTTCCCCAGTACAGCGTCGGCAGTTTGGAGATTTCTCCAAGCCAGCTGAACAGAGTCTTTTGGCGACCCAGAGGGCCCCACGAATCACCAGCCAGGTGAGTGATGCCTCATCGTTATTGAGACATTTCAACCCGGGCGCCCAAGGCCATATTGAGCGAGCCTCCTGCTTCGTAAGTCCGAGCTCGCCAATCAGCTCATCATGAACGGACCCCCTGACTAAAACTTGATATAACGCCCTACGAGACAACGCCTGGACGTTGGAGAGGCCATCCGACGCCCATAAGAGGCGCTTCAGAGCAATACGACATTCGCGATAGAAGGAGCACTCGGCTCGGGGTAAACGGTGGGCCTCCTCCTCGCACGAGTGCACACTTCTTAGGGATGGGAAATTCTTACGGACGTCTTCCTTCCAGAAGGCGCCCTCCCCATCCGGGTCGCGACACATTCGATCCAGAAAGCTAATGCGAAGCATATGTTGACGAATCTCAATGCTTGGCATGCCCAGACCGCCCTCAGAAGGATGAAGGCAACAGATCTCCCGAGTGACTCTGGCGGCCTTGCCTCTCCACAAGAAAGAGAACAAGAGCCTCACTAACGCCATCAAAGTGTCATACGGAAGTGGAAGTACAGAGAGTCGGTAAAGGAGAATCGGGTAGATGTGTGAAACACATACTTCCGCCCTCCCCTTTAAGGAAAGATTCCTCCGAGACCACAAATTAATTGCGATCTCGGCCTTCCCTTGCACCTCCGACCAATTCATTTCCAACCGGAGATCAGGACCGAACCAGACGCCGAGAATCTTGACCGGTCCATCCGTCCAGTGGAAAGGTCCGGGAAGAGAAACTCCCTTCCACGCACCCAACCGCAAGCCAACAGACTTATCGCGGTTGATCTTGGCCCCTGTCACCATCTCATAACAACTGATTTCCCTGCTGACTTCGTTAATCTCGGCTCTGCTCGACACAAGAGCCGAAACGTCGTCAGCATAGGCGGAATACCTGGCCGATGTGGTAGCACCGGGCAGGGCAATTCCGCGTAGGACCGGATTCGCCTTTAACTTGCGAAGGAAAGGTTCCAACGCAAGAACGTAAAGCAAGGGCGAAAGCGGACAACCCTGACGAATGGAGCGAGACAATACGAAAGGCTCCGATCGTACTCCATTCACCTCCACCAGCGCACCGGGAGTCGCATACAGAAGTCGGATCCAGGTGCGAAAGTACGGCCCGAAACCGGCCGCCGAAAGAACAGCCTCCAGAAACCGATGGTCAACCCTATCGAAGGCCTTGGACTGATCTAAATTGATCAGCGCGGCTTCACTGTCGACTTGCTCGATGATCAGGCGTACCATATGAAGGTTGTCCTGAATAGTCCTACCCTTCACAGCACAAGTCTGTTCAGGGCCAATCAGACTAGACAGGACAAGCTGCAAACGGTTGGCCAAGATCTTAGCCAAAATCTTTAACTCTGTGTTTAACATAGTTAAAGGGCGAAAGTTACCTAACCCATCCCCTCCGTTTTTATCCTTGCGTAACAACTTGATCACGCCCCTGGTGAAGCGTTGGGGTATAGACCCCTGCTTCATCCAGTTGGCGAAAATCAGTGCCAGCAGCGGAACAAAAACGGGCGACTGCCTCAAGTACACTTCGTACGGAAGACCATCCAGTCCCGGAGACTTGTCCAGGCCAACCTGTTTCATCGCTTCCCAGATTTCCGACTCTGAAATGGGACCCTCGCACCTAGCCGCTTCAGCTGCCTCGAGGCAGGGAAAGTCGGCTAAATAGGCGTCGAACTGAGCAGGGCTCAGACCGGGCTCCCTGGTGAAAAGCTCCTGAAAGTAGTCACGAAAAGCCTCGCATATGCCCTCGTTTGTTGTCACGGTCCGCCTATCCGGCAATGTGACGCATGCGATATGTCGCTGAGATGCATTCCGAGCTTCCTCTGACCGCAATTCCGCGGCCATATTCGTAGCCTCAGAGGACATTCTTTTTAACCTAGCCCTAACTACCAGAGCTTGATCCTTCTTGATAAGCAAGGAGGCCAACTCTGCCTTAGCTAAGGCTATGTCCCCACTATCACGGGATTTCACCGCCCGATCGACCTTTTGCTCTAAAGCCGTTTGCGCCGCTAATCTATCTCGATTGAGCCGACGACTATAATCAGCAGCAAACGTTCGGATTTTAGATTTTAATTTATCCCACCAGGCGTTTCCCACAACCGCACCCGTCAGTTCCCTTTGAATCATTAGTAGTAGCTGGTCCCGGAAATCTTGCTCACCAAATAATGATGAGTTGAATTTCCAGTAGCCAGCCATCCTAACCTTAGGCTTATCTAAGTTTACACGGACCCGGACAAGCCTATGATCCGAATAAACTATCTCATGAAAACTTGGACACCCTAAGAGCCCTACATCGACTCTCCTAACTAAGACTCGGTCTAGATAACTAGCCAAGCCGCCACTATTGGTCCAAGTCCACACTACCCCCCGAGGATGTTCATTTCGGTACTTATCCACAAGATCGAACCCGTCGATAAAGTCCCGAAATGGTTTCACGTCTCGGTTGTTAGTACCCGAATTTGGCCCTATACGATCTATATCGGGATCAAGGACGGCATTCCAATCACCCACTAAAACTACCCGCCGCGATGGCGTCAAAAACGGCTCGATCTGCCGAAACAAAGCAGGCCGCTCAGCATGGGCATTGGGCGCATAAACCCCAATGAGACGAAGAGCCTTATCCTTTATGGTAACATCCAGCACGCAAAGTCTGCCCGCCGGATCCGCGAAGACAAGAACACACGCAGCCTTCAAAGACTTGCTCACCAGCCAAGAGACACCCCTCGAGCGTCCATCAAAACATGCTGAATAGAGGGAAAACCCCCTAGACAGAATGCCTTCATAGTCACGAGAAGAAAAACGGGTTTCTTGGACACAACATATATTCACCCCGAGACGCTGAAGGTCACGAGAGAGCCTCACCCTTCGAGACTCGGACCTCAGGCCTCGGGCATTTATACTTGCTAACCAGAGGGCCATGATGAATACTGATTAGGGTTGCCCTCCTGCATTGAACATGGCCGGGGTCAGGACACCGACGGCCTCTCCCATTGAGCCAGTACCCATCTCACTTTTGATGGTGCCATCAGGAGACAGGCCGCCAATGTCCAGGGGAAATGTTAATTTAAGGGCTCTATATAGGGAGGGGTGAACAAAAATCGGGTACCTCCCTGAACAAAATTGCTGTAATTTTTTCACATTCTCGTCGTCAAAGGAAGCCATCGGAGGGAACATTCCAAACGCTTCATTGGCTTCGGCCATCATAGCCCACACATTCTGACCGGCAACACCAGATCTCACCACTGTGAGGACTCTTTTTGCTTTGGGGAAGTTGTTCGGGTTTTCCACGTCCACATCACTGATTTTTCTGAAATTGAGAAGTGTTTTTAAATCTTTCATTTTTTTTGCATGAATTAAAGCTTTTTTTTCATGTTCTTTTGTGACTCGGCACACATCTTCCCCTGTATTAAAAATGGGTTTGATTTTTTTTTCCGAAGTGTGCTCAGAACTGTCTGATGATGGGCTTCTTTGCCGTTTTTGATGCTCCTGTTTTTTGGGTGTACTGATGGGTGTATGCATAGGAGAATGAACGGGAGTGGATTTCTTTGGAGATGCTTTGGACTTTTTCAGTGTGGTCATGTTGGAGGGAACCTGACTTAAGGATTTTACTACAGGGGGTGGGACCATAGGGTACTGTTTAGTTACAGGGGAAGATGGTGCCGAGAAAGAGATGGTAGATTTTTTTGCAGACTCTTGACGCTTAGCTTTTAAGGCATCTTTCAGTTTCAGCAACTTTTCCTTCTTTTCAAACGATGGTTCATATTGAATCATTTTTTGGCGTAATTTCTCAGAATAACTGGCCGGAGAGTCGCCCTTGGCACTGGTGGAGGGAGTGGGGCTGTTTGTGCCTTTCGATTGTTTAGTTGTGGGACGAGGTCCCGCTGCCTGACTCTTCCCCTTAGCCCTACCAACGACCTGCCATTCCCCCTCCTCCTTCTCCGCGACCGCATTAGCGGCGGGCAAAGGCTTTTCGGGGAATGGGGGCTGCGATTTAGACCCAACCGGGGGATTTTCCCCACCGGTCCTGGTCGCTGGTATGCCCACTACAGGCGGGACGGTTGGATCAGACTCGACAAAAGGGGGATTTGGTTGGGCGGGGGCCAGAACATCAGAGGCCTTCATCTCTGTGCAGGAAAGGGCAAGGTGACCAGTCTTACCACATTTCCAGCATGCCGGTTTACGCCCGATGACAATTATTGGCATCTTCTGGCCCTCGACAGTCAGACAGTTGGGGATGGAGCGGAAGGCTTTTTCGTCAATCATGATCTCGAAACTCCACCCCCCGGTCAGATCATCTGACGAAGCACTATGAATCTGCCCAAACTGGGACAGATACGCGGCTAAATGCTCGCCGACAATCTGAGGAGGGACCTCATATACCGAAACCTTGGTCCTCCGCCTGCCTTCATATTCCGTGCGTAGAATTAGGTCCTTAGTGATAAGGTCCCTCTTGGTCATACTTTCGCAATCGGCAGGCGTGGGCAACAGTACGTCCCACATAAAAAATTTCTTTCCTTTGATGACTCTCTGAGCTTTGATGCCCAGAGAAGTCAACGTTTTAATAACGGTGTCTTTTGTGGATCGACAAATTTTGCGCGAGCGCTTATCGACCACAAAGACTGACACAATTCTTTTCTCAACCTTCTGTAGTTCCACGGGATTGGACAAGAGCCCATCTGCTGTCACCAGATGTGCGTAACTCTTGGCCTTCTCGAGGAATTCCGTCATGTTGATTAAACACTTGGGCGGGGACTTCCAGCAGGAGGGCGTCTCTCCGGCCACGTCATTAGATTTGGGGGTCTGGTCATGTTGGATTTGGCCACTTTCGGCCACCATATTCTTTTCTTGTTGGCTGGTTCTCTTATCAGCACTTTGGCCACTTTCGGCCACCATATTCTTGTCTAGATTGCTGGTTTTATTTTCAGCACTTTGGCCACTTTCGGCCACCGTATTATCGTCTGTAACAGTGGAAATAGTACGGGTATTTTGGTCATTTGATGCCACCATACTTTTTCCGGGACTTTTATTTTTTCTTTCTAAATTTTTATCTTTAGAAGACACTGCAGAATCTGCGTCAATTTTTGGGGTCTGATCGGTATCCATTTCTACCCCCTTGTCCGGCGGGTCATTTTTCTTTTTTTTAGGCCCAAACAGGTTTTTCTTAACAGTTTTCTTGGGACCCATTTTTTAAACTTTTTATTTTTTTTTTTTAAACTTTCACAAAAACAAGAAACAACAAATAAAAGTGTAATTTAAAACAAAAGATAAACACGAATAAATCACAAAAAACAAAGAAATTTAACGAGACAGTTAAACAGGCAAAGATACTTAAACGTTAAACAGAAACACGTACACAAAGACAAAATACGTTAAAAATAAAACAGTTAACAATTACAAATTACAAAATGTAAATACGCAAAGGAAAAAAGGAATTTAAGACAGAAAATAAACAAAAAGTATCTTTTTTTACAATAATACAACAAAAAGTACGAAAACAAAAATGCCAAACGGGTTCACAAAAACAATATGGCCGCTACTAGAAAAATCTAGTCGACCCAAACACGTAAACTAAAATAAACAAGAACTAACGAATAGAAAAATAAATATGCAAAATAAATACGAGAAGTTACAATAAAACACAGAACAGATTCAAATAAAAGAAAACAGAAAATTTAAACACTTATTTACAACAGAAAACGACAAAGAACAATGAAACACGTAGAAATCAAATGTAAACAAAGAAAATAAAGTCTAACGTGGGGCAAAAATAAACAATGAAAAATAAAGTTTGGCGTGGGGAATTTACTGAAATTAAAAGGAAATTAAAACGCAAAAAAGAAAAATGAAAATTTAAATTAAGAAAGAACAAGGGGTAAAAAAAAAATAAAAATGAGGGGAGGGACAAGAAAGAAAAAATCAAACTTTTCGCAAAAAAGTCAATAAATCAAACAGAATAAAATTGCAAAAATGTAACTTAACAAAGGTTGAAATCAAAAACAGTTCTTAACAATGACACAAAACGTCTGGCGTCGAGCACCGGTCGTACACGGTCGGAAAAAAAAGAACCCTCCTCACAAAGGTACCATAGCGAAGAGCGATATTTATTCTGTATATTCTACAGAAATGCGGCACATGGCCAAAGGGGGGATTGGGGAAAATAGGACGGTCTTCATCTGTCTTAACTATAACTTAGCTAGCCGCAAACACTGACCCAATCGTACGAACAATATTCCTTACACCAAAACACCACATTCATCCGTACCGTTCTTACTACAACCACCATAATACCTCACTGTCTCTATGAAAATACTGACTAGTCCCCATATGTACAATTCAATGTCTGTGGGGGGAGGGGGATAAAATAACAAATTTAAAAATTAACCCCAATGAGTATATACAAATGATTACAAAATATTTACAAGAAACTAAAGAAAATGTTATTAGTAAATAAAACCCCCCACAATAACTAAATGTGGCAGAAATACCAGTTCGCTGGCCGAAATCAATGCGGGACTATAATATTATAAAACATTCATCCATCCTAAGCACACACACTGACACGCACTCATTCAGACACAACAACAAATACGAAAACACTCACGCGAAACGAAAGGCGTCCCGCATCCTACCTGCGAACTGACATCACCAACCACCTAACGAGGGAGGGGATGGGGAATTAAACTTAAAGAAAAAGAAAAGGGGGCAGAAATAAAAGGGGCCAAATGAGCATACATACCCTAGCTAAGTTAACTGGAAAAGGGAAACTAAAACATCAAAAACTGAAACCTAAACTAGCCTAATTTTTGGAATGGGTTGCCCTAGTTCAACCCAGGAAGAGCAATATCCTGATGCCTAACCGGCATCAAAGTGCCACTCGAGGTCAGCTCCTTTCACACGACACATGCGCGCAAGATGCACCCACCTTTTGCTGAATTCTGATGAAGTGAGCCGCCACCTTTCCGTCCTAATCTTGACTTTAAGCTGATGCTTAAAGTACAAGATCAGTTGGGAAGAGGTGAACTTCTCGCCTCCATAGAATCCCTTCTGACGCGTCGTCCATATCACGACTCTCAAAACACCTAGCAAGCAGTGGAACACATATAGTTCAGCCTTCGTCAGCGGCGGTGCCACATTGCTACAAACGGAAGAGGCTTCCAGGACAAAGAACTTTCCCCGCAGCATGCGGACCATGAGGCCTTCAACGAACTTGCACAACGGCACTACCAGGCTGCACTGAAAGAAGGCGTGACCCAGGGTCTCGACTTCCCCAGTACAGCGTCGGCAGTTTGGAGATTTCTCCAAGCCAGCTGAACAGAGTCTTTTGGCGACCCAGAGGGCCCCACGAATCACCAGCCAGGTGAGTGATGCCTCATCGTTATTGAGACATTTCAACCCGGGCGCCCAAGGCCATATTGAGCGAGCCTCCTGCTTCGTAAGTCCGAGCTCGCCAATCAGCTCATCATGAACGGACCCCCTGACTAAAACTTGATATAACGCCCTACGAGACAACGCCTGGACGTTGGAGAGGCCATCCGACGCCCATAAGAGGCGCTTCAGAGCAATACGACATTCGCGATAGAAGGAGCACTCGGCTCGGGGTAAACGGTGGGCCTCCTCCTCGCACGAGTGCACACTTCTTAGGGATGGGAAATTCTTACGGACGTCTTCCTTCCAGAAGGCGCCCTCCCCATCCGGGTCGCGACACATTCGATCCAGAAAGCTAATGCGAAGCATATGTTGACGAATCTCAATGCTTGGCATGCCCAGACCGCCCTCAGAAGGATGAAGGCAACAGATCTCCCGAGTGACTCTGGCGGCCTTGCCTCTCCACAAGAAAGAGAACAAGAGCCTCACTAACGCCATCAAAGTGTCATACGGAAGTGGAAGTACAGAGAGTCGGTAAAGGAGAATCGGGTAGATGTGTGAAACACATACTTCCGCCCTCCCCTTTAAGGAAAGATTCCTCCGAGACCACAAATTAATTGCGATCTCGGCCTTCCCTTGCACCTCCGACCAATTCATTTCCAACCGGAGATCAGGACCGAACCAGACGCCGAGAATCTTGACCGGTCCATCCGTCCAGTGGAAAGGTCCGGGAAGAGAAACTCCCTTCCACGCACCCAACCGCAAGCCAACAGACTTATCGCGGTTGATCTTGGCCCCTGTCACCATCTCATAACAACTGATTTCCCTGCTGACTTCGTTAATCTCGGCTCTGCTCGACACAAGAGCCGAAACGTCGTCAGCATAGGCGGAATACCTGGCCGATGTGGTAGCACCGGGCAGGGCAATTCCGCGTAGGACCGGATTCGCCTTTAACTTGCGAAGGAAAGGTTCCAACGCAAGAACGTAAAGCAAGGGCGAAAGCGGACAACCCTGACGAATGGAGCGAGACAATACGAAAGGCTCCGATCGTACTCCATTCACCTCCACCAGCGCACCGGGAGTCGCATACAGAAGTCGGATCCAGGTGCGAAAGTACGGCCCGAAACCGGCCGCCGAAAGAACAGCCTCCAGAAACCGATGGTCAACCCTATCGAAGGCCTTGGACTGATCTAAATTGATCAGCGCGGCTTCACTGTCGACTTGCTCGATGATCAGGCGTACCATATGAAGGTTGTCCTGAATAGTCCTACCCTTCACAGCACAAGTCTGTTCAGGGCCAATCAGACTAGACAGGACAAGCTGCAAACGGTTGGCCAAGATCTTAGCCAAAATCTTTAACTCTGTGTTTAACATAGTTAAAGGGCGAAAGTTACCTAACCCATCCCCTCCGTTTTTATCCTTGCGTAACAACTTGATCACGCCCCTGGTGAAGCGTTGGGGTATAGACCCCTGCTTCATCCAGTTGGCGAAAATCAGTGCCAGCAGCGGAACAAAAACGGGCGACTGCCTCAAGTACACTTCGTACGGAAGACCATCCAGTCCCGGAGACTTGTCCAGGCCAACCTGTTTCATCGCTTCCCAGATTTCCGACTCTGAAATGGGACCCTCGCACCTAGCCGCTTCAGCTGCCTCGAGGCAGGGAAAGTCGGCTAAATAGGCGTCGAACTGAGCAGGGCTCAGACCGGGCTCCCTGGTGAAAAGCTCCTGAAAGTAGTCACGAAAAGCCTCGCATATGCCCTCGTTTGTTGTCACGGTCCGCCTATCCGGCAATGTGACGCATGCGATATGTCGCTGAGATGCATTCCGAGCTTCCTCTGACCGCAATTCCGCGGCCATATTCGTAGCCTCAGAGGACATTCTTTTTAACCTAGCCCTAACTACCAGAGCTTGATCCTTCTTGATAAGCAAGGAGGCCAACTCTGCCTTAGCTAAGGCTATGTCCCCACTATCACGGGATTTCACCGCCCGATCGACCTTTTGCTCTAAAGCCGTTTGCGCCGCTAATCTATCTCGATTGAGCCGACGACTATAATCAGCAGCAAACGTTCGGATTTTAGATTTTAATTTATCCCACCAGGCATTTCCCACAACCGCGCCCGTCAGTTCCCTTTGAATCATTAGTAGTAGCTGGTCCCGGAAATCTTGCTCACCAAATAATGATGAGTTGAATTTCCAGTAGCCAGCCATCCTAACCTTAGGCTTATCTAAGTTTACACGGACCCGGACAAGCCTATGATCCGAATAAACTATCTCATGAAAACTTGGACACCCTAAGAGCCCTACATCGACTCTCCTAACTAAGACTCGGTCTAGATAACTAGCCAAGCCGCCACTATTGGTCCAAGTCCACACTACCCCCCGAGGATGTTCATTTCGGTACTTATCCACAAGATCGAACCCGTCGATAAAGTCCCGAAATGGTTTCACGTCTCGGTTGTTAGTACCCGAATTTGGCCCTATACGATCTATATCGGGATCAAGGACGGCATTCCAATCACCCACTAAAACTACCCGCCGCGATGGCGTCAAAAACGGCTCGATCTGCCGAAACAAAGCAGGCCGCTCAGCATGGGCATTGGGCGCATAAACCCCAATGAGACGAAGAGCCTTATCCTTTATGGTAACATCCAGCACGCAAAGTCTGCCCGCCGGATCCGCGAAGACAAGAACACACGCAGCCTTCAAAGACTTGCTCACCAGCCAAGAGACACCCCTCGAGCGTCCATCAAAACATGCTGAATAGAGGGAAAACCCCCTAGACAGAATGCCTTCATAGTCACGAGAAGAAAAACGGGTTTCTTGGACACAACATATATTCACCCCGAGACGCTGAAGGTCACGAGAGAGCCTCACCCTTCGAGACTCGGACCTCAGGCCTCGGGCATTTATACTTGCTAACCAGAGGGCCATGATGAATACTGATTAGGGTTGCCCTCCTGCATTGAACATGGCCGGGGTCAGGACACCGACGGCCTCTCCCATTGAGCCAGTACCCATCTCACTTTTGATGGTGCCATCAGGAGACAGGCCGCCAATGTCCAGGGGAAATGTTAATTTAAGGGCTCTATATAGGGAGGGGTGAACAAAAATCGGGTACCTCCCTGAACAAAATTGCTGTAATTTTTTCACATTCTCGTCGTCAAAGGAAGCCATCGGAGGGAACATTCCAAACGCTTCATTGGCTTCGGCCATCATAGCCCACACATTCTGACCGGCAACACCAGATCTCACCACTGTGAGGACTCTTTTTGCTTTGGGGAAGTTGTTCGGGTTTTCCACGTCCACATCACTGATTTTTCTGAAATTGAGAAGTGTTTTTAAATCTTTCATTTTTTTTGCATGAATTAAAGCTTTTTTTTCATGTTCTTTTGTGACTCGGCACACATCTTCCCCTGTATTAAAAATGGGTTTGATTTTTTTTTCCGAAGTGTGCTCAGAACTGTCTGATGATGGGCTTCTTTGCCGTTTTTGATGCTCCTGTTTTTTGGGTGTACTGATGGGTGTATGCATAGGAGAATGAACGGGAGTGGATTTCTTTGGAGATGCTTTGGACTTTTTCAGTGTGGTCATGTTGGAGGGAACCTGACTTAAGGATTTTACTACAGGGGGTGGGACCATAGGGTACTGTTTAGTTACAGGGGAAGATGGTGCCGAGAAAGAGATGGTAGATTTTTTTGCAGACTCTTGACGCTTAGCTTTTAAGGCATCTTTCAGTTTCAGCAACTTTTCCTTCTTTTCAAACGATGGTTCATATTGAATCATTTTTTGGCGTAATTTCTCAGAATAACTGGCCGGAGAGTCGCCCTTGGCACTGGTGGAGGGAGTGGGGCTGTTTGTGCCTTTCGATTGTTTAGTTGTGGGACGAGGTCCCGCTGCCTGACTCTTCCCCTTAGCCCTACCAACGACCTGCCATTCCCCCTCCTCCTTCTCCGCGACCGCATTAGCGGCGGGCAAAGGCTTTTCGGGGAATGGGGGCTGCGATTTAGACCCAACCGGGGGATTTTCCCCACCGGTCCTGGTCGCTGGTATGCCCACTACAGGCGGGACGGTTGGATCAGACTCGACAAAAGGGGGATTTGGTTGGGCGGGGGCCAGAACATCAGAGGCCTTCATCTCTGTGCAGGAAAGGGCAAGGTGACCAGTCTTACCACATTTCCAGCATGCCGGTTTACGCCCGATGACAATTATTGGCATCTTCTGGCCCTCGACAGTCAGACAGTTGGGGATGGAGCGGAAGGCTTTTTCGTCAATCATGATCTCGAAACTCCACCCCCCGGTCAGATCATCTGACGAAGCACTATGAATCTGCCCAAACTGGGACAGATACGCGGCTAAATGCTCGCCGACAATCTGAGGAGGGACCTCATATACCGAAACCTTGGTCCTCCGCCTGCCTTCATATTCCGTGCGTAGAATTAGGTCCTTAGTGATAAGGTCCCTCTTGGTCATACTTTCGCAATCGGCAGGCGTGGGCAACAGTACGTCCCACATAAAAAATTTCTTTCCTTTGATGACTCTCTGAGCTTTGATGCCCAGAGAAGTCAACGTTTTAATAACGGTGTCTTTTGTGGATCGACAAATTTTGCGCGAGCGCTTATCGACCACAAAGACTGACACAATTCTTTTCTCAACCTTCTGTAGTTCCACGGGATTGGACAAGAGCCCATCTGCTGTCACCAGATGTGCGTAACTCTTGGCCTTCTCGAGGAATTCCGTCATGTTGATTAAACACTTGGGCGGGGACTTCCAGCAGGAGGGCGTCTCTCCGGCCACGTCATTAGATTTGGGGGTCTGGTCATGTTGGATTTGGCCACTTTCGGCCACCATATTCTTTTCTTGTTGGCTGGTTCTCTTATCAGCACTTTGGCCACTTTCGGCCACCATATTCTTGTCTAGATTGCTGGTTTTATTTTCAGCACTTTGGCCACTTTCGGCCACCGTATTATCGTCTGTAACAGTGGAAATAGTACGGGTATTTTGGTCATTTGATGCCACCATACTTTTTCCGGGACTTTTATTTTTTCTTTCTAAATTTTTATCTTTAGAAGACACTGCAGAATCTGCGTCAATTTTTGGGGTCTGATCGGTATCCATTTCTACCCCCTTGTCCGGCGGGTCATTTTTCTTTTTTTTAGGCCCAAACAGGTTTTTCTTAACAGTTTTCTTGGGACCCATTTTTTAAACTTTTTATTTTTTTTTTTTAAACTTTCACAAAAACAAGAAACAACAAATAAAAGTGTAATTTAAAACAAAAGATAAACACGAATAAATCACAAAAAACAAAGAAATTTAACGAGACAGTTAAACAGGCAAAGATACTTAAACGTTAAACAGAAACACGTACACAAAGACAAAATACGTTAAAAATAAAACAGTTAACAATTACAAATTACAAAATGTAAATACGCAAAGGAAAAAAGGAATTTAAGACAGAAAATAAACAAAAAGTATCTTTTTTTACAATAATACAACAAAAAGTACGAAAACAAAAATGCCAAACGGGTTCACAAAAACAATATGGCCGCTACTAGAAAAATCTAGTCGACCCAAACACGTAAACTAAAATAAACAAGAACTAACGAATAGAAAAATAAATATGCAAAATAAATACGAGAAGTTACAATAAAACACAGAACAGATTCAAATAAAAGAAAACAGAAAATTTAAACACTTATTTACAACAGAAAACGACAAAGAACAATGAAACACGTAGAAATCAAATGTAAACAAAGAAAATAAAGTCTAACGTGGGGCAAAAATAAACAATGAAAAATAAAGTTTGGCGTGGGGAATTTACTGAAATTAAAAGGAAATTAAAACGCAAAAAAGAAAAATGAAAATTTAAATTAAGAAAGAACAAGGGGTAAAAAAAAAATAAAAATGAGGGGAGGGACAAGAAAGAAAAAATCAAACTTTTCGCAAAAAAGTCAATAAATCAAACAGAATAAAATTGCAAAAATGTAACTTAACAAAGGTTGAAATCAAAAACAGTTCTTAACAATGACACAAAACGTCTGGCGTCGAGCACCGGTCGTACACGGTCGGAAAAAAAAGAACCCTCCTCACAAAGGTACCATAGCGAAGAGCTCACTGGAACAATTAACACGAAAATATTTATAGAAATGGCAAAGGGAAGTAACCTTACGTCATTGAGAATCACACTGAAGAAAAATACGTTTGTCAAGTCCGGTTCATGTTAACGCTCTTCCCTGTATTGATGGTCAACTTTTATTTGAAGTATTAGAGAAATATGTCCTCTAGAAACTAATCAACGTATTAAGACCTAGGAAAACATTTTTAGAACCACAGAAAATAGTTTTGAACTGCTGTTTAATAACTAATATCTTATATGAGAATAAAAAAAGAGTAACTTATAAGAATAAAGTTATGGAAAATTATGATAGCTTATATCCTGAAATGATATGACATATAAAAAAAGGCTTATTATATTCATATGTGACGTGGAGTTACTAGGAATCTACTATCATGATATATTCGTTGTTCATGTTAGACATCCCTACAATTAAGGAAAGCTAAACGGAAAATATAAGTGGAATGCCGTATACTAAGAATACTATATGCAGATCATGTAAGCAACGAGGAAGCCTCGAAGAAAATCATAATTTCAAAGATATTATACTTATATTCAAGGAGTGAGAGAGAAAGCGAGAGCGAAAGAGAGAGATACGAGACATCTTTGGAAAGTATGAAAAGGAGATATGTCATAGATAATTTAACACACAGAGTATATATTAAATGCAAGAAAAGCGGGAGTGGATCTGTTATAACCAACTGAAACAGATTGTGTAAATGGATTTTAAAACAGAGACAAATGGAAATATTATGGGGTTGATAATATTTACTGCAAGGAGCACTTAAAGCTGAAATAAGAAGGAACACCATTCCACATACACAGACTCTCTCTCTCTCTCTCTCTCACACACACATATACATATGGCCATTGCGATTTGCATGAAATTCAGAATTGTGCTACTGAGTAGGTAAAAAATGTATATTTATTATCTTAATATATATATAATTTAAATTTAACAAAACAGATAGAATTAATATATAATCCTATAAATCGAGCCCTACCCACAATTCTCACTCACACAAGGCAAACCTGATTGCAGAGGTGTTAAGGTTTCACACATATACACACAATTACACACATACATACATAACACCCCCACAAATAAAAGATAACATACATTCAACACACACATCCCATTCACAGCAACCGATAAAACTGCCAAAATGACCAAGGAGGGCATTCTGAGACACAGGAATCTCCCAGCCTTTATCTTAAAATCAACTTGAAAGAGCCCCTTCAACCAATACAAAAACTGACCAAAATTAACGATAAAAAAAACAACAGCTGAAAATTACAGGTAAAGTACACTTTCTTCTAAGACAGTCATTCACTCCGCTACTTCACTGCTAATAACAAGCAGGAATTTTTTCTCCTGATGATGGCCATGCTGGCCGAAACTAGTCGAGGATCCTAACTGAAATAATAAAACAAAAATATATTAATATACAATCCAATGTTTTTTATTGTTCAAAACACACACACACACACATATATACATATATATATATATATATTATTTAAGTTTCTCAAGTAAAATAAATTAGATATCTTTTCGTGATATATTGTGTTAATGTAGATATAGATAAAATATAAACTTATAAATCAAGAATTAACGTATCGAATAAAAGTGTCTTCGCATCAGCACGCATTGAATTTTGTAGGGGTTCACCTTGTACCTTTAGTATTATATTAGAATACATTAATTTCTCTGCAACATTGCCCGATGGCATTTCAGAATGCATTTCCTTTTGTTTTATGAAAAGAAACTTTTTATTCTCCCATAAAAATGAAAGAGGTGAGTTGGTTCAATCATGTCAAATGTAGCGAGAAATCAATGGCGTGATCTGCCGATTTGAGAATGCATTATATAAAAAAAAATTCAATCGGAAATCATTATTTACGCTGCTTATGTCAGTTAAAATATGGATGCTTCTGATATGATAGGTATAAAAATGACTAGAGTATTTATGAATGATATCCTTATTTGCATTTTTTTCATTAATGTCTTGTCCTTGTCGGATCAATATTACTCTGATGTCAGAAAAAAAAAACTTAAGCCGTCTCAAACTCGTCTTAGCAATGGCGTATCATTTGTCTTACTTTAGTTGATGCGAAAGTCGATTTTGCACTCCGTGTTCTTTAGAGAAGCCAGTTGCACCGGCGGCTTCACCTGAGATGTGACGTCTAGCCACCAAGTGCAGATCCCTGCTTTACCCGGTGTTAGTGGCTGATAAAGCGTATCACAGATATATAGAAGATATCATTTTGAGGCAGCTCATGTCCTGGAGATGTAGAATCATTATTGGGAGAAGTTCACAAAGGTACTCATCCGCTGCCAACAGTGATTCACGAAATCGGGATTTAAATTAAATGTAATATTAAATCTGATAGATTCCGTCTCCTGTTTTAATTAGTAATGGGCGACCATAGCCTAAAATCATAACAGAAGTTTTCTTTCACCAGCGAATAAAACTGTTGGTGCGCAGTAATTTTCAAACCTTGCTTTGATTAAATTCTCTGTCTGTGCACTCGGGTGTAGCAAGCACACATGACTTTGTACTTTGCGTACCAATTTCAAATGTGGAAACGATTAAATTATTTCATTCAACTTTTTCTCCCTGGCAAGAAATTTATTTGATACGAAACACTTATTACTTTTTCAAACCGGTTTCTCTGCAGCACTGTTATGCTGTTCCAGGAATACAAAAAATTATTTTCATATTTTAAGATTTGAAATCTTCCTGCCAATATGATTACTGAGAATAGTACCTGTATTTGATAAAAAAAAAATCAGTAATAAACAATTCAGTTATTTTTAAATCGTTTACCAACGATTTTACCGCAGTGATGTTTACACTTTTAATAATTTCCGTTAAAGTTTCTCTTCGAGATTCCAATAACTTATTCCTATTTTTCATTTGGTAAATTTTAATTTATTCTGCGCACAATTTACGTGCCTTTTGAATATGCAAAGAAATTATTTAATTTAAATAAACTGTGGGAATACAAGAATTGATTCTGGTATTAAAAGAAAACGACCTAGATAAGTATATATTTACATAATACAGACAAATATATTTAAACAGAGAGCGGAAAAGCAGAAATAGAAAACATTAACGTAAACCAATAAATACATAAAGAACAAATAACAAATAAAATTAAACCGATTGCCGCTGCTCATTCTTCAGCATTCAATTTTGGACAAAACAAACATGTATACAGTAACTACCGTATTTCACTAGAGAGAACGAAAAGGAAATGAAAACCAGGATGAATTGCATATTTATTACGCATGTAATAGTTCTATAGTAAACTTATATTAATCAGCTGATGTTAGTAATATTTTGAGAATATGCTTATATGATAGATTCACATTGTAAATTTCAGTTTTTAAGACATGTTATTATTTGAAACATACAATAATTTATTCGGTGTTTTCATAATTTATGCAAATTTATGGTTGTTTAGTCTATTGCATCCGGCATATTTTCCCGAATGTTCAGGCCGGTAGATAGAAATAAATACTCTTTAATAAATAATAAAAACAGAGCGCCTATTCAGATATGAGTATCCATTAAACATAACATTTAAGCAAATAAATATGTCGGATTTAATCCATTTCTAATAAATTCTTTTGTAATAAATAATTAATTAAACAAGAATATTAAATTAATTGTTTATTAGAAAAAAAACATCATGAAAAATAATAATTCACCTGCAATATCTACGTGACAGAAAACCAATGTTATTTACGAATTTACATGTTCCTTAAGGATCTGTGTTCCTGACCAATCCAAATTTGTAAAAATTATATTGGATGCATAACATGTTTAAAAAGAAGACTCGCGTTACATCTCTCTGAGCACAGCTCAATTAGGTCTCATTTAAATAAACATGGAAACATACCAAACTCTATCCGTAACACACTTGTTGATAATACAAATATAATGTACAAAAAGGCTAAAATAATGGAAGCATTATTAATAAAAGAAATATCCACCATTCAATAATATCAACTGTGAGCAGGGCCACAATATGCTGACCGTAAATAAACTCTAGATACATACATAAATCAATGCATATATTCAATTAAACTTTTAAAACTGCATTCTTGATAATGGCTAACAGTATAGCTGAAAGTGTTTAGTAAACGTCTGAGCAATTTGTTCATAATTTAAACGAAAAATTATACAAACACATAAGAAATTATATAAACACATAAGAAATTATATAAAAAACTCAACCACCATGTCTGAGTCGTTTTCAACGAAACTATCATGAAAAGGGATTGCTGGAAAAATACACACACCACACACACACACACACACACACATATATATATATATATATATATATATATATATATATAGGCAGTTAAGTTATATATATATAGGCAGTCTTTAGAGAGAAAGAGAGAGAGAGAGAGAGAGAGACAGACAGACAGACAGACAGACTACTCAAGGTCTTCATGTATAGCCAGCTTGACACTGGACAAAGTAATGTCAAATCCAATGTTTAAAGAGAAGCTAAAGAGTATCCTCTCAGCAGTCAATATACCTTGAAGTGAGTTGACCGGGATAGAAATAACTGAAGATATGTGTGCCAGGCTGGTATCAGGAATTTTGAAATCAGTCGTAATAAACAAGTTAAAAGATGAAAAACAACGTCGTCAAGAAATATTCGGCGGTTGATATGTCCCGAGATCCTCGCTTTTGCACAATATGTGGACGTGTATACAGGGACTGAAGTGTCACATACAACACAATAATAAATGCTGAATGAGGTTGTTGAATCCTCATACGTCGGAATCGATGGGAGACTCAATATATATATATATATATATATATATATATATATATATATATATATATATATATATATATATATATATATATGTATAGGAGTGCAAAAGTAGATATATTTTATGAAAAAATTAACGTGTGCACAAAATGTATTTATTATAGAAACATATCAATAATTCATACACTACTCTTTACATGCAAAACGTGTATTATTATTATTATTATTTATAAAAAAATACAAAATTATAATAAATGTATTATAATAAAAACTATAAAAATGAAAATAATAAAAATTTTAATGAATTGCGGTATTAAACCTAGAACCACTGATACAATAATGGTAATAATACTTGCCGTATGCGTACTTTTGCAATCCCCTGTACACACACACAGAAACACACACCCATATATATATATATATATATATATATATATATATATATATATATATATATATATATATATATATATATATATATATATATAAAGAAATATAGTATTAAAGTGTGCTATGTGTATGAGATAAAGTGCTCAATATCAGAGATAGAGCGTGTGTAAATATAAAACTGAACATAGAAGTCAACACTTAGAGGCGACAGTCTGTTTCATGCTAGATGCAATCGTCAGGCCACGAGTGCTGTTATTTTTCTCGGCTATTTAATAACCGAGATCTAACTCACGTTAGCTTGTATATATATCTATATAATATATATATATATATATATA
The DNA here is from genome assembly GCA_964036315.1 of Acanthosepion esculentum. Classification (NCBI taxonomy): domain Eukaryota; kingdom Metazoa; phylum Mollusca; class Cephalopoda; order Sepiida; family Sepiidae; genus Acanthosepion; species Acanthosepion esculentum. The sequence goes on from OZ038475.1 coordinate 79,611,117, forward strand.
TATATATATATATATATATATTGGTATAAATATGGATATAAACCAAATAATTAGATATTAGTACCTGTATATACGTGCGTTAGCTTGCATACGTCGGTAAGTGAATAGATTATAATTTAATATAAGGTGTAAACAAAACTGACCTCAATGTGGTTAGACAGAGCTAAGATGTATATATTAATAAATATACAAATACCTATGTCCGAAGTGCATCTTAAAGTTTCGTGAGTCTATCAACTCATCAGGCACGAACTATTACGTTTTTTGTTTTTTTTTATATACCAGGTCTCATGGAAGGAACGCAAAATTAAACGCAGATTCAAAGCTCAATGTTAATATATTATTGGGGTGTAAATACAAAATGTAGAATGTAGGTAATGAGCTATTGTAAAAGGCAAAAAAAGAAAAATAGATGCAAGCTTAAAGTTTAAGAGGAAAGCCGGGTAACTCCTTAAGTATTAATAGACGTTAAAATGATTAAGGAGAGTAATCACTATTTAACTTCAAATATGTACCGGGCATGGGACATTTCGATAGTATAGCTATACATAATTAAAATACTTTGAGAGAGTTTACTTTCTGGGATTACAAGCCTAACATGAGTTAGATCTTGGTTATTAATATTTTTGAGAATGAATATTTTTTCCAGCAAACACAGGTTGCATTGGTCGCCGTGGCCGGAAATGTGTGTAGATTTGGCGACGAAATTTCAATTTACTACCGGTGCATAGTCATCTGTTTTAATATCCCAGTAAAATTTTGAGAGTGCCGAGAAATTTGTATATTACTTATTGTCATTTTATGGTTTTCCAGTTGTTGGCTGTGGAACCGAAATAAAATTTTGTCTCGCTATTATGTTTAATGCTAGCATTGTAGATGACGCCTTTATATATAAATTTATGGTTTATTAGAGAGTCAATGTTTTTCCGACAATTGCACGATTTTCTGTGTTAATATTGTTATTTATGTTGTTTCAGTATTTGGTTACATTATTATGCTGTGCTATATGTTGCTATAGGTTTTTGGCGCCACTGTAGTTAATCTTAATATTGTTTTTATGGTTTATTTTATGGTTGAAATTTTTGTGGATTAAATTTAGGAAAATACTACCGAATATGGTTTTGACATTACTGTTAAACGGTGGGTTAAACCAAATTCTGTTGCGTTTTCTATTCTTATGCTTATTAGTGGCATTCTTTACTAATGTTTGAAAAGTATACTAGTTTAACTTTGTGTTTACTTTATTTAGTGCATCTATATATTTAGCTTTATATTTGTCAAAAATAATTTTGTTGCTAGAGTTAGTTGAGAGTCTGTGTTGTACAGATTTGTGCAAGTTATTTAAAATTGCAGGTGTGTGGGTGGATTCTTTGCTTATGTATATATGGTTTCAAAGCTCTTTAGTATGTTGCGGAAACGAAAATGAGTAACCTGGAAGACAGGACTTGTTGCTGTTGTAGCTACTGCTGAAGTGGTTAATTTCTTCTTCGCCTCAGTAAACGTAAATTCGAGGAAAATTAATACATCCTATTTTGGGTAAATAAATGTATAATTTATTTACATATATACAAAGCAATCATGCTATCCGTTGCTGTTGTAACAGACAACAGAGTGGGAGATGAAGAAAGAAAGAGAAAGAATGTTGGTCATGGCTGTCGTCTGATGTTTTGTGAACACGGCGGCATCGAAGGATGAAAGTTGAAAGTGATAGTATCGCGTTCAATGGGCCTGATGCGTTCTTGACCAGCCTCTGCGGGTCGACATCTAAGCCAGGAATTTATATCCATCGTATCGGCTTCAAATCACAGTCTGGCTCTTTTAGCAGGAGTTATTTCTACTGGCCAATATATAAAATTCATTTTATCATTCTATACCGAAAACATGCGTCGAGCCATGATGCGCGAGAGACGCGTTTTCACATTCTGCCTTGGGTCGTAAGGCAGTCAACATCCGGTTTAGTGTAAGAGGTACGACAAGTATAAGGCATGTGTACTCGTCTGGATAGGTCAAAAGTAGTGTCCAGAAAGCGGATCATGTTGGTGTTGGTGTTAGTGGGGATATTCACTCCGTGATCCTTGAATAATTTGATAAGTTGTTCCCCAAGTCGGTCTGTTTGTTGTGGATTGGTGTTACGTAGGAGGATCAGTCCGTCGTTTCTGTACAGACCATTGTTCTTACTATCGAAAGTATACCTAAGTCTCCACAGTAGCAGAATGCTATATATATATATATATATATATATATATATATATATATATATATATATATGTATAGTTTGAATTATAGTTTTATAATCATTGCCATAGGCCATAAGAAAAATATAATCATACAAATAAATAGATGTTATTGTAAATGTAATTGTGTCAATCGGTAAAGTCTTATTGTAAACTGCGAAAAAACTGAACTGAACTATCGGAATAACAAAAGCTTATAGATAAGAATCGGATGAGACGAACGAAAAATTGGTTTTAGTAATTCCGGATAATGAAATTTGTGAAAAAGTAGAAGGTGAAATAAACAAGGTAATTGGATTGAAAAATTGGAAAATATTTGAAGAACCTATTGCTGAGAACGTAAACAGAGAGAAAAACATTATCTAAAGATATGGAATCAATGAAAATAACACTTAAATAGGCCTCACAAAGAAAATCATCGCAGCGTGGGAGGAAGTACGTGTAAAGTGATGACCCATCATTAATTTACAGTAATGACTGTATAGATATATTGATTTGACCTGATGGTATTTCTAGATGTTGGTTACTTCATGGAAATCTTCACCCAATATCACTTAGAGAAATATGGGGCAGATGCATAAAGGTTTCAGATACTATTGAAAATAGCAATATTATAAACATGTCAAATTTGATTGTATGGATAGAATTATAATACGATCTTAAACAAGGCGTTCTTTTGGAGGTACAAGTAGAAAGCAAGAATTCTGAAGCTAAAATGCATTTATTATTAATCGGACACAATTTAACACTTTAAATCATATTAAAGAAAAATATGCCGGAAAGCGCAAATTTTACTCTCTATAAGATTTCTTGGTGAATCAGGCCGTTAGACGAATATAAATAAATATTCTATTTAATGTATATATATATATATATATATATATATATATATATATATATATACTGCTGATAACGTTTAAAATGATATATATATATATATATATATATATATATATATATATATATATATATACATGTATATCTATCTTTATATCTACCTATCTATCTCTCTGTCTCTGTCTGTCTGTCTCTATCTATCTATCTATCTATATATATATATATATGTATATATGAATGAATATATATATATATATATATATGAATGTGTATATATATATATATATATATATATGAATGTGTGTATATATATATATATATATATATATATATATATATATATATATATATATATATATGTAGGTCTGGTGAAATACCATTTTTCATATTCAGCGTTAACGTGACTCTTTTCTCAGCTAATAAATTTGTATTTTACTGAATCGATTTTATATCGATCAAATAAATCCTAGCTGTCCTTACTCATTTACACGTGGGTGTTCATTGATGAATTTCTGTGAAGTTTGATAGTCGAGGCGTTTTCCTAAAAATCTGAAAGTTTGGTTCGTCCGAATGATAAATGATGGGAGGTATGATGATGCTTATTATTATTATTATTATTATTATTATTATTATTATTATTATTATTATTATTATCCCACATCCTTTCAAATCTACCCTGAAATATTTACAATATTTATATTGTTCGGAATGCTGTCCTCATATTTATTGTTATATTCATGAAGTTTCGGCCGTTATACCCTTCGGCCTCCTTCAAGTGATATACGTTGAAATTTCGATCCAAAACCTTTATTTCGTCCTTGATGTAGATTGTTCTAGTTCCACGTGCCATGCCTTATCTGGATATCTCAGTTTTAGTTAATTCCCTTTAGTAACACATCTCTCCAAATTTTGGTTCACCTCTCCTGTGGCTAGTTACTGAAATCACAACCGTTTGGGTCAGGTCCATGGATTACTTCAGCCAACGCTTGTATCCACTGGACTATGTTTATATAACCTGACGAAGGCCGGAGAGTAAAACGGCCGAAACGTCGTGAATGCAACAATAAAGATGAGAACAACAGTCGGAATAATGTATATAGTGCAAATAGTTACAATATCTCATCTCAGAAATATAGACAGATGTTAAGATGGATCTGTATGTCACAATTGAATCTAGCACGATTATCCTTATAAGTTTGGAAATATTGGTATACTCCGGGCTTTTATGTACCGTTAACTATTCCATTTACTTTTATTGCTCAGTTTACTATTTTTATTCTTCAATATAATCCGGTATTTAAAACGTACATCCGTATTATTAACTTTTCTATTTCTTATTATATCCGTTGATTATGTTCGAGTTTGCAGATAACTTTATGCTTTCAAACATTCCCATATTATATTAGCAACAATCATTCTAGTGCCTCATTGGAAGAACGTAATTGCGTTAATCCATTGTTAAGCTACTCAAAAACTGGTGCACAAAATAAATAAGCCATGTATGGGGAAAATAATCGCCATACACAAAAATACTATCAGCAAAAAAGAAAAAAAAAAGAAAAAAGAAAAAAAAAAAGAATTGGAAAAAAGAAATGAAAATTCCGGCAATTTGAAAGGAAATTCAAGCTTAATCTAAGATGGAAATTTGTACTTGGCTTTTCTTTTTGCTTTGCAGACAAGCAATCTGGGCGCGTTTCATTTAAAGTATAATTCTGAAATTCTTGATGGCATAAAAGAAACAGCAGATGAATCTATATTACTGTAATTTGCCAGATGTAAATAAACATAACATTATGTAAATCTATAAGAAATAACCAACATCTTCCAAAATAAAAACAAATACCGTATTATTATTAGGCAAATCAATATTTTCAAAATAAAAATGGCGTAACTTTTAGGATATTCTTATAGTAATAATATGGTGAACTCTCCCTCGTATTCCTCAGTTCCTAGGAACCGACAGCCAGAAAACCAGCATATATAATTTGATTATAGTGATGAAGGTTTTGTTCAGAACCAATCACACTTTTTTAAGAGACCTACGCGTCAATATGTTTTGAATTCAGAGTTGACCATTTCCTCGACCAGTTGCCATCCAATGCCGTAGAACCCAGTTTGTCTTGCTATTTACCCGTAGCTGGAGGGAGGAGAAGAGTATTCCAGGGTATTACGTCTTATGTAGGAATTTGCAGTATCATAGACTTTTAAGGGAGCTATAATTTCACTGTCTACAACACAAACAAAAAGCCTGTCTTTTAAAATTATTGGATAAATCTTTCCATGATGGACTCATGCCCATTATAAGATACATCCAATGTAGCTATCTATTCATCATGAAAGATTTCATCCATTTTTTGGTTCAATTTATATGTAATAATAATTATAGGTGTAAGTTTGTTTCATTTAACCAGTGATCTCAATATTACGGATATTTTTCTATTTACATTTATAATATCATATTATTCAAACGTTTTCTAGTTAGCCAGTTTATTTTCTTGCTTAATCTATTCCTTGAATATGTAACATAATGACTATGCTGGTCCCAAATTGGAGACCATAATGTACTGACGACTGAGACTGAGTTTAAGTAGCTTGGTTGATTGGTTTGTTTTTATGGCCTCTAAATCATTTACGGGTTATTTATAGCCGAAATATATTTGAGATTAAAACAATGATCTATTTTCTTCAGATTAACAGTGTTTTCCATACAAATCTTTCTATTTAACCGATAGATGAGAGAAGAAATTCGTACGTTTCCCAGTGTTAATCCGTGTGAGTGAATATAACAAACCCTGCGAAATTCAAAAATTTCTCATTTCGAGCTGCAACTCCTTTACACCACCCACGCATCTATGGCTGGTTCGAACCCATTGGTATTGAATGCTGGCAGCAAGGGACAGTCTTTTATTTTAGTTTAAATATTTCATCAAAAACGTGCCTACGCGAGAAGGGTGAAGAGGTCTCGCCACTCACACATTCTTTAATGAGAGATGCCAGAGCTGTTGAGGTCCGTCTTTTCTAT
>OZ038475.1:79619709-79652209 GCA_964036315.1 Acanthosepion esculentum
ATCGGTTATTTTCAAGTATCTACGAAGATTGAAGGACTCTTAATGGGCACTCAGCTCTCTAAAGCTCACCGCTGGAAGGTGTTCAGACACCATTTCTTGGAAACAAAAGAAATATCATTCTGTTACTTTCATTCTGTTTTTCAGTTGCCGTTCTGATTTTTTAGATTATTTTATTTTTATTTTCTGTTTCCTGTTTTTAGTGTACAAAATAATTTGAAAATATACTGAATTGATAAGAAAAGTGTTTCAAAATAAATAATGCAAACAAAAGTTAAACAGTGATATTAGGTTTTCAGCTGTAATCAATAAAAAGTAGAAAGGTTCACATACACAATAAAACTATATTATTAAATATTAAAATTTCTATAGATAATACAAAATTGATCTTCGTTGCAAATGATTTGGTGTGTTTAATGTAAACTAAAAGAAAAAAATACACCGTTTACATTTTCCCTATTATTGTCCTCATCTTTGTTGTTATATTCAAACGTTTCGGCCGTTGTACGCTTCAGCCATCTTCAGGTGATTGGAATTTCGAACCGAACCCTTTATTTTGTCCACCGGGGTAGAGTGTTCTAGTTCCACGTGCCATGCCGCTTCTGAATATCTCAATTACATTTATTCCCTTTAGTATGCCAACTCTGCAAGTTTTTGTTCACGTCTGCCGTGGCCAACTCCCAAGTCTTTGTGTCAGGTCACTAGATTACTTCAAACAACGATTTTTTCCACTGAGACATGTTTTTCTGCCGAAACGTCATGAATATGGCAACAAAGATGAGGACAACAGTCTGAACAATGTATAAAGTATAAATAGTTACATCTCAGAAATATAGACAAAGCAACTTTTATTAATTATTTGGAGATAAACCAAGATAATCGTAAGTTTTCAGTTAACCCCTTCTAAGATCTTGCTGTAACAGTACAAGTGGAAATAATTTCATTGATTCACTTTCTAGGGTCTATCAACCCATTGCATGTTATTTAAAGCCAGAAAATAATTTTAGATTTCATGATATATTTATATAATAATGATTTATTGATACAAATAATTAACCCATAGCTGGGAGAGAAGAGTCAAATTAATGCTTTCCAAAGGTATTTGCGCGTAAGTGCATATAACAAACCCAATTAGAATTTAAACTCGGCTCTTCGATTAAAGATTCGAATTCATTATCCATTAAAGTATCCTCACTTCCAAGCTTCAGCATTTGATATGCTCAAGCGGTCACCAATCTAGGTACTAACCAGGCTCAACAGTGCTATACCATGTTGATCGTGCAGGAACCAATGTTTCAACGTTATATGGCCGTAAGCCTTTCAAGTGGGAAATAACTAGCTTGATAACTTCAATACCACAGAAACCAAGTTTGCATTATTTTCATTTCCGAGTTTTATCCATCCATGACCGGTTTATATATTATATCAATATTCCCACATGTTTAACGTCTGTTGGATCACAAGTTCACTCCAGAACACTGGTCGAGTTCCCACATACAATCAATTGCTAAGGAAACTAGCAAATGAACATTTCATTATATCGCTCTGGGAATAATCTGAATTCTCCTTCCATATTTTAAAATTAGAAGAAAAAGATGTTGCCAAAAATTGAATATTTCTGCCATATGTGGGATGGGGTCATCATTTTGCAGTCTTGATAGACTTTAAAATCCTTTACGTATTCTCGTGAAGGATTACCTATTTTCTAATCTAAAAACATTAGAATCCTTTCACTAATACATCGCGAGTTCCACGGCAAATGGTTGGGCGAGCTCACTTCTCTAGCTCCAACAGTTCAGAATTGTAATACTAGAAGGCATCAAGCTACTTCCAAGGTACCAGGTTAAGTTGACGTGGCATAAGTTGGATCTGATTGCCCATCGAAACATCATCGATCTCTGATAAATACGTAGTACTTCTTCAAGAGAATTTGCATCTATTCATAACACCGATGGGTTATTCTTGCAGAATTCTACACATGATCTCCGGTTAAAAACAGACCAGGTTGCCAATCAAGCACATGACCAGGTTGCCAATCGTACATATGATACTGCAATATTAAGGATCTGCGAAAGTTATTGAAATGGCGATTAAGCAATCATGACACAGGCTTCGGGAGTAAACCCTGAGGTCAAAGCCGGAGTCCATAAGACAGTCCAATGTTATTTTCAACTTCGTTCTGGCAACTCCTACAACGAGAACGATGCCAAGCTGTACTGTCCATTGCCTTTCCATTGGAAATCGTTGGCATGGGGAGAGGAGACGTCCTACATGGGCATGGGCATATATCATCAAACCCTGCCCAGGCCTGCGTCATTTCACACTGCATTCGTTGCATTTGAGACTGTCACACATGTGTGGGCATGTACAGCGACAACAGATCTTGCATTGTCCTCAACAGCTGAGGTATAACAGCAAAGATAAATTGAAGTCACCAACTTACACAAGAAGACTGCACAGAAGAGTTGCAGAAGATTCCGAAGTCGTCTGGAGGCCGTGATTGAAGCCAATCGCGATCTTATTGAATAAAGTTACTCCTTAGTATTACAAGATATTTTTGTGTAATTTTGGTAAATATATCTGTTAAAATATTAGATGTCCGTGGTATTTTCATTTTAGCGTAATTTAGACGACAGTCTATCCCTCCCACCTTGTTTATATATATATATATATATATATATATATATATATATATATGTGTGTATATGCACATAAACACACGCACGTTTGACATATATATATATATATATATATATATATATATATATATATATATATATATATATATATGTTGTTATATACCGTACAAATGAACACTAATGGGTATGTCCCAATCCTCATAAATACGTTGTAAGTGGGAGTTAATATGCTGTCTAAGTTGTCCACCACTAGCAGTGGTTTACCTACTTCACGCCACTGTCGAGTATTGCATTTTGTTGATGTCATAAAGATTACCATTTTCAATCCCAACCTCCGTTTTGGCTATTCTTCATTAAGTAACCATTTTCAGGTTACAACAGATATATATATATATATATCTTTATATATATATATGTATGTGTGTGTGTGTGTGTGTGTGTGTGTGTGTGTGTGTGTGTGTGTGTGTGTGTAAATTACTCTCTTATGCTTTATTCTTTATCGGGTCACTTGGCTCCTTATCCAGGAGAAATTATTGGTAATAACTGATATTTCCAACGACACAATGTTCTAATTCATGAGTTACGACGCACTACATAATAGTTTCAGAACCACAACACTGACGCTATGACTTGGTCAACCCGTTCTTCGGGGTATAAGCCATTTGAGAATCCGATAAGTTGTACGTAGGCGAGCCTCAATAGCAAGAATCGTCTATGTATGAAGCACTAGATTCGACATACAACGATCAAGAAGCCTTGTCAGGAAATTTTTCACAGATGATTTATCGGTACATGTCACTAAAAATAGGGATTCATTTAAAATTCTGTTATTGATCTCATAATACCCCAACTGCTCTTCTCTTACAGCACCTATGAAAATCTATTTTTCAAAACACTTAAGTGCGGGAAGATTTTCTCATAACATCTATATAAAAAATTTAGAGTTCCATATGTGCTATGTTCAACTTTCATAAGTTCAGGTGCTTTTATCAATATATCTCAGGCTCTATAAGCAATTAATACATTGGAAGTTTTATCCAGAAGATTTATGTTATAGCAATAAATCAGAGTTGATTTTAATAGTAAAAGATATACCACTATTTGAGCATTTCACGAATCATCACAGCACTGCTTTTTGACTTCGAATTTTTAACTAGTTAGTTGTGCGACGAGATAAAACAGGTGAATGAAGACTTTTTACCTATTTACGGTTTATAACTATGTTAGCAGAAACGCAAACATCCATAGTTATAGTTTTGAATTGTCAACTAGATACCAGGCTCGATAAAACTAGACGGCATAGGTCAATACGTTGTTACCACACATTTAATTTATAAGTGCAAACTTTTAACTGGAAGCAATTTGAATATTACCATTTAAAATTGTTTTTAATTGATATGAAAGTCTCAGATTGAAAGATTATGCATAATTAAACGACATATGTACGTCTTTTTGCCTTCAATAATGTTTGAAGCATGTACTCACCTACACCTTGTGCATACTCATGCACACACATATATTTTATCTTACTGACCTCAATAGACTAGAGGACTAAATGTCTTTCGTTGTATCTTTGACAGTTATGCTAACTATGGGAGGGTATGTGGAAATGCTCAGCCAATCTCTCTTAGTTTGGTATATGACAATCGGTCAGAACGGAAGGAAAAGTGGATGAAATTCTTTTTCAGTGCGAGGTGAACATAAGCACGCTCAGGTAAATAGGAACATTTATTGTTCATTTTTACACTGATGAGTGTTTTTACCATATATATATGTATATATATATATATATATATATATATATATATATATATATATATATATATATGAATATGAATAAAATATATATATATATATATACATATACATATATATATACATATATATATATATATATATATATATATATATATATATATATATATATATATATTACAATGTAAACAAATACCAATCAACCATATATATATATATATATATATATATATATATATATGGTTGATTGGTATTTGTTTACATTGTAATATATATATATATATATATATATATATATATATATATATATATATATATATATATATATATATATATATGTATATATATATGTAATTCGCAGACTGTACTGTTTGGCTGTATCACAGCTCCAGGATGTGACTAGACATCCGAATGTTTCAAGCCAGTATATAGATATATATATATACGAATGTAAACAAATGCCAATCAACCGGATATATATATATATATATATATATATAATTATTTATTTGAATATTACAACATAAATATGTTATAAAATCACGACAAAAGTAGCCATTTTGTTTCAACACTTCTTGTGTCTTGTCAAGTGATAATATAGAATATAGAATAAATGGTTTTAAAGGTTTCAAATTAATCAACGATCCTTAGCTAAGAGTAAACGCTGTTACGTAAGCCAGAGTGGCCAATCAAAAAACAAGTATAGGATGATTCGAAAAATTTGACAACTAAGCAAGGCTATCTAGATATTAAAAGATTTATAAAATTTGAAATTAAAATTAAAAGTAAAAAATTAAAATTACCTATTTAGAAATCTAAATCAGATCTCTATTAAGTTTTAAATTGTAGAATTACTAAGGAGAAAAAAAAAAAAAATAAAATAAATAAATAAATAAATAAATAAATCTAAAAATAAAAATAAAAGATATATATGCTATTTAATTTATATTTTCATTGAAATTAAGTTGAAAGTTGTATTTAGAGTCCCAGACATAGATGTATACATTTTTCGTTACATTTCAGCATGTTAGTCGCCTCTCACGTGAAATCACTCGAACAACGGCATGCCAAACGCTCGGACGCATCTAGATATATACGCACACATACAAAAAAGCAAACCACACATAGGCAAATGCACTACACCTACACACACACATCGATACACACAGGCACACACATCTACATTCAATATGATCCAGACGGTCAAATGTCGAAGCTATTCGTGGCTTAATATGTTATTAAACGAATTTAAACTTGAAAAATTTAAACAAATAACCATATATAAATATATATATATATATATATATATATATATACATATATATATATATACACATACACACACATACACATATATATACATATATACATTTTTGAAAACATATAGTTTTCGACACATTTACAGACAAAAGTAAATAACCACCTACACATATAATTGAACACTCGCACATCCGCATATAAATTAATACATGCACCCGCATAGACACATATAAGGATAATAGGTACGCATACACAGACCTACGTACATAAACATACACATAGATAAGCACATATAAATATATTGACCCATACGTCGACGCAGAAAAGTAAATAAGGCAAGTGAAGAAATACATATAAAGATGCAACCATATACAAGCACACACATACATACATACACATCTAGATGTACATACATAAGCACGCATGCATATATGTATATACACTAAATATATATATAGACATTTACAAATACAAGTGTATACATGAAAAATTAAACAAACGTAAATTAAAACGACATGAGTATAAAAATGCATATACACATCCGCTAGTACATATATATACACACATACATACGCAACTACACATAGATATATACACATATATATCTACAGACATGCATATACATACATACATACATATTCACAAATATATATACGCATATGTACATATACATATATATATATATATATATATATATATATATACATACATAAACACACATACACATATACATACACACACATACACATATACGCACACACACATACATACATATACAAACACATATACATATATACATAAACATATAGACACATGCATAAAAAAGGAAAAAGAAATAAGCATACATAGACCAACTTATATTCTAATAATATTCCAACAACATTATGATAAAATATATTAAAAGTTAATCATAATTTAAGAAAAGAACAACGGTCTGTAAGCAATTAAAGGTACTTTATCAACAAAAGTAGATTTTAGTTTGTATCTATGATACACTCCAAGACACTAAAGCCTTTTTTTTCTCCTTAGTAATTCTACAATTTAAAACTTAATAGAGATCTGATTTAGATTTCTAAATAGGTAATTTTAATTTTTTACTTTTAATTTTAATTTCAAATTTTATAAATCTTTTAATATCTAGATAGCCTTGCTTAGTTGTCAAATTTTTCGAATCATCCTATACTTGTTTTTTGATTGGCCACTCTGGCTTACGTAACAGCGTTTACTCTTAGCTAAGGATCGTTGATTAATTTGAAACCTTTAAAACCATTTATTCTATATTCTATATTATCACTTGACAAGACACAAGAAGTGTTGAAACAAAATGGCTACTTTTGTCGTGATTTTATAACATATTTATGTTGTAATATTCAAATAAATAATTATATCTGCTCTACTCTGTATTGAGCACTCTTTAAAGAATATTGATTGTTGGTTATTGGATTTCATTCCGTATATACCAATCCTAAACTTGGATATTAGCTCCTATTACTGTCGAGCACTATCTATTATATTCTTAATATGGATAAAATCGATTTCGAATTATCACTGAAGAACATTCCCACCACAAACAAAAGGGATTATTTCGTCCATTTGACTCAGCAAACCGAAAACTTCATAAGGAGAATGAGATGGAAGGCTTTCTTCTTCCTTCAGAATAAGGAACAACTATATGAACAAGAGAACTATGGTTTTAAAAGTCTCAAAACTGCACCTATAATAAAGGATCTATTGAGTTTCGAGAATGATCTATTAGATATCATCAAGGGATTAACCTTCTACAAATTCAAGAACTGTTTCCAAAAAAATCTGGATATCATTGTCAAAGACATCAATAAATCAGAAGACCTATATGTTAAATCTGATAAGACTGCCAACTTTTATAAATTATCCCCTAGGAATTATGACAAATTAGTAACAAATAGTCTAACCAGTAGTTACAAAAAAATTAATACGGACAATTTTAACCAAATTGATAAAATTAACTCTATCAGCAAATCAATTACTGATAAACTAAAGATAAGTGATCGAGTTAGTAAATTACAACCTAAAGAAGCCTATATTTTATTAAAAGATCATAAACCCGATTTCAGATCTAAGCCATCAACTAGGATTATAAACCCAACTAGACCGGAAATCGGCAGGATTAGTAAGAACATCTTAGAAAGAACCAACCACTCCATAAAGAAAACCCTCGGACTATTACAATGGATTAACACTGCGGATGTCATCAACTGGTTTACCAACATCGGATTTAAGGATAAATGTACCTTCATACAGTTTGACATTACAGACTATTATCCATCTATATCCAAAAATCTGTTCACTTGTGCCCTGGATTTCGCTCGGGAATACTCCAACATTTCTGAAAGAGAAGTGAATACCATCATGGAGTGCCGAAATTCGGTTCTAATCTACAAAGATGAACAGTGGACCAAAAAGTCCTGTAACGAAAAATTTGACATTTCAATAGGTTCTCTGGATTCTGCTGAATCTTCTGATCTTGTTGGATTATTTCTTTTGTATAATTTAAGTGCATTTGATTGCCTAGATTCTGATAGTGTAGGATTATATAGGGACGACGGGTTATTAGTAGTTAGGAATTCCACTAAAATTAAAGTAGATCGTATTAGAAAAATGATACATAAGGTATTTAAGGATCTAGGTCTCAGAGTAATAGTTTCCACTAATGTTAAACGAGTAGACTTCCTAGACGTCACCCTAGACCTCACTAGCAACACATACCAACCATATGTAAAAGTTAATTCCAATCAAATATACGTTCATCCAAATTCTAACCACCCCCCTGCAATCATCAAACACATACCCTATTCTATTGAATGTAGGATCAGTAACAACTCTTCAAACAGTGATATTTTTAATAAGCATAGTGACCTTTACAATTCCGCACTTAAAAATAGTGGATATAAAAATATTAATATTAAATATAAAAGCCCTATAAATAGCAACAATAATGGTAGAAAGAGATCTAGAAAAATCATATGGTATACTCCCCCTTTTAACATTATGGTTAAAACCAAATTGGGGCACCTGTTTCTAAACCTCATTAAAAAACATTTCCCCAAATCTGGAACCAACTAACTCAGTAAAATATTCAACTCTAATACTCTTAAGTTAAGCTATAGTTGTGCTGATAACCTAGAAAAAATAATTAAAAAACATAACAATAGTATATTCAGCAAGTATATAAATTCGGAGAGCCTGACAACCCACAAGGTTGCACATAGCAACATTAAGCAAAATGACACAAATAATAAATCATGTAACTGCAGGAATCCCAATAATTGTCCACTAAATAATAACTGTTTAACTAGCTCTGTAGTTTATCTCAGTACTATATCAACACTAGAAAATCCAAATATAAAGAAATTCTACATAGGTTGCACCATGAGACCATTCAAGGAACGCTGGCGGGGTCACCTCCAATCTTTTAATAATAGTAACTATAAATATATGACTTCATTATCCAAATACTTTTGGAGTCTAAAAGAGAAAAATAAAACACCTAAGGTTAAATGGAAATTAATTAGAAAGGCCCGGACATGTAACTCACTATATGCCCCGTGTTACTTATGCCTTAACGAGAAACTTGAAATAATTAGATTTAAAAATAAGACTGATCTTTTAAATCAAAGATATGAACTAACAGTTAACTGTAAGCATCGTCTTAAATTTAACTTAGTATAGAAATCATATACTTTCTATGATAATGATAAATGAAACTTAATAGACTATTACCTTTTTAGCATGATAGTCGCCTTATCGATATGAATGTGTACTGGGTACTTACAAAGTATCATACGTGTCTGTATTTAGATGTATATATGTGTATGTTATGTAGAGTTATTTCTACTGTAGGATATGTATATGTGTATATAGGGATATATATATGATTTTTTTTTTTTTTTTTTTTTTTATGAAGGTATATCGTTGCGTATATTGGCTTCTATCATAGGTTAACCTGTTTATGTGTATGAGTAAGGGAGTAAATTCTGGTAAGTGTCTACCACTAAATGTGTGAGTATATGTATGGGTATATGGGGATATTTATGTGTACTTGTGTGAGTGTAGATATATGTATGCCTATTGCATATGTATGTATATGTATGTGTGAGTGTGCATATATGTATGTATATGTAGTATGTATGTTTCTATGTGTATGTATAGGTTTATATATGCATATATATGTATATATATGTATGTTTAAATATGTATATGTTTATGTATATGTGTTTGTATATGGGTGTATATTTATATGTATGTGTGGGTGATTATATGGTTGAGCTCGACTGTCTCTGTATTGTTTATCTGGATGTGTCGATATGGGTATTTATATAGGATTAGATATTTATATATATATGTTGGTGTGTCATTGTATGTGTATTTGTATGTAGGCTTTAGTGTCTTGGAGTGTATCATAGATACAAACTAAAATCTACTTTTGTTGATAAAGTACCTTTAATTGCTTACAGACCGTTGTTCTTTTCTTAAATTATGATTAACTTTTAATATATTTTATCATAATGTTGTTGGAATATTATTAGAATATAAGTTGGTCTATGTATGCTTATTTCTTTTTCCTTTTTTATGCATGTGTCTATATGTTTATGTATATATGTATATGTGTTTGTATATGTATGTATGTGTGTGTGCGTATATGTGTATGTGTGTGTATGTATATGTGTATGTGTGTTTATGTATGTATATATATATATATATATATATATATATATATATATATATGTATATGTACATATGCGTATATATATTTGTGAATATGTATGTATGTATGTATATGCATGTCTGTAGATATATATGTGTATATATCTATGTGTAGTTGCGTATGTATGTGTGTATATATATGTACTAGCGGATGTGTATATGCATTTTTATACTCATGTCGTTTTAATTTACGTTTGTTTAATTTTTCATGTATACACTTGTATTTGTAAATGTCTATATATATATTTAGTGTATATACATATATGCATGCGTGCTTATGTATGTACATCTAGATGTGTATGTATGTATGTGTGTGCTTGTATATGGTTGCATCTTTATATGTATTTCTTCACTTGCCTTATTTACTTTTCTGCGTCGACGTATGGGTCAATATATTCATATGTGCTTATCTATGTGTATGTTTATGTACGTAGGTCTGTGTATGCGTACCTATTATCCTTATATGTGTCTATGCGGGTGCATGTATTAATTTATATGCGGATGTGCGAGTGTTCAATTATATGTGGAGGTGGTTATTTACTTTTGTCTGTAAATGTGTCGAAAACTATATGTTTTCAAAAATGTATATATGTATATATATGTGTATGTGTGTGTATGTGTATATATATATATATGTATATATATATATATATATATATATTTATATATGGTTATTTGTTTAAATTTTTCAAGTTTAAATTCGTTTAATAACATATTAAGCCACGAATAGCTTCGACATTTGACCGTCTGGATCATATTGAATGTAGATGTGTGTGCCTGTGTGTATCGATGTGTGTGTGTAGGTGTAGTGCATTTGCCTATGTGTGGTTTGCTTTTTTGTATGTGTGCGTATATATCTAGATGCGTCCGAGCGTTTGGCATGCCGTTGTTCGAGTGATTTCACGTGAGAGGCGACTAACATGCTGAAATGTAACGAAAAATGTATACATCTATGTCTGGGACTCTAAATACAACTTTCAACTTAATTTCAATGAAAATATAAATTAAATAGCATATATATCTTTTATTTTTATTTTTAGATTTATTTATTTATTTATTTATTTATTTTATTTTATTTTTTTTTCTCCTTAGTAATTCTACAATTT
Organism: Acanthosepion esculentum; assembly: GCA_964036315.1. Classification (NCBI taxonomy): domain Eukaryota; kingdom Metazoa; phylum Mollusca; class Cephalopoda; order Sepiida; family Sepiidae; genus Acanthosepion; species Acanthosepion esculentum. The sequence continues at coordinate 79,631,210 of OZ038475.1, forward strand.
AAAACTTAATAGAGATCTGATTTAGATTTCTAAATAGGTAATTTTAATTTTTTACTTTTAATTTTAATTTCAAATTTTATAAATCTTTTAATATCTAGATAGCCTTGCTTAGTTGTCAAATTTTTCGAATCATCCTATACTTGTTTTTTGATTGGCCACTCTGGCTTACGTAACAGCGTTTACTCTTAGCTAAGGATCGTTGATTAATTTGAAACCTTTAAAACCATTTATTCTATATTCTATATTATCACTTGACAAGACACAAGAAGTGTTGAAACAAAATGGCTACTTTTGTCGTGATTTTATAACATATTTATGTTGTAATATTCAAATAAATAATTATATCTGCTCTACTCTGTATTGAGCACTCTTTAAAGAATATTAATTGTTGGTTATTGGATCTCACTCCGTATATACCAATCCTAAACTTGTATATATATATATATATATATATATATATATATATATATATATATATATATATATATATATAATATTAATATTATCGTTAATACAAATATAAAATTTGTCATTTAGCTGTTTGAGTTTATATTCAGCTATACCACATGAAAGTTTCGTAGACGAACATTTATTATCTGCTCTGTCCACTCTCCTGGGTGCATCAGCAATTGTCTTCCGAATTTCTCATTTTCGTTACATTTATATTAAGTTTAAAAAAAAATTATGCGCTTTTAATTCGTGTTAGGTTGTTTTTTCAAGTTTGTCTGTTCGTGCGCATATACGTGCTTGCATGCCCACCCATACAATTGTTCATGCGTACTTCTGTAGAATATCGTATACACACACAGACACAGACACACACACACACACACACACACACACACATATATATATATATATATATATATATATATATATATATATATATATATATATATATATGTATGTATATATATTCATAACCAGATAGAAATATAACTGGTCGCTACATTGAAAAATTATGTAACTCTTTCTTATGGAAATTATATTTAAACTACGTAGTTTCACAAATTTATTTGTATAATTTAGCCGAATTCTCATTCTAGATTTACCCACACTAATACACAGGCACACACGCAGGCATATATATATACGTACATATATATGTGTATAAGAATATATATAGAATTTGTTAGCTGATTGAAATTAAAGTCAGCATCTCGAGTTCAGAATTTCGTCGACCGATCCTCCAACAGCCTCTCCATCCACTCTTCAGGAGATACCAGCTATTGGCTACTTATCTTCTCGTGTCCATTAAATTTAAAAGTAATTTATGCAATTTTGTTCGTGTAAACTAGCCCGCGTACATGCGTGTACGTCCGTATATTTAGAATGTCTCTGCCATCTCCCCTTCTGTCGCTTTTCCCGTCTCATTATACTCTCTCCCCACGGGTTTTATACCTTTTTTCTGTCTTTCAATTCTGGGTGCCAAATCAAATAATCGTTTTCATAATTATATATATATATATATAATTATATATATATATATTTCATAATTATATATATATATATATATATATATATATATATATATATATATATATATATATATGTATGTATATACACAGAGCTCTTCCGTTCGTTTTGACGAATGAAGATACATCAACACTGTTCATATACCGTACAAGTGATTTTACTTTAGCGGTAAAGGCTTGTACAGAACCAAACACACTTTATGCCGAATACAGAGTAAAAAGTCCCGAACAACTCTTCTTAGGTTCTGAATTCGGGGATTGTCTTCTAGACAGGTAACAGTGCTCAGTATGTAGTTATTGCTAACGTGGGGGAGACATTAATTAATTTTCACAATGGTATTTGCATGTAAGTGAAAACAATATACTCAAATCTCCAATTATTCAATGCGAACCAATATTCAAATATTGTGTATTATTGTGAATAGGTTAAAAACTCACCGTATTTCCTCTGTTTGAATGAGCTGTGAATCATTGAAATCGGACCAGTTGGAGCGGAGGTGTTGCTTGCACAAACACACAGTGTACTTTATATATAAGATTTATACATTTATACTGCTTGAATATATATATATATATATATTTATATATATATATATATATATATATATATATATATATATATGTATATATATATATATAATAAAAATATAATTTCAAAGTATACTTTATTGTTGGATTAAAGTGTTCAATATGAGTGATTAGACACTAAGATCAACACCCAGGGGCAATATTCTGTTTTAAGGCTCAATGAATTCTTCCGGTCTGAAGATTGCATTTAAGCATGAAAGACACTGTCACCGCTGTGTGTTGACGTCAATGTCCACTTTTACACAGACACACGCACACACATATACACAAACAAACACACATTTTTATATTATAGTGAATAGCTTCAGATGTCTATTGAATCCTTCGGAATATTTCTCCTGTCATCGTAACTCAAATAATCCTAAATAGATTTTTGTCTGTCATTCCTGGTTAATAGAACATGTATTACGAACGTTCTGTTTAATTGATTTCTACCGCTTAAATATCCTCTCTCTCTCTCTCTCTCTCTCTCTCTATATATATATATATATATATATATTCGTGTGTGTATATATACAATTAAGTAGCTTTGACTGACAATGAATTCTTAGATTATTTATGTTTTATATGTTTAGGTAACACTCTAAATATAATTGCCTGTATGCAGAATAGCTTCTTCTAACCACAATAAAATAATGGATTCAGAAAAGTGTTCCTCTTAAAATAGGACAAATAAGTTATTTGTATTATCTGAAATCTCCGTTTTCGACGAAACCTATTCAAAAGAATAGCGACTGAATACTTTAATTTTTTTTTCATTCATACATGATCCTAAAGAAAGCCATTTTTGTTCGACCTTTGTTCAGTTCTCTGGTCCTCATTAAATAATTTGGAAATGGCGGTTCTTTTTTTATTTTCTTTGACAATATTTTTTAAAAAAAAATTGTACTTTATTTTGTGTCTGGCTTACCGTATAGAAATGATTGCTGCACTGAGATACAAATGAGATTTTATGATAATGAGCGGCGAGAATGAAGCCTGAAGCAAAACGAAAAACATACTATAATGGAAAAGTCATTGGAAAGTACCTCTACGTGACATCGTCTCGGTAAAAAGGCAACACGATCTTATGATGTAGACTACACAGCGGAGTATCTACAAAACCTGCCAATAGTTGTCTTCACTGTGTGCACGCCACCAGGTGTGTTCGACGTAACACAGTTCTCTTCAGAACTTTGTTGTTATTATCACAACGTGTTCCGTATGCTGTGTTCTCCTGCATAATCAAGAATATGTCGAAAAGAACGCTTTAATCCAGTGAGTGATTTTCGGCTCAAGTAGATTAAAGCATTGATTGGTGAATTTGCTTACATAGTGATTGCAAGTTCAACCCCTGGTTCTGGTAGTGCATACTACAGCGAAAAGGGGGATCGTAACTGAGTAGTACTAAATAAGCACAAGACGAGATATCCAGACTCATCTTGAACAGTACGAGGACTACCTACCTTGAAGATTAAATAAAGGGTTCAGTTGGAAACTCCCTGAAAGTTACTCGTTCGACAAGAACCTAAAGGAGGCCGGAAGTTACAACGACCGAAATGATGACAAGAACATAAAGAAGACCGGAAGTTACAATGACCGAAACGATGACAAGAATCTAAAGAAAACCGGAGGTTACAACGACGGAAACGGTGACAACAAAGATATTTCGCAAGTAAATAATTTAAATAATGATAAATCCTCATGTCAAAAATTTGAAAAAACAAAAACAAAATCAGGTTTATTTTTGTGGTTTTTATTTGCAGGACAAAACCAAATGTATGTATCCGCTTTTCGTTATGCTCAATTCGAGCATAACGAAAAGCGGATACATACATTTGGTTTTGTCCTGCAAATAAAAACCACAAAAATAAACCTGATTTTGTTTTTGTTTTTTCAAATTTTTGACATGAGGATTTATCATTATTTAAATTATTTACTTTGCCAGATAAATTGATAACATGTCTTGTCACTGGCATGTCAAGATAACTGAAGGAAATGCGAGTGGGTGAGTGAGCAAATAGTCTATCGAATCACTGACAAATACTTTAAGAGCCCACGCATATATTTCTCGATTTCCATTTCGTTTTAGTTAGGATAACTAAAATAAATATAGTAAAGTACTGAGAAGAAATATGTGAGAAAGCTGAGCGTAGTTAATGCAGTGTTGCGTTATTAATACCTAAAGATGTCTGCCTGTGTTTTATAGATTATGCAAAAGCATTTCGTAAAGTAGGTCATGAAGTACTGTTGGACTGCTTAGTAACCATGACGTGTTTTGGAAGCATATCAGAACAATCAAGGATCTACACTGGCAGCAAACCGCCTGCATAATGATAGAAAAGGAATTTTGTATATATTTAGCTCTACAATAATTGCAAGCAAAGTGAATGCATGGTTGTTAGCAAAAGGACATGTTAAATATGAAAATTATAAACTGTGCAACAATTTACATATCGAGTTTAGCTGGAAAAGCTGCTTAAAGATGAAGAAGAGTTTTAAAACTACAGAAATGAGGTTGGAAAGAAAGATGCTGAAAATACATGAACCGAAAATGTGAGCAAAGACGAAAAGTAGAGAAAAAAGAAAAAAAAGGAAATTTATACTTAACATCAGGAAGAGAGAGCTGAAATTTACAGGGCATATAATGAGGAAGGAGGACTTAGAAATTGTGATCCTCACAGCACAGAGGAAACAATATGTTTTTGCTCATTTAAAATCGAACTAATTCAATATATGCACTGATGAAATTTTAAAATAACTTAAATAATAAACACCTTTGTCTTATTTTAATAATTTGGTCCTTGAATTAGCCTAAAATTTCTTTTGAAATATAATCCTTTCTCATGTCTTCTAATACCCAGCCAAAGAGTTTATTGCAGTTTAAATAAACGATAATGTGCGGTTAGTTTTAATTCTTCAGTTAATAAAAAGTCTTAACACAAAAACTATTTTATTTTTCTTGACTTGTATTTAAATTTGGTTCCTTGATTTTAAGATTCCAAATGACTAGGATTCGAATATTAAATTATTTCATCTCAACATTCTCTTCAGAGATGAAGAAAAGAGAAATAAAAAAACAGAAGTCTGGTTCTTCAAGTAGATGCTGAGAATAACATGAACTGAACATATGAGCAATAGCGACGTTTTAGAGAAAGTAGAAACAAAAAGGTCACTGATATTTTACACCAGTTGAATTTTCTATGGCATAATATGAGGAAAGAGTGTTTGAATTTTTTTTAATTCACATGATATATTGAAGGCAAATGGAAAGACAACGTATAACCAACCTAACGAATTTTTGTAAATGTATGGTAGAACAGGGATTAGGAGACATAGCAAAATGACAACGTTTACTTAATTACTACAAAGGGCAGGAATTTCTAGGGAGACATGACCACCAACGTCCTGAACCTCATGTAATATACTGTTCACCCAATAAAAAGTAAAAGAACCATTCAAAATAGAGGCTGAATTTTTGTTATATATGTAAGAAGTATAGATATGAAAATATGTCGGATAGATAACGGTTGATTCTAGATATAAAGATATTAAGATTGTAGTGGTTGAAAAACTTTTCTGTCGAAATTTTTTCCTCAAAGAATCGACACTGGGGAATAATCTGTTCCAGTAGAGTTGCCTTAAAAATGGATTGTAAATAAAATGAGGATGGTATCCCTCTGTTTACATAGCATGTTGCGTCTTGTTCTCGTTCTACTGCCCATGTCTAAGGATATATTTTTTAGTCCTAACTTAATTCATTTTATTACATAAATTAAGGATTCCTACAAGTGGATTTTCTAAGCATTTCACTCCAAACAAGGCAATAAATCCAATAAGAATCTGGTGTTCTTAGAGAATATGGGTGGTTGGTTGGTGTAACGACGTATCAACTCCTTATCTCTCATTTAATTTTCTTGGCAGCTTTTATAATTTTTTACTATTAAAATCTATTGCTGGCAGTTTTACTATTAAATAGATTTTTATATATTCATAGTGTTTTGATCCCAGTTTAAGAGGTTCACTATTTTCCCATAGCTGGGGCCCCAAAAGGTGCTACCACCTCGAGTCAAGGTGGACCGGTGATCTGCATCAATTAAAATGTGGTTCCATGCTAGTAAACACATTCTCCGATCACAAGCTTTCCTGCCAGATGTAATTTATCGTCATACGAAAGAGAGATTATGAGAAAAAATACTAAAACGAAGAGAGAAAAAAAGAATGAAGAAGACAGAAGATAACGATTGACATTTCATTTAAATAACAAGAATCCGGAAGAGATTTCCACAAGCGAAAAGTGCGATAGAAGAAATTGTTAGCATAGGACTTACGATTACATCTATCCATGTCCAGTCTCAAATGATGAGACATTGCTACCAATGCAGTACAAATTAAGAACATCTAGGGAATATCGAAAGAAGTTCGTCAGAACAATTATCATGAAAGTATTTCTAGAAAAGCTACACGGAGTTTCCGTTATGGCGGTGGGAAAGCGACTGGAACTGAGATGCAAAGTTAAGACCAATAACATTGCAGATTCCTCTTTGGATATTATCAAGAAGCTCTAAACATATGCACAAAACGAGATATAGCAGCCATATTGAAAGCAAAATGGGATGGTAGGCTTATCTAAGATATATTCTGGTGAGTAGAATTATCTAGCACGACACAGTAAACCAACTTTTCTAGCTGCAATCAATTTCCTGGAGGTTAGCATCAGCCATGCTGATGGAAGGTAAAAAGGAGTCTCTCAGATGATTAATGTACCGTATTATTAAATTGTATGAAATATAAAATAGTTATACTAATTTAAGTCAAATATGTAAAATATATTGCTTAGAGCTTTCGAACATGAAAAACGTTGTCGCCCTGTGAGTAGTTGCACATCTATTCTGCTTCTTGCAATAAAGTAAAGAAAACAAATGTTGGCAGTTTTTCTGGGATTGAACGATTTATGTTTGGCAGTCAAGGCAAACCCATTTTTATTTTTCCATTAAAACAAAAAGCAAAGTTTAACAGAACTGTAACGCAGTGTGGAAAGTACTTCAGGCACCGTTCTTGGTGACGGCTACACTCTCAATATAATTCGACAACGAGAATAACGTTCCTTTATAAATAAATACATATTCCTAAGTGTTCTCTTCCAACAAATATTCTCTTTACTGCTATTATGCCATTCAATAAAGTTTTCTGTCATGTTTTATTCATTTATTCCGCTTTCACTTGAAAGCAGATTTATAATGACGTCGTTTCCTGGCAGGATTCTTTTAATTTATTTATTTAATTATTTCACCCAAACAAGTTGATAAAAGGCAATCAGATGCAAGTGGTTACTAAGAATGAATGAATCAGAGAGGACAATAAAAGAACAGCTTTCAAGGAGACAGAATATGATGATTCCCATTGCATTTAATTTTGGAAAACAAGAAACTGGGAGAGAGTTCCTCAATCGGGAAATGCTGTTGATTAATCTATTAGAAGAGAACCTACGGTTAAAACTAGCATTTTCAAGAGTGAATTTATTAGACCCAGCAGACAATTTACTACACCGCTTAAAGTCGTGAAGTCGAGGTACAAAAGAGGAAAGCTCAATAATTACCATGAACATATTTATAAAAGAACAGGGAAGCTACATCACGTAAACAGGAAAGTGACTGGCGCCGAAATGCCAAGCCAGCTCTCTTTTAATAATGATGTCATTTTTTTAATCATTTTAACCCAAGCAAGGTTGGTATTCCACTAGCACGCAGAGGATTACAGGGAATATAGATTATTACAGAGAAATAACATACTTAGTGACCTTGAGTAAATGGATGGCGGAACAAGATTTAGGAGAGATAACAAAAAGACAAAATTTAAGCGCCACAAAAGAGAGGAAAGGTTGAATATTCATGATCGTCTACGTCCTGAAGGAAACGGCGCATAGAAGAAGATGGGGAATGTTGTCCCATTACGATTCCACTTTGTCTTTTGTCTGCGATCCATTGGCACAAACATACGTTTAGTAGGTTATTCGCTATTTCACCTGCGACTGCATCCATTATATCCTGTGAATATCCATGGCCTAGTCCTAGTTATATCTCACATAAAATGTCAGCTTTCTGAACGCAAATATCATTCACCTGTTATTCCTATACTTTAAAAACTTCCTAGTTTCTCACATGCATATTGACAGCATTTATCTTTCCAAAGGCGTCTTTGTCGGTTCAAGTCTTGTCGTTGTCTGCTAACGAGATTACGCTCCATTCACTGCCATATTCGAAATTAGATAATACATAGATGTTCAGTATGGCTTTCTTTGTTTATTAGGACATTTTTCTATGTATTAATGCTTTGCTTTCCTTAAATATCTTTGTCGATTTCTCAGTGCATTTCTCTATACATTTAATAAAAGCAATTACTCTTTATCTTTGTCAAATTTGTAGTTGCTTTTTTTAAAGAATCTTCTACTTTGAATGAACAGTCATATGATATAAATATCTTTCTGCCATAACATTAACGTAGAAAGGAAAACGAATTCTGTATTTTATTGAAACGCACATTAAATGTTTACCAATTTATTGTGATTACATTTTATATCTGCACTTTCATATCGATACAAAAAAGTAAGTGATTTTAGTTGAATAAATTAAAATAAATGTTAACAATGAGGGAAAAACAACTGTGTAGTGTAAGTACTTACAAGAGAGTATATGTGACATATTTAGTCAACGATTTTTAGGAAATTCTCGGTTTTATACTTGATTCATAAAACAATCTGCCAAGGACAGTATTTCTAATAAATTTAACTAAGTTGATTTTTAGACAGAATAATTTTAAAATCAATAGAAACATAGTAATTTAACTAAACGTAGTTGTTTTTAAGTGACTTCAATAGGACGATGTAAAAATACTTGATTTTAATGTTAGACTTGTTTTACGATTAATTTCACCAATTAATATACATTCACATTGTTGCAATTGAAAATAACTTAGTCGAGTAGAAATCAATGTATTTTCTCATTCGTCTTAACATATTTCATTTCACTACCATGAATTTAATACCTTGAAATGATCTAAAAGATCAAGTTGAGAAAATGAAACTGCTGCTGATGAATGAGAATAAAATGCAACATAAATAAAATGATACAAAAGAAAAACATTTTTATGGAAAGATTCGAACTTTCTTTAATTTAAAAAGATCGGTAACGTAGAAATTTAAGATCATGCCAATCAAGAAATTTGACACAACAAACTCAATAAATAAATTTAATAATACACGTTGCCGTCACATGGCCTGATTCCGTGCGATGCATTGGATGTAGTTTAAAAAATAACTTTTAAAAATAATGATATCTGTTACTTAAAATACAGCTAATTTGTTTTTCTCACTCACATCAATCATGAGAGTCGAATGCTTTAAGTACCCACTATGAATTTTCGATATTTTATATTGAAATTAGAGCAGAATTATTGTTATGCTAATTTTATTCGAACAGTCGAAAAAAGATCAACAAATATAATAGACACAAAATGTCTACTCTTTTTAATAAGATATTTAAAAGAGCTACTTGTTGCTGAAATATGAAGAATTTAAATAAATTTGAATATAAGATGTCTTCTTTCTGCCTGAACTTAAGCACAGAGAAGAAAATTTTAATTTCATGTGATGAATCAATAAGAAAAATGCAATGACTTTGATGTTGACAGTAAACACATGGCCAGAAGATGAACTCAGGGCATTTCTGAAACAGTACTGCTTGTGACGTATTCATCTTCACTTGTGATGAGTGCCTATCAGCAATTCGTCTAAGAGGAAAGAATCACCAACTCACGACAAGGATTGGGAAGCCAAGACATCGATACAAGTATGAATAAGAGGTACGAATAATACTTCGGGTATAACTGCAGGTAGATTTCATCAAATAGATTTACACACGGTATATCAATCCTTGTGTGCTAACGTGTAGCAGTGGGTCACTCGGATTATCCATACAAACCAAAGAATATTGATAAAAGCGTCTATATCAGGGTTGTGCAATCGTCAAATTGGACTATGTACAAATATAACAGGGGGGAGAGTGTATTGAAATGATGGTGTGAGAAGTTTATTCGGCGATCCGTGTTGAAGATTCGTCTGCTGCATTAGCTCTCGTACGAATAACCTTGAGATATCCATGAATCCGTAAAATTCTCTCGCCCAGCAAAGCAGTGACGAGTAGTGTTAAGAGGATCTCTAGTCTTAGGTGGAAACCAGTCTAAAAGAAAGAAAATCCTGAATTCGAAATCGTGAAGAAGGCAACGTGAGAGCCAATCCAATAATTTACTCAAGAATATACGCTATTTCTTAGATAAATAACAAGAGGAACCTGTGGGGTGTCATCATCGTCTACAAAACTGAAAGGACGTAGCATTTTAAAAATCGATAGAAGATCGAGTGGTCGAAATATGTTTATATTTTCTGAATATTTTAGGAGGCGTAGTACGTTGTTATGCCGGGGAAACAACAGTAATAGAATGCACTGTGGAAAAACAACACGCCAGGGAAAATATCTATGATAATTTGGTGAAAATTCTACATTGAATCACCACATCCTATCTTCTAAATATAACGTAACATCGCGTAGCATTTGTGTCAATATCATTGTACACCAAGTGTATACATGTATAGAAATTGTCGACAATGCCAAATGGATCTCTCAATGCACAATGTCACCCTGAACAATTATTACGGAAATAGTTTTAAGTATTTCATTGTCCTGACACCCAGACTCTGTAAATTTTAATCCCATGGAAATTACCTGGAAAAAAACATTAACTTTACAGATCCTCCATCATATAATTTGCGGCAGTTGAACTATATTTCTCTAAAACCGCAAGGCGCTTCTTTTTCTTTTATGTGCAGTGTACGTTCCGGACATAGGTGATCATGGGCCTCCACATCTTCCTGTCACTTGTAGATCATAATAAGTTTTGTCACTTTGTTATTTATCCCAAACCCTGTTCTACCAAACATTTACTCAAGCTCATCAATATCTTACGAGTCGGCTTCCTCTGTCCCTCTTTCCCCCAATCTGTCCTGTTAGAATCGGGTTTTTAAGCCCCCCTTAATCATTACATTAACTTTTAACTCTCTCTTCCTGATGTTAAGTATAGATTTTCTTTTTGTTTCCATTTTATCCAAAACCTCGTCGTTGCTCACATGTTCGGTCCATGGTATCCTCAGCATCTTTCTGAGTTTTAGCAAAAAGGTCTTAAAGACACTCTTCTTTCAGATCTAAGAGAATATTATACGAAATAACAATTAAAGAACTTTACCAGATAACAAAGATTCTGCCACTTGAAAACTTCCAAAATCACCAACAAATAAAATAGATATCACCTGTAACACGAATACAAAATAATCAAGAGCTTGTCTTGTCCCATTGTCTTAAACAAAATATTAGAAAGGAAACACCCTTTTGTAGAAAAAGCGATAAACAGTGGATTTGTGAACACCATTTTCGTCAAAAAGTGTTTAAGAAAAGATTTTGTAAATTACAACCAACATTAACGATATCTCTTCGGTAAATGAGTCCCATAGATTTCCTTGCAAGGAAACGCCTAATCTCATTCTTACCATTAACATTGTTAATATACTGGCAAAGGACCCGAAAACGAACTTTTCAGAGACCATTGTACGCCAATGCCTGGTGTGGTAAGAATTGTTTTATCAGCATACTGAGAATAATTAGGAAATGTTTTGTACAGGAGAAAGGACTTATCCATCGATTTCTGTTTAAAATTGGGTTTTCAGTTTTTTCTAAGCTCTACTTCAACTCTATACTTCTGACGTCTGACATTTTATCAGGTAAGTAACCAGTAGCCAGCTGCTGAAATCACAAAGTCACTGGACTACTATAGTGGTGCGCAAAAACTTCGAGAGTTGATCAAAAAGAAGATAACTAAGACATCCGGAAGAGGCATGCCACGTGAAACTAGAACAATCTACACCAGTGGACGAAGTAAAGGGTTCAGTTCGAAATTCCAATCACCTAAATAAGGCCGGAGTGTACAATGTCCGAAAAGTGATGAATATGACAATAACAATGAGGAAAACAGACCGAACAATGTAAGTAATGTAACAAATTACAATACCTCATCTGGGAAATATCGACAGATAAAAAACAATCTTCAAAATATGACATTCGAAGCAATTTTTCTTAAAATAAAATAAAATTCCCTCTTCAAATCTTTTACATTGTTAGACTATATTTCAAAACCTTTCACTTTGATTTCATTAGAAAGATAAATTAATAGTCTTTCTTTCTCCTTGATAAAACAGTTGACTTAAAATGAATTCCCTGATATAATTAGATTACATGAAACTAATTAATTTCGATATGCATTCGCTTAATTGGCCAATTGACGTTTTCTTCATTAACATGCACTATGTACACTGGCCTATTAATATATAATTAAGTAGATAAATATTGTGATAATTATATAAATAACACTAAACGACAAAAATAAATGTCCTGATAGGAGAAATATAAAAATAGATCCAGAAACCGTATTGGAGTATTTATCACGTTTGCCTCGTCTGTTGTAATATCTACAGATTCTTCTATATTAGTCGCCATCTTTGTCTTTATCTCATGCAAAATATGTTTCCTATTTGTGAGATCTCGGTTGTACAAGGGCTGCATCAATTATTGTTGTTTTTGACCTATTTATTGCTCTAATTGGCTCTCTTATCATGTTCAGAAGGGGCCAGTATGTCTTATTAGAGATACTAACAACTAATTAAGTAAAAAGTGCAATTTCCTTGACACTTAATTCGAGCGGAGTTACAAGGAGATTTTACATCGGACAATCAAGAGAATCTTGGTATAGAACAATAAAGAAAAATATGATACTATTAATGCCAAGCTGATGATGAAATGATTGCGGTTGGATCTTAAATATTATATTATAAATGGTAATGGTAATTATGAGAAAATATCCATATTGTTACAGGAAACATTCAGCATTCATTGAGCAAGCAATTAGTGTATTACTATCTGTTGAAATTTATAAAATCTATTTATTAAAACAGTTTTATTTTAGGGAAATAAACTTTTCAAGTCGACTGTTATAGCTTTTTCTTGTACTAGAATTTTTTTTATTACAAGTGGCTAACGCTTGTTGAAATCTTCACAGTATTAATATTGTTGATGTTATCGCAAAAATTGTTTTGTCGAGATTTCCAAACTCTCCGTTTGGTTCGATATCGCAAAACAATCAATGAAATTTGAAGAAGCTGATTTGTTTGGAAAAGTAATCTGACAAAAACCTTACTTCGCGATTTAATAATTTCTTTAATTTAATTTAATTCTATAGGACTTCATGGTAAACAATATTTTTTAAGAAAATTTATTTTTTTCCTCTTTTCTTTTTAACGGCGAAAATAACTTAGGATTTCTTAATCTTGAGCATCCAACATAGAACTGGCAATGCGTAAATATTTCTTTCTGGAGCCAAATTCCAACATTGATCTTGTGATTTCTTGATAGTTCTCGCAAACACAAAGCCAACTGGAAACTCGATTCTTGTATATATAAAAAAATCAAAGAAAATATATTCCAAAAACAATATTGCATTTTTATTAAATATTTGTTATTTTAATCATTAAATTGTTTTTAAAATAGTGGGAGTATTGTGTATAATAAATAATAAATCTTTTAATTTAAAAAAAAAAATCAATGAAAATTTATTGTACCAAGCTAAGTTCTCCACCGCCTTAACCAGGTATTGAACTCACACTCTTTGGGTCCGTGCACTGGATCTAACTAACTCCTTTATCCAGTGTGCCATGTGTCAAGGCTGTGGAGATCATGGGGGGGGGGGGGAATTAACAGGAGATAACTGATAACTGACATCCATTAGACATGGCACGTGGAACTAGAACTGTCTACCCTAGTGAGCGAAATAAAGGGTTCATTTCAACATTCCAACCACCGGAAAAAGGGCGGAGCATACAAAAAATATGTCGACAAAGATGAGGACAATAGTGCGAATAATGTAAATAGTGTGAAGCTTGATGTCCTTCGCTGCCGGTTTCTTTCCTTCATTATGGTATTTTGTAAAAAGATATGATCACTAACACATGTGCCATGAAGAATACATTCAAACTGGTCACATTTTTTGTTGTTAATTCTTCTTCTCCAGAAGTTTCATTATACCAGAAATACCTCGTGGGAGGGTTAAATGTTAATTCTAACTAGAAAAATGGCTAAACCTCAAATGAATTATAACCTAGAAGATATATATATATATATATATATATATATATATATATATATATATATATATATATATATATATATATATATATATATAATTGGGATGATACACCAAGAGTTTACTTTTTTATCTATCGAAAATCTTGCTTGCTGGTAAAGCAAATTAGAAAAACACATTACATTCGTGAGAAGAGAGACAGATTGGAATTACATTTTCGTTAGCGAAAACGAACAGAGAAATCAAAACAAAGAATGAATCCGCTGCGACGGTTAGTATTATAAAGATCGATCCTGTCATAACAGCGGGGTGGTCTGGTTTATGTTCTCGTTAAGATGGAGACGGGTCCAAGGATGTTGAACAGCCTGTTTCTTTGTTGAGAATTTAGGTGAACAAATCTATTTTCGTTGACGCAAACAAATTGGCAAAAAAGTTTTATCTATCGATCATAAGGTTAAATTAAGAAGCAATTGTGTCTTTTGTCCTCGAGGGACAGAGATAATAGTAGTGGAGTGGAAGGAAGTCAGAGATTTAAAATTAACTACGCTGTTTCACCCACTGACATTTCTCACAAAGACAGTGATGCAAGCCCTGTGAAGTGGGCAGAGTTAGAATACTGAGAAAGAAACAGAATTTAGCCCTACCTGTGTGAAGTGGTGGTGCGGCATGTGAAAAGTAGATTGGAGATAAGGGAGGAGTAACCCCTGTGTGTACTCCCAAGGAACGTGGACAATTCTCCAAATATGGACAATTGATTAAGAAGTCAGAAATATTGAACAAAGAATACCTTTATTGGGATTAATGTGAGGATTGGGGAATCACCGAATCCCCAGAATCCTACGGCACCACGCCAGTTTTGGGCCGAAGTGCATATAAGCAAATGACTTTGGAACCTCAGTGTCTTGGGCTGAGATCCTACATCAAGTACCTCTGGAATCCACGTCAGGTGCCGCCAGGTGTCCTGATTCCAAAAACTTTGAACCCATCCCCCAGAAATTTAGACAAGGTTCAGAGTCACTATAGAGATTGATGTGTGAAGCGTTAATTTTTGTTGTACTAAGAGCTATATAAAACAATTAAAGATTAGACCCATGAATCTCTCGTTTTATATTTTCGCCGTGAAGACATTTTTATTTCTTAATGTAGCACCCGCCACGGATTGAACCAGTGCTGCCAGTACGACGATATTTCATGTTTCGCTGCTCTAAAATCAACAACACAACGTGGGCAAAGTTGGCGTGAATCGTATCAGCCAGCGACCAACACCTATACTGGACCAGTGTCATGATTGTCCAACGCAGATTTAGCCTAGAGGACCGGTCCACTAAACGTGATTGCACCATCGGGTGTAGGCGGCGGACAATTTGCGTTATATTAATTGGTGACCGTGAACAAGTATCTGACCATGTGAAGTAGTGTGTCTTGATTATCTTATTATCTCATCTTGGACTTACTTCTGATATCAATTTTAGTTGTTGTTGTTGTTGTTGTTGTTGTTGAAAGTCCTCAACTTAAGTGGTTTGTCTTCCTGGTACACTTCTTTGTTTGGGATTCGAAGAAAGTTGGCCATCGCTAAAATATGCAGGTTTCGCTCGCTCAAAGCCACCTTTAACCATCGATCTGAGAAAGCGGTTGTATACAGCTGATAGCCAATCTATTTCAGATCAGGTTTGGCACCACGCACGACATCCATAAGAAATTCTATTTAAGGTCGAAGCTATTTGAGGACATCACTCGAACTTAAATTATTTTTTTGTTTTGGTAAGAACTTGAAGATTGGATGAAACTAACGTTAGCGCAGCCGATTCCCTGTTCAATTTTCTTACCTTCTCGAAAAGAATTGTTAAAAATGATCTATGCCCTCAGGTATTTTAAGTGTTTTGTATTTAATAATTCCATATCCTCAAATATTATGATAGATTCAAAGTGTCTTCAGTGCATTTATTTCAATTCTAGATTATAGATTCTGTTTTAGAATGGTTTATCTAGAAACCTATTTCTTGGAACACTTGGTAGTGAATGTTGAAGCAGTTTGACAATTGAAATATGTTGGCTCGATTATCGGCGAAGTGGGCTCTGGAATATAAAGAATTTAAAGAGCAACACCAACAGTGGTTGCTGCTGCAAAACCGAAAAAAATCTAGAAAGACTATATCATCAGCCTGGTATCAAATATCAGTCTGACGCGTGCATTGGTTTTCTCAAACTTTCTGTACGCCTGCGAACCTTGAATTGTCGCGAACAATCTACGCATTAGAAATGCGATGTTACAGAACACCGTGAGTATCTTGTACGTAGACAACATAAAAAATGACGCAATGCGAAACGCCATATATCAAGAAATATGCCTATCGACGGAAGAACTCATATCCACCGTAAATGAAAGAATCGACAGCATACGAACATGTCAAAAGAGTCAGCAACATTCCCACTGAAAATCTACAGGGTACCGTCTTAGGCAAAAGAAGAGGCAGATGGAGAAGATGGTCTCTAACAACGACACGGATTAGCCTGGAAGATAATTCACAGATGAAGACATTGGTACCTAAACGAAATATATAGAGAACTGATCATGCGTCAAGCAATCCTCCGACCACTCAAATAGATTAAAAAGGGGATAAAAGTAAAATTCATTAAAACGCTTTTCGTAATATCACCTCGATGACGGCTTCATATCTTTCTAATTAATGTTTTTACTAGTCGTAAATTTTATTTCTGTTGTTTTTCCCCCATAACTGTCAAATTATTATCCTACAACTATTAAATAACAACATGTGATTGGAAATAAATAATAACCTCTGTCGAAATTTCATCGAATATCACTTCCGTCTAGAATCATGACACTGACGCGTTTACAAACGTTTCATCGTGTTGTAATATTGACTTTTTCAAAATAGCCGAGAGTTAGTAAGGCCGGAGTTAAATATTACCAAAGGAACAGAAGACTAGGTAGGATATGTATCAACCGCCCCACGGGGTTAGTTGTGGCATCAGGCCTAACAGAAGACTAGGTAGAGAAAACAAAGATGAGGTTTATTAAATACTCATACATAGAACGAAAAAAATCTTGGGTAAATCAAATACAACTTACCCTCCCCACTTGAGTATTTATGAGTAGGAGCAGTCCATTATCGTAGTAGTAGGGAAGAGTAGGAAGTAAGCTGAGTCCCACTCTACAACACTCCAGCAGGTATTTCTCAGATAAAACACTGTAGTGAGTTATGGCCAAGACATAGACGATTTGTTTTGGTGAAGATAGAAATAACAACAGCTAGCAGTCTAGTAACAGTAGCATTTGAGTGGCGCCTTAAATAAGGAAATACACTCTTACACAAGAAAAACATTTTTTCCTATTTTCCTTCCCCTGTTAAGTGAGGGCCATCGATTTTTTTTAGAAATTGCTCCTCTATAGCTGAGATTAAGCAGTACTTTTTCTTGCTTCAGAATCGCTATCTCTACGGTTATCTTAAGGCGTACCTTTTCCACAGCTAAAATGTTATTATTTGATTCATTTTGAGGAATAAATATTTAATAAATTTCCGCATAGGGTTTATTTTGCTTTCGTTTTGCTGAAAAACATATTGGGTCGCATAGATATTATGCTCGCTAGATATACATACCAATTCACAATAAAGATTTATTTTTTATTTCCTTGATCGTTTAACATCGATCAATGAAATAATGGAGCCAATCCTATAAAGTTTGTTTATTGACATTTGACAAAAAATGATACGGCAATTGCGATAAAAACCAAAATAAGTAAGATGGCAGAATGTCAATGAAAACACTCTATCAAAAAAAAAAAATCGTACATTGTTACATAAGGCTTATTCACGTTAGCTTCGTTGCGCTTGAAAAAAATCAGATAAGCTAGGTTTATATGACAATTAATTTAATGTGCAATAAGTTAATTACTTTCAGTTCTCATTTGCAATTTTACATATTTACTTCGATATACGGCTGAAGGATATCTGAGATTGTTAGCTAAGAAGTAATTATATGACAACAATGAGAAATATTGCTTAAGTTTTGATGTTTAATGAGGTCAGAATAATAATAATAATAATAATGCTTGACATATACAATACATTAAGTTATGAATTCAGTAACCTAATATACCGTAAGGGCATCGCATATACTACAGTCGTATCAATGGCGGTATGTCTTGGGTAAGATAGTTTGAACAAGCCCATCTCTGGTTTTACATTTAGACGTTACTTTCTAGACTGGCCGCCTCCTCAAGGCAAGAGAGCATAGTCTACACTGTTATTTAAACTGTACTCTGAATATGGATTCATAACTTTTCAAGAGTATTTGCACGAAGTGAACAATAAGAAAATGGAAAAATAAACATGTCAATAATACGTAACGATTTCACATTTAGTCAATTTGATGAGAAACTTATTTTATTGCTAATTTAGATGATAAAATCTGAAAAGACTAAATTCTAAAGAAGAACGTTGCTACCTGGCATGCGAAAACGAAATTTATTTTGTTCTATCATTAAAACTAACTTGATTATTATTTTTATAACTAGTACAATTGGAATTGAATGAGGCCGTATCTTCCGTCACACCCTAAAATAGCCACACTTTGACCGATCGAAACCAGATTTTGGGGAGAAGTGCAATCAGCAAAAGGACTACAAAGTACAGTTGCTTTTACTAGGAGGCTTAGCTTCGTACAAGAAATTTTCATTTATTTTTTGGAAAAATTAGATTTTTATTCTTTAAAATACAAATTACTCCCAATTTAATGAGTAAAATAACAATTACTTATTTAATAAAAATGCAAAATTATTTCTTGCATATCTTTTCTTTAAGTTTTTGTATATATTTCATTCTTGTAAAATATAATGCACAGTAGTAGCAGTGTAAATATATTGTAAACACAGTAGGGAGAGTTTCAAATGGGCAGAGGAAGAGATAACTTCAACAACTGTGAGGATTCAACACACTGAAGCGTGATGCAAAAATTATTCTAGTATATGAAATTGAATAAAAGATGAAAGTTGTTCAAACAAAATTAAAATTCATGCCTTCTTTTGACAAGTTGTATGTGAAAATGAAAGTAGACGTTCTATTGTCTGCGTAAAAGGATTAGGTGGAAAACGAAAAGCAAAAAAAAACTATAACCAACCTAATATTATTAATTAACATCCAGTCACTTAGCTTAAATCAAAGAACTGTTGTCCTCTTTAAAAGCATTTATTTCGTCCAAGATACTCTTAATGTTCAAAAGATATAAAAGATGTTGTGGTCGTCAGTAATGGACACATTGGAGGATTTCAAAGCAGTATGTTTCAACAGCCCATAAGACATTTACTCTTCGTAGATGATCGTGCATGTACGCCAAAGAAAATATAAAACACTGTCTGTAAATGGTTGTTTATAGCAAAGATTTTGAAAAGACGCAGGAAAAAAAAGAGAAGGAAAACACCACTCATTAAGAAATAAAAGAACAGCGTGTCATTCAAGATTAGTAATGAAGAAACTCCATTATCAAACGGAAACCTTTATTAGAAGAGAAGACCGACATTCGTCCAATATCTGAACTGAAGCATAAAAAGCAATACTTGCAATCATTTACTGATACATATTACAAATAAAATGCCCCCAAATCAAGAGAAAATATTTATTCGGGTAGACGTTGTGGACATCTATCTGATAGCGTCACTGCGGTATGTCAATCAAATCTTGAAAATTCACTTATAAATATTAAAGAGAAAATACACTACGATCAAGAATAAATATTTATCCGGACAGATCTGACTAACAACCATCCAGAAGTTGCATTGATATATGAAAATGAAAACACACGATTGTTTAATGCCACATATTAACGAGAAATGCCCCCAAATCAAGAGGAACTATTTATTTACACAGACTTGGATGGAGACCAACATTTCAGGTGACGTCGTTTGATTCGTCATCGTGGATGGTTTCTCACGTGCATGATTAGACCAAAACGGGAACAGAACATTATTGCGCAAGGAAAGCACCGAAAAACATATATAAGAGCAGAAAATGTCTTTAACATTTTTTTCATTATATTTTTAGAACATCATGTTATCATTCAGTTTCAAAATTACTTTTATCTGCTTTAGCAATGAGAGTTTCGAATCAACACACACAAAGCACACACATATAAATATATATATATATGAATATGTGAATTACATATATATATATATATATATGTATATATATATATATACATCAAAATATATATATATATATATATATATATATATATATATATATATATATATATATATATATATATGCATGCATGTATGTGTGTCTTTTTGCCTGTGTCTTTTATTCATTGATTCGCTTCCATAGACTTATCAACTCTGTGCAGATTATTTAAAGCCAAACAATATTTTTAGAATATCAGAATCTTTTTGTGGAGAATTATACAAATGATTAATGATAAAAATCTTATAAATTAACCCATAACTGGTGGAGAAAAGGTAGCGTACTACCTTTCCCAAAAGTATTTGCGCGTAAGTGAATATAACGAAGCCAACTGGAATTGGAACTCGGCTCTCCGATTAACAATTTCGGGCCATTATCCACCACCCACACATCCAAGTTTAAATGATTTCGTATTTCTAAGCGGTCACCCATTTAGGTAATGACCAGATTCTATCTTGCTTATCTTTGGTAATCATACAGGAATCGGTGTTTCAACGTGTTATGGTTGTAAACCTGGT
>OZ038475.1:79657209-79879709 GCA_964036315.1 Acanthosepion esculentum
CATGGAATAATAATAATTTTGTTAAATTATTGGATTCTCTTACAAGCGCGTTGAAACGATTGATCATTTGGTATCTGTATATATAATATTCACGACAACCATGTAACAGAAACATTGAATACTATGTAAGGACTTTGGAAAATAAATCAATTGCAAATTGTATGTATTTCATACCGAGGGTCGATATGAAAATTCCAGAAATCGGTAACATTGTCGTATTGTGGCACTCAGCAATCTCACACTCTATATACTATAAAAGCAAATTGACCAGATACAATCATAAAATATAACGACAATAAAATTCGTTTAGTGATTGATGCTGCAGTTACTACTGATAGCAATGTACCATCTAAAATTTTCGAAACACTTATATAGCACCTAGAAAGAGAAATATAGAAAATGACAACTAATACCATCCCTGCAGTTGTGGTTGCACACTGTCACATTAACAAGGGCACAGCTTACTTTAACAATCAGGGAAACCTTGTCTACGAGAGAATTGTAACTTTCATCACTAACCATATATTACGTAGAGCAATGTCTATGTAGACGTTATTTTTGTCGGTAAAAAACAAAAACAATTTAGTCATCACCTTCCATTGCTCTCATTCTACTGGGTAAGGAAAATCCGGAATACAACATCTCTTTCTTTATATCTTTGGTTTAGATGTTGTTAGACGTATGCATTATCACATATATTAAAAAATGAATGTTATGAGAATAATAACATCTAGGAACAAAAAGCCTTGCGTGGCTAATATAGACTCAGAAGTAACGATGCAGATGTCGATAAACTCAAAAGACATTATTAACTAATGAAACCAATGGTAAATCAGAGACGGAAGCATTTATAATGGCTGCATAGCAACAAAGATTATTTGCCAGTAATTATGCGGCAAACATAATAAACAATAGTACAAACGCAATAAGTAGATTATTTGAACACATGTTTAGACTGTTGTCTATTTAGTGTCTGGATAAACAATTCTGACATCGAAGGGTTATAAAGATTGACATAATAAGTATATTCACCAGAAGATGTGTCAGTATTACAGCGCACTTCCTGCTGAAAATGGTATGAACGTCTACCTGAAACATTGCCAGAAAGTCATGAGTTCCCTGTTCTTTTGGACATTAGCATTTAGAAGCTGAGACCTATAAAAGATAATAGACAATATATTTCGATTAAATAATGTTAACGGTTACGCCAGACCCATCAGATAAAAATAACTTCATTAAAAAATTAAGCAAGATTAGATATTACTGATGAAATACAAAAAAATCAAAAAGAAACTGCAATGTTAACGATTGTGATTTTGCATCTGAGCTTCAGTCGCATTTCCACCACCATAAACTAGTTTCCCTGTACTTTTTCTATAAATATTTTCTTGCTATTTTTTCTGAGTATTTTTTCTCTTTGGTGCCCACATATAATGAATTTAAGTGCAGTACTAGATTGGCAGTTAGGTTTCATCATTTTACAGGTAAAATAACTAGGATGTAATCGGACGTTCTATGCTGATTTTCTTTTCTTGTAGAACTCTTTTTCCGACTCCCTGCTTTCCTGTCAACTTTGACTTTCAAAAGTTTAAACCATCTCAATCATTATCTTCTGTTTTTTTTTTTTAATTCCTGTTCTTTTATTGTTTTCTCTCTTTAATAATGTTTTCTTTTCCTTATATTCTCTTACACCCAGTAACCACTTGAATTTTGTGAATTTTATTGTTTTTTTTTTGGGGGGGGGGGTAAATGATTAAAAAGGAATAAATATAACGATCTTCAAATTGAATAAATGCGACTCTTAAAATCACTGTAATAATAAATAGAATTGGAGCTCTAGTTACGATCAGTTGGTACAGACAAGAACATTACTGAAATCCGGGAATCCTTTGTTTCCAAAAGATTAAGAAAATTGAAGTGTGTGCAATTTTAACGTCTACTCGACAAAGTATGGCCAATATAAAGAAAACATAAACACTGTATATGTAAAATATCACTTAACATCAGAATTTATGCAAAACTAATAAATATGTATTTTATCAACATGCTGTAATTGTCAGGTAATTATCCAGTAGGATATTTTACCATCCAGGCTGCAAAAGCTAAAAATAAAACTAATGATAATAATAGCCATCGTTAGCACTGTATTATTATCTGCCCCTCTCTCCAAAGTGGTCACGGCTGATTTCTCTCTGATAACTGCTATCTGTGCGCTTCTTTAACTATATATATATATATATATATATATATATATATATATATATATATATATATATATATATATATATATATATATATATATATATATATATATCGGTTTTGTAGTGCGTAGAGAATCACTCTCACAAACAATATTTAATAATAAATTACAACCAACTTCGAATCTGTTAATGAATGGTGTGATCCTTGTTCATAAATTCCGGGTTTATCTGGTCTTTCGGACCACAATATCTTTCGATGTCGCATTACTATTCGGAGTTTAACAAAAACACACTAATATGTCTACCTGATGATGGTCGTTCGAAACGACTGAAAGCCGGCTCGTACAAAAAAATAAGACCAGATAAACCCGGAATTTATGAACAAGGATCACACCATTCATTAACAGATTCGAAGTTGGTTGTAATTTATTATTAAATATTGTTTGTGAGAGTGATTCTCGCCATATAACTAGCTTCAGTATTTGTTTTTCGTTTGAATGATTTACGTTACATATATATATATATATATATATATATATATATATATATATATATATATAAAAGATATATATATATATATATATATATATATATAATATATATATATGTATATATATATATATATATGTGTGTGTGTGTGTGTGTGTGTGTGTGTGTGTGTGTGTGTGTGTGTAGATGATAGAATAGAATTATGATGCACTTACGCACATAGATTCTACACACGAACGCTGCTTAACAAGATGTGAGGTCTGCTTAACCACTAAAAACAAACAAGACAAAAATGCAAAAAATATCAGTTTTATATTTCATTTCTGATGAAGCTTTAATACAAAGAAAACATGTTAGATTTATAAATGTTTCCTATTTGTTCATTATCCTGTTAAACTGTCGGATTCCTATACATATTCGGATTCACACACGCACACACACACACACACACACACACACATACACAGACATATATATATTTATATATGCAACATATCTTTATTCAAGTATGTTTCTTGAAAAATTTGGACATATTATTTGTATTTATTTTATTTTGATCCTCTCGAATTTTCTGATCGACTTCTTAATATAAATTCACTAAGGAAGGTACCGTAGTTTTTTCTTTTCTTATATTTTCCAAAGTACTTCAGTCTCATTCGCGATACTCTTAAAGGGTGAATTTCTAAGACAAAATATAAATGTAATATCAACATTAAGAAGTCGATCAGAAAATTACATAGGATTTCCATATATATATATATATGTATATATATATATATATATATATATATATATATATATATATATATATATATATATATATATATCAGATATAAAAAATTCGATACATCGACCTTTACGCTACCACAGTTTTTAACAGAGCATCAACATCAGGCAATAAGTCATTTACTGTTAGATTATACCACTCAGGTAAAAGGTGTGGCAGTGTAAAGGACAGTGATTCAAAATTTTTTGTATCTTAATCTGTCGTTCAATTTAATATTTTGAAAATGTACTGTGCAATTTTTTTAAGTAAGCCGTTTTTCTGTAATATTTTTTCTCAAAGGTTGAATTTTGTAAAGTATATATATATATATATATATATATATATATTGTTGAAAAAATATCTTTCTAAATAGAAGCTTCAACTCGTATTGGTATCGGTTATTCCCCGTCGGTCTTCTTCCGTTCTCCAGTCGTGACATAATACACATTCTATATGCGTGATACTGAAACATGGATAAAAAGTAAAACTATTTTGATGCCTCCTGCCTCGTGTCAATGCCACACTGATCGAATAAGTTAAGATTTGAATGGATACATTTTTCGGTTGATTAGACACCTAGTCTACATAACATTCTTATGTTTTAGCCGTTATCATAAATCGCAATATATGTTAATGTTACATAATTTTAAAGACTTCAGTCTTCATATCGCATGAAGATTTGCCAGAGGTATTCAGAGTGACAGTAAAATCAAGTTATGACACAAATTTTCTTGTAATGATTTTGTTCGAAATCCATTATCTACCTAATTATCTTTGTAATTTCTTCACATATACAAGTATATGAACATCTGGTTCTGAAGCTGATAGAGAAATAAGATAAAAAAAATAACTAATAGAAAACATATACCTCTTAAGGAGAAATATGTAAGAGATATCTAAGAGAAATGTTTTTGACTGCGGCAACTATGGTATAAAGATAAAGACAAATTGGTGAAAAAACAAAACAAAAGCAGCAACAATGTTGTGAGCTTGTGTCCTGCAACATCGATTATTGCCGATAGAATGGCAAACGGAGTGAGTTGTACAATGAATGTTTTATGCGTTTTAATCTCATTACAGTTTGCAATAAAAACGAAATTTATGATGCATCTATCAGGAAATAACAGGAACGAATATATTTGCTTTTGGGTTGGCCTGTTGTTTGCATTATCCTCGATCTGGACGTGGATATGCTATATCGGCAAAATCCACTCAGCCTTTTTGCAACGTCGAATTAGAGAAATATTCTTTGTTCAAAGCGTTAAAATACAGTATAATCTTTGCTTTAAAAAACATCTTTTTTTTCAAGAGTTCTCTTTTTTTAAACGGAGTTTACGCAATTTTAATATACTACAAAGTTAATGCTGCATAGTTCAAAAAGAACACAAGTCCAATTCTCTCATTCATATATATATATATATATATAGATAAATATATATAGTTTACGAAAAACTAGGTAATCCGTATGGGAAGACCAAATGAGGATAGAATTCAGAGAGCTGAATGTAAATCAGAGCTAATAATTTAAATAAAAACAGATTGCTTTAAGGTTCCATATAATAAATTATTTCACCACAGCCCTTTTAAAGGACAGTGGATCATCAGATTTATTTCCAAATGTTGAAATGAAAAAATGAAACACATTTATGACGGGCAATAATAAGGAAACTCACGAAGTGGGGGCAGTGTAGGGGGGTAGAGAGACAGCATTGAGTTAGATGTAACTCAATGCTGTCTCTCTACCCACCTACACTGCCCCCACTTCGTGAGTTTCCTTATTATTGCCCGTCATAAATGTGTAAATTTATTTTCATTTTTTCATTTCAACATTTGGAAATAAAGACTATATATATATATTGTTTATTAAACGCTGACCTTTGTCAATTAATAGCTCCCAGTGGGTGTGTGGTATTTGGGCTTTCTCCGATCGTGGATTCTATATTCTCGAGTGTGTGTAAGAGAGACTTTTCTTTTACTTCTTGGATGAGATTTTATTTTAATACCTGTCATACTGTTTTATCCAGTGGAGTCGATCATGTGTTTATAAATCTGGTGCAGCCGCTGACAAAAATTGTAGCGCAGATCTGCTTTCGGTGTCTAGGAAATGATCTTTCATACATCTGACTTTACATGAATGACACTGAATGCGAAGTCTATTTTAGCATGTTATTCGCATATATTTAGAATAGAAATTGTTAAAAATTGATAATATCGTATAGTTTTGTAATTTGATATGAACATTGAGTAACTGTTCTACTATATATATCTGTTTTGCTTATCCTGCAACGTAATATAATCTTAATATTTCAGGCCTGTCACTTTTCTATAGCTATTTGCATCGTAAATGTTCACACAAGCTTCATTCGATAAGACCTCCCATTAAGAAATTTACAGGTAACACCACAAAGTCAAACCATCCTCACTTTCTCTGTATTTCATTTGTAAGGAAGAAGTTTCCATCCGTCTTTTCTGAACAACAGTGCTTTGTAGAACAGACCACCACGTGGCTGCTTCCTCGAATGCTACAATCTTAACTTCTTCAAATCATAAGCCAATCGTTCTTTTTTCTATTTATGTGCCGTGTCCTTTCAGGACGTAGGCGATCATGGTTCTCCACCTCCCTCACTCCCTTACAGCTCTCAACAAGTTCCTTCCCTCTGCCACATCCCCCAGACCACGTTCTGTCATCCACTTGCTTAAGGCCGCTAGGTACGTCATGCGTTGTTCTTCCTTGTCTCTCCTTCCCTCTAGTCGACCCGTGTGTATCAGATTCTCCATGCCTTCTTTCCACATTATGTGTCCCAGAAATTTCGATTGCCTCTTCCTGATGTTAAGTATAAGCCTCCTCCTTGTTTTCATCCTCTCTGACCTCATCGTTGCTCACACATTCGGTCCACGATATGCTTATCATCCTTCTGTAGAAGCACATCTCCGCATATTTTTTAGTTATTTTTTTAGTTTTATTTATTTTTTAGTTATTTTTAAATTTTTTATTTTATTTTTTTATTTTATTTTTTAGTTATTTTTTTAGTTTAGGCGATCATGTATCTTTCGATACATGACTGCAGTAGGTTGCCATTTCTTTCTGCTATAGAACCCGATCTGTACTGGTATTTACCCATAGCTGGAGAGAAAAGGAGAGGATTCATACATTTTCCCATCAGCACGTAAGTGAATGTAACGGATTCGACTGGAATTTGAACTCGGTTCTCCGATTCCTCAATCCAAGCCGCTATCCATGACTCCAAAGTGCCTCCTCCGAATATTTACTTGCGACTATTCTTATATTCATATCATACACTTTATTCACTTACACTCTACCTTGATTAACTCTTGAGTTTTATATTGAGTGGACATTAGTAAAAGAACTTCTAAAGATTGTATAGATCTGATTTCGATTGTAATTATAGCGTTGGCTTCTGATTCCAGAAGAACAGAAGGATTATTACACGTGTCGTAGGTTGAGGAAAAACAAATTCGTATATGATCAGCGTGTTATCTACAGTTGACACTGAAGCGTCAAATATGACATTTTAATCAATTTGATTTTATGTAAAATCGAAATCAAAGTGCATGACTGTCAGGTTAAAACGCCAAGATGTCGGTGTTGTAGCAATCAAATCTGTTTATTATTTTTCAATGCAATAAACAAATCTTTAATAGGAAACGTGGCAGAAATAGATTGAACAAACAAATTTAAAAATTATATATTTATATATTCATAGATTCATACATGTGAAAAGTATATAAGTTGTGCGATGTGTAAATTGTCGCAATTTTATATGTTTAATTTTGCGCATACTCGTTGATTGTTTTTGATTCTGTCGACTGCAGCGTTAGTTGGGCAACGTATCTGAGAAGAAGTGCGCACAATGACGCAATTCTCTCCGCTAGAAATTTGGAAACCGCATGCTGTACTGCTTGGTAGTCACATTGGAAGCTACAATAGGAACTTCTCAGAGTTTTGGGGTGTCAATCTGAGGACAGCACAGAGGATTCGGAAACAGTTGGATGAGTCTAATTGTGATTAAGAAGTTGTTTGGCGTGATCGCTAGGGATGGCGACGTTATGTCCCCATTCATCATTCAACAGTGTCTCAGATTCAACACGGATTCCTACATCAAGTACCTTGACCAGGTAGTGTTGTCAAGTGGGTGGCATCTAGAAGATCCTACGTTAGCCAAAAGAACTCTGCACCATGCCAGACAAGCAGGAGCAACTGCGAACACATCACCCCTAACATATATCCACCTAACTCCTCATACTACAACCCACATGATTATTATGTGTGGGGCGCAGTTGGGCGAGAGACGAACAAAAATCATTTTAACACTAAAGATGAACTGAAGGCAAGGATTATAGCAGCATTCATCAATTTAAACAAGGATAGCATTCAGCTGCAGGAGATTACGAATTCGTTTGGAGGCCGTGGTTGAAGTCAATGGGGATTCTGTTGAATAGATTTACTCTGTAGTATTTGATGAAATTTTTGTGTAATTCTGGAAAATACTTATGTTAAAATGAGATACCAGTATTATTTTCATTATTGCGTAATGTAGACGACAATTTATCTATCGCAGCCTATATATAAATGCTTGATTGGAAAAAGATCAGGCGAAGATGTTGGCCAGACCATAATGCTTATCAAATTGGTTCTGAACTACTTGGACTCAATTACAAGGCGCATTATACTTGTAGTATAAAGCATTGTTGTTGTGATACACAGTCAATATATGGGTGAAAACGAACACGAAACACTGCAAAATCGCGATCATTGTTTCAGTGGACGGTATCTATCATCTATATTCTTTTTCTTTCTATCATCACTATAAACGCTCTGACTCTGATAAGTTTTCCTCTGTAAACGTAACTAAATTTACACAATATAAAAATACTGCATAAAATAATTTTTTAAATTCACGTAGCCTTTGCTTAGAGAAGAATTAATTATCTTTCCAGAATAAGAAAACTAATGATGAAAACTGACTTTCGCATGTAAATTCAAAAATTTATTTCTGCGTTACCTACAACTAAACACTGATCATAAAAAGTAAATAAATCCTATAACCTAAATCTAATAAACTGCAATAAATACCAAAGATCGAATCAAAGAATAATACACGAATAATTACATAAAAGAAATAAGAAATAAAGGAATCTCCCCCCTCTCTCTCTGTTTCTCTCTCTGTTTCTCTCTCTCTCTTTCTTTCACTCTCTTTATCTCTCTCTCTCTCTCTCTCTCTCTCTATATATATATATATATATATATATATATAATGTTAATAAGTATATTCAATTGGTGTAAAAATACGGATAACACAATTTGAAAATAAAAATATATTAAAACAAATAGGTAAAAAAATGAAGACCTAAAAACATGAGGGTAGCCGTAAAAAATCGTCCAGTGTCGTAGTTTCTAGCTTAAAGAAAAAAAAACAATCGAGTAAATAAGAAAAAACGTAAAGATCTAAATTGATCTTCAGCTTACCCTGAAGATCTATTAAAACTAGGATCTATGGTCGTAAATATGCCTAAATTATTTAAATATATTCTTTTGCCTAGGCACTCAACCAGCTTAAGCAATCTCGAGGCCATGACCTTAAACAGCATAAACAATGAAACTGTGAGGGGTCGGATTCCTCTTCGTCGACGTCTCTTTAGTGAATAGACAAGACTCTATATATGTCACTTGGTCTGAAGATCGCACTGATGCGTGTAATTGATAGTCACCATTCAGTATTGACTTTATGCGGCATCTCTCTGTTGTGTCTGTAAGATTTTATACAGAACGAGCAGCTACAACGTTATGATTCCCAACCGAGAAGCGACACATCGATATCCAAATCTATTAATAGAAATACCAATCTAAAAATTCTATATAAATTATTCTTTGAATTCGTAGACTGAAAATGGTCAACACGCCCCACAGATTATGACCAAACGACTAAACGTAAGATTTTCATTATTTACATTGTTCAGACGGATGTCCTCATTTTTATTGTCATATTGCCGACCCTTTATTTCGTCCTCAATGATTCACGGTCCAGTGAATAAAAGCGTTAGATGCATCCAGTGATTTGACCCAAGGAGTTGTGAGTTCAATAACAAGATACTACAGTGGTGAATAAAAACTGGGAGAGTTGATGTGAAGGGAAGAGGCATGGCATGTGGAATTAGAAAAAAATCTGCGACAGTGGACGAAATAAATGGTTCAGTTCGAAATTCCTATCATCTGAATTAAGCCGAATCCTCGTGAATATGGCAATAAAGATGAGGACGACAGTTCGAGCAATGTAAATACGGTAAGCGATGTAAATAATCTAAATAATTACAATACCTCATCTCAGAAATATAGACAGATATAAACTTTTCAGTGTGAGGACCTCTTAGTTGGAACAAGAATATTTAAGCGCGTTTTAATGTATATTATATCTACGATAGATTGATGTTTACTATTTTATTATGCCCTGGTTATATAAACAAATGTTGCTGAAATCCCCGTAATCTTTCTTCTATCTGTAGAAGTAAACAGAAAATTTTAATAAAATGATAATAAATCATATAGGACAATTATGTGAAGGGTGAAGAAAGGACGACCATTAGTAGTAAAAAAATGACAGTATGATTGTTAGCAAGAACCAAAGTCTGAGATGCAAGCTAGGAATACGAAACGCCAGAATCAAACCATTACAGCAATTTAACTATCTGGGGGAATGTTTTAAACGACGAGGGAAAATGTGACGTAGAATTCCGAAACTGCTTTGGAATAGCAAATGATTCCATTCCAAATTGCTGTTAGAACAACAAACGGAGTTCCAAACTCCTGTGTAATATCAATCTCACCATATTGTAGTGAATATTTGTCAATTTCCTCATAAATCCAGACATGAAGGAAGGTCTAGTTCTACACTTGTATTACGAGAATAACATAAACGTAACATCTGAGCAACAGGGATGTATTCTGGAAGATGGAAACAAAAAGGACACATAACCCTCAAATTAGAAAATAAGACATTTCTAATTGATTAGATACATAATGAAAAAAGAAGATTTTTGAAAATGTGCCACTCACAGAGCATACAGAAAGCCAGAGGGACAGAGAAGAAGAACGAATAACTTACCTAAAGAGCTTGTGTAAATATATAGCATAACAGGGATTGGGAGGAAAAGTAAGGAGACATTTTTAGAGCTACAATGGATATCTCTGTGAAGATCCATGACGACGCACTTCCTGAATGAATACGGCACATAAAAGGGGAATAATATATTGGGGACTATATGAAAATTGGCCTTCAATGATAAGAACTTAAGGGTGCCACTAGATTGACATTTAGGTCCCACCCATTTACTGATGAAATAGATGAATGCAACCGCCACTTCTACACCAACAATTACTTTTCTGATACTTCAAGCCTGTTTACTTGCTTCTCTGATAACTACAAAGGATTCCCCACAGACCCTGTATAAAACGGGGTCGGGTAGCTGTTGCCCGAGACGAGACTCTGCCCTTCGACATAGCCTCGTCTGGGGCTCCTCTCTGCCCGGACGTAGAGATTTTGACCAAAACAGTGCTAACAGATCTGTTCGACTGTTCTCGCAAGGCCTTCTCTCCTACTAATTTTTAGTAGGTGGAAGATTCTTTAGAACGAGGTAACTACAACACTTTCATTACCTGTAATCCTCTGAGTGCTAGTGGAATACCAATCTTGCTTGGGTTAAAATGATTAAAAAAATGACATCATTATTAAAAGAGAGCTGGCTTGGCATTTCGGCGCCAGTCACTTTCCTATTTACGTGATGTAGCCTCCCTGTTCTTTTATAAATATGTTCATGGTAATTATTGAGCTTTCCTCTTTTGTACCTCGACTTCACGACTTTAAGCGCTATAGTAAATTGTCTGCTGGGTCTAATAAATTCACTCTTGAAAATGCTAGTTTTAACCGTAGGTTCTCTTCTAATAGATTAATTAACCGCATTTCCCGCTTGAGGAACTCTCTCCCAGTTTCTTGTTTTCCAAAATTAAATGCAATGGGAATCATCATATTCTGTCTCCTTGAAAGCTGTTCTTTTATTGTCCTCTCTGATTCATTCATTCTTAGTAACCACTTGCATCTGATTGCCTTTTATCAACTTGTTTTGGGTGAAATAATTAAATAAATAAATTAAAAGAATCCTGCCAGGAAACGACGTCATTATAAATCTGCTTTCAAGTGAAAGCGGAATAAATGAATAAAACATGACAGAAAACTTTATTGAATGGCATAATAGCAGTAAAGAGAATATTTTTGGAAGAGAACACTTAGGAATATGTATTTATTTATAAAGGAACGTTATTCTCGTTGTCGAATTATATTGAGAGTGTAGCCGTCACCAAGAACGGTGCCTGAAGTACTTTCCACACTGCGTTACAGTTCTGTTAAACTTTGCTTTTTGTTTTAATGGAAAAATAAAAATGGGTTTGCCTTGACTGCCAAACATAAATCGTTCAATCCCAGAAAAACTGCCAACATTTGTTTTCTTTACTTTATTGCAAGAAGCAGAATAGATGTGCAACTACTCACAGGGCGACAACGTTTTTCATGTACGAAAGCTCTAAGCAATATATTTTACATATTTGACTTAAATTAGTATAACTATTTTATATTTCCTACAATTTAATAATACGGTACATTAATCATCTGAGCGACTCCTTTTTACCTTCCATCAGCATGGCTGATGCTAACCTCCAGGAAATTGATTGCAGCTAGAAAAGTTGGTTTACTGTGTCGTGCTAGATAATTCTACTCACCAGAATATATCTTAGATATTTATAAGTCTACCATCCCATTTTGCTTTCAATATGGCTGCTATATCTCGTTTTGTGCATATGTCTAGAGCTTCTTGATAATATCCAAAGAGGAATCTGCAATGTTATTGGTCTTAACTTCGCTTCGCATCTCAGTTCCAGTCGCTTTCCCACCGCCATAACGGAAACTCCGTGTAGCTTTTCTAGAAATACTTTCATGATAATTGTTCTGACGAATTTCTTTCGATATTCCCTAGATGTTCTTAATTTGTACTGCATTGGTGGCAATGTCTCATCATTTTAGACTGGACATGGATAGATGTAATCGTAAGTCCTATGCTAACAATTTCTTCTATCGCACTTTTCGCTTGTGGAACTCTCTTCCGGATTCTTGTTATTTAAATGAAATGTCAATCGTTATCTTCTGTCTTCGCTTTTTTTCTTTCTCCTTTTTTGTATTTTTTCTCATAAGCTCTAGTTCTGCGTATGACGATAAATTACATTTGGCAGGAAAGCCTGTGATCGGAGAATGGGTTTGAGACGTGTTGAATCACATCTTAATTGATGCAGATCATAGGTCCACCTTGACTCGGGGTGGTAGCGCGTGTTAGCTCCCCAGCTATTGGCAAATAG
This sequence comes from Acanthosepion esculentum, assembly GCA_964036315.1. Lineage (NCBI taxonomy): Eukaryota > Metazoa > Mollusca > Cephalopoda > Sepiida > Sepiidae > Acanthosepion > Acanthosepion esculentum. The sequence continues at coordinate 79,670,084 of OZ038475.1, forward strand.
TGAACCCTTAAACAGGGATCAAAACACTATGAAAGTATTAAAATCCATTTTAATAGTAAAACTACCAGCAATAGAATTTAATACCAAGTAAATTTATCAAAGCTCCCAAGAAAATAAAATGACAGATAAGGAGTTGATATGTCGTTAAACCAAACAACCAACCAACCAACCATATTCTCTAAGAACACTAGATTCTTAAAGGCTTTATTTCCTTGCTTGGAGTGAAATGCTTAGAAAATCCACTTGTAGGAATCCTTAATTTATGTAATAAAATGAATTAAGTTAGGACTAAAAAATATATCCTTAGACATGGGCAGTAGAACGAGAACAAGACGCAACATGCTATGTGAACAGAGGGATACCATCCCCATTTTATTTACATTCCATTTTTCAGGCAACTCTGCTGGAACAGATTCTTCCCCAGTGTCGATTCTTTGAGGGAAAAAATTTCGACAGAAAAGTTTTTCAACCACTACAATCTTAATCTCTTTATATCTAGAATCAACCGTTATCTATCTGACATATCTTCATATCTATACTTCTTACATATATAACACAAATTCAGCCTCTATTTTGAATGGTTCCTTTACTTTTTATTGGGTGAACAGTATCTTACATGACGTTCAGGACATTGGTGGTTGTGGCTCCCTAGAAATTCCTGCCCTTTGTAGTAATTAAGTAAACTTTGTCATTTTGCTATGTCTCCTAATCCCTGTTCTACCATACATTTACAAAAATTCGTTAGGTTGGTTATACGTTGTCTTTCCATTTGCCTTCAATATATCATGTGAATCAAAAAAATTTCAAACACTCTTTCCTCATATTATGCCATAGAAAATTCAACTGATGTAAAATATAAGTGACCTTTTTGTTTCTACTTTCTCTAAAACATCGCTCTTACTCATATGTTCAGTTCATGTTATACTCAGCATCTACTTGAAGAACCACACTTCTGTTTTTTTTATTTCTCTTTTCTTCATCTCTGAAGAGAATGTTGAGATGAAATAATTTAATATTCGAATCCTAGTCATTTGGAATCTTAAAATCAAGGAACCAAATTTAAATACAAGTCAAGAAAAATAAAATAGTTTTTGTGTTAAGACTTTTTAGTAAATGAAGAATTAAAACTAACCGCACATTATCGTTTATTTAAACCGCAATAAACTCTTAGGCTGGGTATTAGAAGACATGAGAAAGGATTATATTTCAAAAGAAATTTTAGGCTAATTCAATGGCCAAATTATTAAAATAAAACAAAGGCGTTTATTATTAAATCGTTTTAAAATTTCATCAATGCAAATATTGAATTAGTTTGATTTTAAATAAGCCAAAAAATAAAACCAACTAAATGAAATGTTGAAGTCAAAAACTCATTTTTGCATAATACTTTCTTAAACAATGTTTTATTTTCGAATTTGAGAAGCAGACTTAAAATAAAGCTATAACAATATCTATAATAATGAACTTAGATTTTTCCATTTTGTGAATAGAAATTTCTGCTGCTTTAACTTTGAAAATGGCAACCTGAATTTAATTTGCATGCTATTATATTTACAATCAATTTCGATGTAATCAGTTTTCCTTTAAATTTTAAGATTACACATTTTTGCAATAATTAAAGGTGAACTATCCTTTGTGATCTAAGTCCGTCTAATATCCTAATGTTTCAATTTCATGCAACTTGTACAAATTGAAATGAAATATTTTTAATTTATTGTGTGAGCAGGATTGTTATTGGCGGTTAAATGTATTGATCCCGAATGCATCATTGATAACTCTCTGATTAACTAATCTCGTAGATTTGCATCTTAATGTAAGTGTATAGACTGGAGAAGAGTGTTTGAGGAAAATGAATGGAATGGAGCTTGTAGAATGACGTTAATCGATCAGTAATTATAGTAATTCATTTTTAATAGCATTTAAACATTTTACTGTAACTTTTTGGGGGATATATTTTCTAAATGTAGCTTTTCTGATGTCAAGCGTCGAACTCAGTTCCTTAATTAATTATTTTCCCAACGAAAGAAGTTTTTAATTGCTGTAACTATATATTTGTCGAAATAATTTGATAAGAAATTTCACAAGGAAAAGTTCACCTGATTAAACTTAATAATATCAATCAGTTCAGGTAATTGTTTTGTGATATCGTGGGAAATGTTAACATTAGACATCAATTTGCTCACATGTGTTTGTCAAATTAAACATACTAGCCGAATACCCAACCTACAGACTGAGAAAATTGTAATAGAAGTTATATAAAATTTCTATATAAACAACACTTTCAGCAAGACATTTATTTTCTTTTTGTCATTATGTTAAGTCCCCTTGAATTTCCTACTCCACACATATTTACAGAGCTGATCTTGAGAGAAAAATCTATTACAGGTATTTCTTTTAAGGTCAGAGAAAATAGCAATAATGATAAGAATATTAACAACAACAGGAACAACACAGACAAATAGAATGACAAGAACGGACGGATCTCAATATTACGGAAACAGTGGCTATCATCTGCAAAACCAAAAACTGGGAAGTACCAATAATTGACCGAATAGCCAATTTTTTGATAAAAAATCTATTTAGCATTCACCAAGACCTCGCGCGTGTTTACAGTGATATAATAATAAATCCACGAAAAATGCCCTAAATGGCTCACGTGTGGAGTAACATATCTACTCCCCAAAACAGAAGAGAGGCTTCACCCGCAGACATATAGGCCCATCACCTACAATGTACAATACCCTCACTTCTATCATAACCGAGACGACATACAAAACACTTGAGAAAAGAAATTTAGTCCCAGCAGAACAGAAGGGTTGCAAAAGAAGAAGTTACGCGTGCAAGGACAAACTAATTATCAATAATCCAATATTGGAAGGGGTGAAAACAAAGAAAAGAAAATTATTGATCGCATGGATCAACTACAGAAAGACATTCGACAGTGTAGCCCACGCATGGATAGAGAAGGGGCTAAAGATATACAGAGTATGCCCCCACAACGGTCATATTCATAACGGAGAGCATGGAAAACTGGAAGACTACACTAAATCTAAACCATAAAAACGGATCATTTACACCGAGACCAATCAACACAAAAAGTGGGATCTTCCAAGGGTATTAATTGTCACCACTACTCTTCTGCCTTGCATTAGCGGCACTTAGCTGCCAACTGTACAAAAGTAGCTACGGATACATGTCACAGAATGGCAAGCTGAATCACATATTCGATATTGATAATCTTATGTTTTCCAAGGATGACAACCAGCAGAAAAACCTACTCACCATCGTTAAAACTTTCAGCGATGACATTAGGATGGATTTCGGAATCGACAAATCTGCCAAAGACAACCTCAAAGGCGGTAAGCTAACGAAAACTACAGATTTAGACCTTGCTGTCAACAACAAGATTAAGGAACTAGACCAAGATGGTGCATGCAAATACTAAGGAATTAATGAAGGAGACGGAATACAACATTCAATTATGAAGAAAAAGATCCGAAAAGAATATCATAGGAGAGTTAGTTCGATACTAGAAAGCGAACTTAATGCGGCCAATAAGATGAAGTCTATCAAAACCTTAGCTATACTTGCAGTAACATATAGCTTCAACATTATCAAATGGAAGTTGAATGACATTATGTGATTGGACGCCAAGACCAGAAAAATGCTTGCCCAAATGAGGATGTACCACCCGAAATTAGATGTTGATAGGCTGTACGTACCAAGACGTTTAAGAGGCCGAGGTTTAATCCAACTTGAATTAACTCTAAAAAACACATCAGTCGGATTGGAAGTATACCTCACAAAACCAAGGACTCTCTCCTACAAATCGTAAAACACCAGATCTACTCCATCAATAAAGAATCTGAACTCTCCAAGAAACAGCTTAATATATATGAAGCCCTATCAACAAAAATCGAAGCGAATACCATCTACGCCAATCGCGTAAAAGAGAAAGCAAAACAACTTGAACAAATCAAGTTACAAAAACTGGCAGGACAAGGCATTACATGGTAAATACCTAAAAAAACGAAAGAAACAGACGTGGACCTACATAAAACACATCAATGGCTGTGGAGCACTGTGTTGAACGCTGAAACAAGCCCAAATTATTGCAGCTCAGGACCAAAGCCTCCCAACCAGATCCTATCATTGTGACATAATCAAGGAATAACAAAAAAAGGCAGTTTCTGCGTAAAATATGATAAAACTGTCGACCATATTATCTCAGGATGTCCGGAACGAGCAATAAAGGAATATACCCACAAACATAACAAGGTGGCGACATATGCGCACTAGAAGATATGCAAGCAGTTCGAAATAGAAACCACTGAGATAAAAGATATTAAATTCAGGAAGTGTATGCTTATCGACATAGCAGTACCATCTGAGAGAAACAACTCCATGAAAATTAACGAGAAATTGTCCAAATACAAGGACCCGGAAATCCAGATTAACAGGATGCCTGGAATGAAGACTGAGACTGTAACAATAGTAATCGGAGCTTCATGAGAAAAGAAATAGCAATTTTACTGACATTGTGCTAGGTAATATCAACATACAAGTTGCCCAGAAGATCGAGCTGCTACGAACATCCCATAAAACTAAGAAAAATACTATCAATAAAATGATAATTCTTCTATATGGCCTAAGAATCATATTTTGGACCCGACTCTACATCATATAAAACAGGAATCATAACGTATATACAAATAATAATAATAATAATAATAATAATAATAATAATAATAATAACTGATTCAGCAAATAGATGATTTTTACAAAGTTTATTCTGTAAATATTTAATTCCAGATAATTCTTGATAATGGGAAGTGTCAAAGGAAAACCGTATTTACCCGAACTCAACGGAAAATAATATCGTAACTAACGTCGCTAGGACTGAAATTATAGAATTCTAGAAATCCTTTAATATTATGGAAACATCTACTTTTTGTCCATTTCTAAAGAAAGTGTTGTGTTAGAAGTCACGATTACATTTATTATATATTATTCTTTAAGTGTAAACACGCTGATATTTATGCTGCTAATCTCCTACGGAATTTGGACTAGACAATATCTTCTGTACAACATGTTAAATTTAATCAAGAAATTTTACGGAAGAAATTTATATTCATATAATCTGATTTTATAATTCATAGATGTTCGTTGAAAATATATTTTTATGCCTTATCAATGGTATGATATTTACCTGTCACAGGCCAGGTAGTGTTTATTATCTCAGTTGCGTCTCTGCCTTTGAGCAGAGTGCGAATAATACTGTGATGTGCCCAGACCTGGGGAACAGCTGACCGAGGTTGCACCCTCTCATGGCACTAAAGAAAGGGATCGAAAAGCGCAACCGATGGTTTCGGGGAATCGTGGATTTTATGTCCTTGGCACGGGTGTACGCCCACGGGTTCCCACAGTAAACCCGACTTGGTGTCACATCATCTCACAGTAAGGAGACAAGGTAAATATCTATTAATCTGGCACACGCCAGGTAGGGGTTTATGATCTCTCAGTTGCATGTCTGTTCGCGAACAAAGACGCAACCTAGTAAAACAAAATACTGAGTGGTGCCTGCGGTCCGCGGGAACAACTGCCGGAGGCTCTCCTCCCTCATTGTACTAGAGAGGGGGAATAGGTAGTCATGTCGATATCAGCGCAACCAGCGAGGGCTGGGCAATTTTGAGCCCTAGCTCTGGTGGAAGCTCTCTGGTTCCCCACATTAAACCCGGCCTTATGTCACATGACGTCTCAGTGGGGATGCCGGGGTAAATGCTACTTATAAATGGCAAATCTGGAGGTGACCTATGATTAATGATATTGGCTGGTTGATTTAACATTTGTCATTCCAGTCAAGTGCTAGGCTAGCTTAGGTTGTTTTTTCTTATGAATTTAACTTAGCTCAGGTATTGATAGTCATCTATTTTTGCCATTTTATATTCGTTTTATTCCCTTTCTCCTACCCATTTCGGTGACAGGTTTTACAATTGTCTTGTAATTGCGTACTGAGGGTGAATTTTTGCAGTATGTTGGCATGAATTGCCTTTATTAATACCGCAGCATTTATTCGTTCATTTATCTTTTATCACTGTCATGTTTAGATTGTGGAGGATTCCATTTACTAAAACTCGTTTTCTTTATTTGTGTAAATACTTTTATTTCAGGGTTATTTTCGAAACCCGACTTCCACAAAGACGTTAAATATGGCATTATTGTGTCTGTGTATGGCAGTGTTGTGTAGATGAGAAGTGTTCCATTTAACAATGGCAGGATATTCATATCGTGAGCAGACAGATATGATTTTAAATACAGCCACGCGAGTGGTAATTAACTCGAGGATGCACAGCTGTATGAGATTGAGTTTCCAGACCGAAGGCATCCGAGTCATCCAACCTTTGCAGCTGTTTAGCTTCGCGTTGCTGAGACAGGATCCGTGGCACAGCAAAATGTGAATCGAGGAAGACCGAGATACGCCTGACCACAAAAGGGGCATTCTATAGGTTGTTAGAGACGATCCCATTATCAGCACATGTCAAGTAGCCGTAGCGGGTTTTACATCCCATAGTACCGTATGGAGAGTACTTGAAGAGTAGCTCCTATATATGTATCATTTGCAATGTGTGCAGGGTCTTTCCCACTCTGATCACACACCGTGGGAGAACTTTTGCCAATGGATCGGCACAAACAAGTGACCGGCACAAACTGTCGATCCGTTGTTTGCTGCTTCGAACTTGTTACCGGATGAGGCAACATTTGGAAGACATGGGATAGCCAATTTACACAACCAGCATTTGTGGTCGGATCGGGATCCCCATGGTGCAATACAGGCTAGACACCGGCATTAGTTTACGATTATTGTGTGGGCTGCAATTGTAGGAGACTGTTTGCTAGGTCCATATCTTCCCCCAGCACATCATACAGCATTTGTTTAGAAGAAATTTATTTGGAACAGACTTCCAGACATACGAGAGGATATATATCTGCTAATAAGAAAACGCATGTGGCTCGTGCATGATGGGGCCCCGGTACATATTAATCAAATTGTTCTACGATGAAAAATGAATAGGTAGAGGAGGACAGGTTCCCCAGACTTCAGTCCTTTGGGTTTCTTTTCTGTGGGACCACCTAAAATAATTGGTTTATGCAACAGACAATAATAGTGCAGAGACGCTTCATCAACCTGTCTCGAGGGCCTGCGAAACTATTCGACACCGTGTGGGAATATTTGAAACGGTCCACCAGTCAATGATCCGACAGGTGCATGCCTGTGTAGAATCAAGCGGAGGACATTTTGAACGTTTGTCATGAGCTTCTGTACAGCGATGACCTTTTGGACATTTGTTTAAATGGACATTTTACCTTGTTTTTGTGTCAGGAAGCCCCCACCCACCAAAAAAAAAATTGTAAAACTATTTACAGTATACTTCAAATTGAGTAAATCAAAAACGAAAGGTATTCGCAAAAATGTTTATATAGATTTTTGTCATTGTTTTGATGTGAAGAAACCGCCGCAAAGTTTGTAAAACTATTTTGATACATCCTGTATATAATTCAAAATAATAATAAAATTGTATATGCTTCTACATACACTACAGGGAGAAATTTGGAGACATGTTAAAATGAGATATTGAATGTTATAAAGTAAAAGATAAAATTTCAGTAACTACAGTGTATTTGCCTTTATTCTTCAGGCTAGCGAAATACATTTTGCTATTTTTTAATATTTTGCAATAGTAACATTATATTTTATTTTCACCATTAACCCCTCCATAAATCTTTTGAGTTTACCAGAATTTTCAACTAAGTTCAACGTTAATACAGGTTCTAAATGTTAACTCAGTACTGATTAATGTTGTCAACAAAATGTATGTAGCTGACTCTGTTGTAAAGAAAAAATAAAATTGTACCATGATATTTTCTTATATTTTTAAAATTTATTTCTAAATTTTGAAGTAATTTTCAAAATCATAGCATTTAAGCATTGAGGTGGGGGGGGGACAAATTTAAATGTTATTCAAAGAAGGCTACTCGCAAAGATGAATTGGCAAGAAGTTGAAGATTTCTATATAGGAGATAAATTATTCGTTACAAATGCAGTTAGAAACTGACATAAATGTTGACAAGCGCTCTTGTACCAAAAGTGACAACTGCTGCTGAAGGTAAACACTCGATTATTGAGATCAAAGGAAGGAAAACTGCTTCAGAGTTGATGGCTGAACTTAATTCCTCTCGACACTAATAAATGTTCCTCTCAACTGTGGAAAATCGACTTAGATCAGCGCAGCTGAGGGAGTGTTTACCCATCAACAACCACCTGTTATGGAAGGTGAATAATCAGAAAAGACTGTCATGGGCAAAAAGCATAAAGCTGTCCATATATTATCCCAGCACATCTTACAGGAGCTGTCTGCAGGGACTTTATGTCGAACACACTTCTAGACCTACCCCTGCTAATACGAAGGAACATGTGGTTCATACGTGATGGGGCTCCAGCACATTTTATACACATTGTTCGCGATGAACTGGCTGCCATCTATCATGAAAAATGCGTGGGTAGGGGAGGACAGGTTCCATGGCCTGCGCGTTCCCTAGACCTCAATCCTTTGGATTTTTTCTGTGGGGCCACACAAAAAATTGGCTTATGCAGCATACATTAATAATGCAGAGACACTCCTTAACATGTCATGGGGGCCTGCAAAACCATTCAACACAGTGTGGTATTATTTGAAAGGGTCTTCCAATCAATGATCTGACAGGTGCATATGTCTGTTGAAGAAAGCGGATGGTATTTTGCTGTGTTGAGGCACAACGATGGCCTTGATGGACGTATGTTTATATGGACATTTTACCTTGTTTTGGTCTCAGGAAGCCGCCTAAAAAATAGTAAATGTATTTTGGGATTATATCTTGTATTGTACAGTTAACAGCGTCTTCCGTAAACTTTAAACCTAATAACTGAAAAATGTAGGATTTACGAATATATGTTTATATGGACTTTTGTTTTATATGGACCAGTGTGCTGAGACACATCGGTTGAGTACCACTGGTCTAGAAGCTTGTCATACTGAACTTCCAAACTTTGGTTCAGCTTCAGGTGTAAGTCTTTTCAATTTGAACATTCGGGCCTATTTTAAAACTTTCCCATGTTCACTTGTTCACCGAATGTCCTCGTTCAGAATCACTGCTTTAGATCACTCAGCATCACTGTCCAGCAAAGTACTATTTTGTCTTTTGAAGAATGCAGTCTCTCTCGTTCAGATGTTCTCGAAAGCCCATATCTGCTCGATTTCTTATCGAAAACCTCAAGAAAGCAATGTAATTAGTAAATTTAATTAGTAGATAATAAATGGGATTCAATGTTTCCAAATCAGCTTTCACCGGACGAATAAAGGAATAAATTCTAATGATACAATTATATTCTCACACTGAAGCATCAAGGGCTGACCGTACATTAACCTGAAAATTATCACATTAATTCTTCAAGTGAACAAATAATTAAGACAACACAGTGCAATCAATTCAATATGAAACAGATGCAAATAAATTACTCGTTGGCTTGCACATTTTGTCAATGATTTTAGATATTATATATTTATACCCTGTCAATAATAATATAATAATAATATTTTAAGAAATGATTGACACATAGTTTCAATGATAAATTAATACAAACATATTTAAGATCAAGAGCTTTCATCGTGTTGTCAAGTAAAATTTTTGCTTATTCGGAAATAGTTTTATTCATACTTGGAAACAGTTACTTATTTAAAGCCTGTGATAAAATAACATTTCCGCGAAAGCCTAATTTGCCAGTCCAATCCTCATTGAGAGCTATCCATTGTTTCAAAGAAATCTAAGTCTGATAAATAAATTATGCAAACACACATATTATATAGTGATTTTCTAAGCATCGCTTAGATGTGGCACATGGCCAAAAGTATGACACACGCGGTGTGGACCGAATTCACTATTTAGTCGTAATTGATCTAGAGATGTGATTTCTTAAGTATAGTTTGATGTGACAGGAGACCAAAATATTGGAGCACCCATTGAGGATCAAACTCATTACACAGTCGAAATTGATCTAGCGAGACAAGCTTACAAACCATTACACCACATTGAAGTGCACACACGCACACACACACATATATATATATATACATATATATATATATATATATATATATATATATATATATATATATATATATAGAGAGAGAGAGAGAGAGAGAGAGAGGGTAGGGTGTGTAAATTGTTGCCATTTTATATTTTAGTTTCGCTCAGGCGCGTTGACTGTTTTTGATTTTGTCGCCTGTCCAGTATAGTAGGGTAAGTGGGGCAGCGTCTGTGAGAAAAAGACCACCATGACGCAATTCACACCGCCCCAAATTTGGAAACGGTATGCTGTACTGTTTGGCATTCGCACCGAAAGCTCCAATACAAACATTTCAGAGTGTTTGGGTGTCAGTCTGAAGGCATTGCAGTGGATTCGGAAAGAGTTGGGTGAGACTAATAATGATTAGGACGGTACGGCAGTCCGGAAAATTCACTCTGATAAGAAAATAAATCCAGTTTGTTGGTGAGTTCCTGAGACTCAACACGGAGGCCTACACCAAGTGCCTTGAGGTAGTGATGCCCGGGGTCAGGAGGGTGGCTGCTGGAAGAGCCTATGTCTGGTAATAGGACTCTGCACCATGTGACACAAGCAGGAGAACCCAGTCAGGTCTTTCAGGTAATTTCTGCGACTACATCACCTCTTACATCTGGCCATCCAAATTCTCAGGCTACAACCCCCTTGATTATTATGAGCGCAGTTGAGCGATAAACCAAGAAAACTCCTTGTAACACTAGAGATTAACTAAAGGCAAGGACTATAACAACATCCACCAAACAAAGAGACCGTCCAGAAGAGATGCAGGAGATTCTGAAGTCGTCTGGAGGCCATGGTTGAAGCAAATGGCGATTTTAGTGAATAGATGTCAGTATTATTTTAATTTTTGCGTAATTTAGACAATTTATTCACCGCACTTTCTCCCCCTACTCTCTCTCTCAATATATATATATATATATATATATATATATATATATATATATATATATATATATACAGAGAAAGAGAGAGAGAGAGAGAGAGAGAGAGAGAGAGTGGAGTTTTACGTCTTAAGCCAGAGGTTACCAATGGAGGTCGATACACCTTTCAAAGGTGTCGATAAATGTCTAGGGAGTGAAAGGGGCCTTGAGAAAGTTTTGGGCTTAAACAGGGTTCGATAAATAAATCGTGATGACTTAAGATCAAAATGGCCTTGTTACTTTCCATCTAACACATTATTATTATTATTATGAATTTCTGTTATGTTTCCTGCTTTGTATCCTGTGCAGTCGGGTCCAAATTATTGTCCTTATAGTTAGCAGAAATGTCATATAATTGTTAACACTTTCCTTAGTATATGTGTTACTCCTAGTAGGGCGATCTTCTGGGCAACTTGTATGTTGATGTTACCTGGCACACTGTCAGAAAAACTGTCCATTGCTTTTCTCACGAAGCCTAGATCACCGATTACTATTGTTACATTCTCAGTCTTCATTTCTCACATCCTGTTAAACTCGATCTCGGTCTTGCATTTGGACAATTTCTCAATAATTATTATGGCAATGAGTCTCTCAAATGGTACTCTTATGTCAATAAGCATAAACTTCCTGAATTTATTTGTTTTATGATAATATCTGGTCATTTGGCTTTTATTTCCTGTCAGTTTGAATTGGCATATCCCAGAGGATAGTTACATTGTTATTGTGAGTAACTCTGTCTGGTTGGTGCTCATATCATCTTTCAGTGGTTTCGATTTTGGGCTTCTTACACATCTTCCAGTGCACATATGTCGTTACCGTATCATGTCTGTGTGTATATTCATTTATTATTATTATTAATATAATTATAAAATATACATCTAATATAGCAAGAGAAAAAGAAATTGCCAAATGAGTAACTAAACATAACACTAAAATGAACTTACCTGTAAAAAATAATGAAAAGAAAAAGCGAAAAGAAATTCCTATTCTTAAATAAAAAAAATATAATTATAGATATTTTTGTACATGCCTGGGGTTCATGACGTATCAGGGATTCTATGAAGAAGTTGATGGAATATAAAATGATTGGGTCCCTGCCGACCATCAGAGCCTAAGGCGTGAAATGGCAAGTCACGTTGATTTCTATGTTTACAATATTTTACCTACAAACACTAACCCCAATACTGAGCTTTCTTCCTTGAGCAATATAGGGCAATTTAAATAACATATTTATATAATAAATCGATAAATGTTCAATAAATATTCACAATAATTCTTTACGAAAACCGCACTTTATATCTATTAAAAAAATTGCGAGAACATTGGTAAGAAGCATCTAAAACCACAAATAAATTCAACTTGCAAGTAAAATTGCTGTCAATTTATGAGAATCGCATCACAGCGGATACTTTCAGTTATAAGTTCAATTATTTCTTTTTTTTTGTTTATTACTAGATTAGAAACAGGATATCATCAATTTACAGTTTAATTAACTAGATGCAAGTGTAAGTTCTATGCCAACGATTTCTTTTTGTGCGTTTCTCGCTTGTGGAACACTTTTCTGGTTGCATGCTTTCCAACCACCTTTGATTCTCAAAAGATTAGATGCAATGTCAATCGTTATCTACTATCTTCCTCATTACTCTTCTATTGTTCATTACAGCCCCACTCCTGTCCCTTTATCTTTTAATATGTTTGATATGGGTCAAAAAGGCATTTCATGGACAGCTAAGGAGGAAAAAATGCTCATTCATTGTCCAAGAAATGTTACCTGTCTATTTCTGCTTCTGTGTATAAGTGTCCTTTTTGTCTCCCTTTTCTTGAAGACTTTCACCTGCTTACACTCTTATAACTTATATTTACCCGCACTGTTATTCTCAGCATCCTTCTGTAAAACAACATTTCTGTTGCTTCGCCACTTCTTTGAGGTTTTCTTATAAAATATGCACTTTCTTGCCTAGCAAGGTGATGGCACTCAAGATTAAATCCATATATATTCAATTAGCTGGCTCTTCGCCTACAGGTTTGTTTGTCTGACGACAGTTTTAGACGCTGACTGAAACGAATCAATTCTTAGTTCATATCGGCTCTAAAGTAGAATAGTAGAATCACGGAGAATAGGTTTTAGTTAATGAACACGTGAGGCTCAAAATATAAACACCGCAATTATAATACTTATAAATGCAACTACAATACTTATAAATAGAGTGTTTAATAAATAAATGGAGCTTCTACTCAGATGTGGGTATCAACTAAAAATAACATCTAGGTAATAAAATCTGTCGAACTAATAAGAAAATCTATCACTTCCCGAGAAATATATATATATATATATATATATATATATATATATATATATATATATATGTGTGTGTGTGTGTGTGTGTGTGCGCGTGTGTATCTACGTATATACACACTCCTAATGTCATTATCAATTTCGTAATTAGACGAATTATTATTATCATGAAGTCTTTCACAGTTTTGGTTCAATTCACGAAATTGATTTTCGTTAAAAATGACAGGTGCGCTTTTCAAACGCCAGACTTAATCACTCACAACCTGAAATGATTGTGCTCAGTATAGATTTATGTATAATCTTCTCTCCATAAGAATCCATAAAATTATCGACTTTCTATCATGTTCCTAGACACGAAAGAATGGCGAATTATAACACATATTCAGCTGCAATTTTTCAGACATAGCTACACTATACGAGTGAACAATTTTAATATATATATATACGAGTTCTGATCAAAGTGTATCGGAACTGCTGGCAGCGGAGTTTATATAAGGAGGGTGAAGCCGTTTGGCACAAACAGACCTTGGACTCTGGCGTGCATGCACTATCATTTATAACGTTATCGCTCGCTTCCGTTGTCTATAACAGTTCTTGTAAAATAATTGTGTAGAGTCTGGAATGGTCAGAGAATCCATAAGTGGCTGTGGCTTGTGCAGAGATTTTGGTCACAGACGATATTCCTAACATTTGATAACCAGAATATTCCTTAGATATCGCTTATTGTGACGTTTTCATCTATAGCAATCAAATCCCACTTGAAAGGAACAAGATTTGAAGACATCGAGGAAATCCAAGAGAATGCTCGCTATCCAAAAAAAGAAATTCCAGGAATGCTTCCATCAATAGAAACGTCGCTGAATAATGTAGATTGTTTCGGAAGAAGACTACTTCGAAGGATACTAAATGCTGATTTGATGTTTCGCGATACATTTGGATCAGCCCACGTATACATATATATATATATATATATATATATATATATATATATATATATATATATATATATATTACATTTATTTTCTTTATAAAAATATGATTCCATTGTGACACAGAAAATTTCCATGTTTCAAAAATGAAACTAAATTTATAAATAATAGGAATAACTTTCTAAGAAATTTACTTAATTCATAAGAATTTAAGTTAATTTCTTAGAAAGTTATTTCTAGCATCGCTTGACAATGGAACGAGACTGGATTTTAAGTTTAATTTTATAATTAAATATATAAATTTAGTTTGTGTTTTTTTTTTAAAACATGATGGAATCATATTTATAAGCAGAAAATAATTATAATATTTTGCTCTATTCTTTATATATATATATATATATATATATATATATATATATATATATATATATATATATATATATTACTCACCGTAACAACAATCATTATATTTTATAACTACATATATAATATGTTTATTTACACGCGACAGATAAAAGGTGAGATAAAATATATGTTGTGTGTATTTATCAGATGGCAATATCAAACCCACACACATATACAAGGTTCATCTGAAAAGCTGATAGGCTGACTATGAAGTAGTGATGCTGGAACTGAAATTTTGCACGCATTAATTTCAACTCTTCTTATTAATAACTACATCGTTTTATTCCAGGTAAAATGACATGTGATTGTTCAAAGAAGACTTCGAAGTAACTAGTAGCGAATAGGAACTGACATGTGGTGTTATCAAGTACCTACAGAAAAAAGGGTCTTTGGGTCAGAGAAAAAGAGAAAATACAACAGTGGAAACAACCATCCTCATCTGTTCCGAACAGGACAAGCCAGTTTCATCTGCAGGCCTCAGTTTTGGGGATGTAAAAGGTATTGTGTTTATTGACTATCTTCAAAAGGGTCATACCATCAATGGTAAATACTATGCCAACTTGCTGAGACAGTTACAAAAGGCAAGAGCAAACGCCCAAGAAAACTGACGAAAATAGACTTATTTCATCAGGACAATGCTTCAACAGTGAAGTTCATGGTTTCGATGTCTGTTGTGCGTGACTCTGACTATGAACTGGTTGATAACCTTCCCTATTCTCCTAATTTGGTCCCATCGGACTATCATCTGTTCCCAACATAAACAAACACTTTGCTGGAAACTAATGATGATGTAATATCTGCTGCTGTTGACCTTTTAGACCAACAGGATGAAAGTTTATCACCAGTGGGATCCAAGCACTGCTACATCGATGGAAGAAGTCTGTGGATCGCAAAGGGAATATGTTGTAAAATAAAAAATAAACCACATTTGGTCACATGTATGATTAACTCCGCACTTTGTTTTTACTCGCACGTGATTTTGCCCATGTATATATAATATTTTATTCGGGTTTGGGGAACATCAAAACTGGCATATTCTTTTCTTGTCCCCATTAGAAAAATCTTTCTCATCCTGCATAGTTTTTACTTTTTGATTATAGATGCGTACCCCTGGGTATAACGTAAAATATATTCTGATACATGGCCTCTGATCGCTCGGTTGGAGGTTTTGAGAAGCGTCGAAGCTTAATTGCTGTTGTTCCCAGGACCATCTTCACCTTCAGTGGTTGCATATTTTAGGGTCCTAAGTATGAGCAAATAGTGAATCCCCAAGCAAAAACGCTATGAATGTATAAAATACAATTTTTATATTAAAAATACAAGCAAATCATTTTTATATAAAAATGATATAATACTATAATACATATTTATAGTAAAATTACCAACAATACATATTTACAGTACCATATCAATAATATTCGTTTATAGTTTAAATTACCAACAATATACTTTTAAAGCAAAATGAATAGCAGTACATTTTATAGTAGAATTACCAACAATATATTTTATATCAAAATGACAATTCATTTTATCTCTAGATGAAGTCATACTGTTTCGTTCAAATATATATTTAGTTGAAACGATAAAATTTTGTTCAAAATATTTAGATTTTGGCATTAAATAACCCATAGAGGTTGATGTACTGCAAAACAAAACCAACCAACCAACCAAACAAACAACCAACCAACGAAATAACAATCATGAAAGAATTCTTTCATGATATTAATCGACATAATATATTACAATTCCTAAAAGAAACTTCGACTAAACTACAATATAAAACACAGATATCACCGTCACTAGTAATTATGTCCACACAATCATGTATATGAGTATCATCTACTATATGTATACAACGGTGAAAGCAGAATAACGTATATCATATTTTAATCATTTCAACGATCCCAAGTAAATTCGGCACTAAATGACCCATAAGTATTTGACATGGCGTTAAACAAAAAAATCAAAACCGTATATACATGCTGTATTATTATAGGCAAAACTTTCTTTCTCTCCTGTAATTTATCCAATTCTAATGCTTTGAAGATTACGTAGTTTTACAAATGCAATTCGGGAGAAATTTATGATACAATCTATCCAGAATCTAGAACAAGTGAAGAAGATTCTTTACGATTATAATTCTGAATTCAAGATCTCAGCGCGATGTAGCTATGTAATATCCTTTACAAAGCCTATTCCGTTTGTTTGTGAATGTATTAACGGAATAATAAAAAAAAATATCCCAGATCCTAAAGAATCAGCTCACACCTTATTCTGTGAAATGTTATACACAACGCTACGGATGTATCTCAAATGTAGGCTTGTATGTATAAAAAAAATCTAGATATCAAATTTGTTACTAATTTATCAGTATAACGCACACACTAACACTTAATATATATATATATATATATATATATATATATATATATATATATATATATATATATCCGATGCGATGAGAACGAAAGTATTATATAAATTCCAACGTTCACAGCATTAATCCAAAAGAGGGCTCGATACCGATAGTAGACGATAATTATTTATTTATTATAATTTTATCATATAGACAAAACAATTTTACTCACTACAAAGATGCAACTTCGTTTCAGTGCATTTCACCTGCACTTCCATGGGTGAGATTCGATTCTCACGATTCTCACCCATCGAAGTGCAGTTTAAATGCACTGAAACGAAGTTGTATCTTTGTATTGAGTAAAATAGTTTTGTTTATATGATAAAATTATAAAATTATATATATATATATATTCTGATCCAGTTTTACCATGCTACTTTGATTCTATTACTTTGATTATATATATATATATATATATATATATATATATATATATATATATATGTATATATATATATATATATATATATATATATGTATATATATATATATATATATATATATATATATATATATATATATATATATATATATATATATATATATATATATATATATATATATATATATATTACGGGCGAGTGGACGCTTTCTAAACATGAGACCCGGGTTCGAATCTCACGACGGTTGATTTCTCAGGAAGAAGACTTCCTGATGTTATCAGTCTTGAGGGTGACGATCCCAGTGTGAGGCACCTTTGGAAAGTTCCTGCAAAACATACGCAATTCCATACACACACACACACACACACACACACACACACACACACACACACACATATATATATATATGGGGATTGATTTTTTCGTTTTCTTCAGCTTATCGATCTTTTGCATTTAATGTTAGAAAATATTTTGTGATTGTAATAAAGTTTTTGGGAGATAATAATGATTGAGTTATACCAATTAATCCATGGAGAGATTTGTGTTGGATTCATACCTTTCCCAGGGATATTTGCACGTAAATGAATATAACGAACTCAGCCGAGATTGATATCTAACCTTCAGAAAATTACGAACAATTTGCAATATCACTTATACTCCCTTTTCAATAGCGCGGCAAAAATTCAGCAAAACTTGTTATTAATTTGTAATCAATCACCCATATATTGTATGATTTGCCACACATTCCCGCCATAATGCCTTTTCCAGATCCTTATTCAGACACACTTGTGTTTGCTCGACACATACACAGAACAAACCTCTTGTTTATACTATAATTGTGCTGATCGGAACATAGGAGAATGAGAGTAATCTTACATGATCAGCATGTTGAACAAGACCAGAACTCTCAAATAATCGGTCCCAAAGGTTTTTTGACGTTGTGGTTGCACAGACATTGGCATTTTTGTCTATTCATTTTCATTGAAAAGGCACTTCACAACGGTACCGCACCCTGGGATTTTCTCCCCTGTTCAATATTACTGAGATATTTGACAAATATGGCAATCGTTAAAACTATTGTTACGGGTTTGAATTCAGAGTTTTGTTATCCTAGACTGATTGTCAAATACAGCTGTACTGGTATTTAACCCATAGCTGGAGTGGGAAACAGATGGATTCATAACATACCGAAAGGTATTCGCATGAAAGTAAATGTAAAGAACTGTACTGGAATTAGACCTAAGCTCACCAGTTTTCAAATTCTAAGCTGCTATTCATTTCCACATCTATCTTTATCTCTCTTTCGCTCTCCCTTTCTCTCTCTTTCTCTATCACACACACACTGTTTTTGAAACTCACTAAATCCTCAATATATATATTCTGTCATTTCTGGTAATAGAACACACATTATCCACGTTCTGTATAATAATTTTCTACTAATTAAACATATATATATATATATATATATATATATATATATATATATATATATATATATATATATATATATATATATATATATGATGAAAATGTGGAAAAGACAAAGCAAAATCCGAATGTGTGAGTTTACTGTTTTTATTTTGTTTTTGTTTTTGTTATTCTGTCGACGACAGACGTTTCGGTCAAATAGACCTTCTTCGGGACATGGTTAATGGAGACATATTTATATTAGATTTAAGTTTGATGAAGAGACGATATATACAGGACTGGTCAGAAACAGAAAAACTGAAATTCTAAAGTCAGAGTATTCTTTCTTGGAGTCGGATACGCTGGCGTCGCGTGGGCGGCACTACGAAGACCTGCGCATAGGGAAAAGATTGTATCCTAAGCGGAAGGTGAGGGGGACTTATTTAAAACTATAGCTTATCGGTAGGTTTGTCACGCATTAATCTCGCTACACAGCTCGCTATCTGGAAGAACCCTGGTCGGTTATTTACTCTGTGTGAGGTGGCTATCATGCCAGCCTCATAAATCTGCCTAAGGTTTTTATTGTGGATATATTTTAAGATCTTCACAGAGTCGAAATCAAAATTGTGATCAGATTTGGCTATGTGTATAACTAAAGCACTGCTTAGATTACCGAGGCGAATATCACGTTTATGTTCGGAAATGCGAGATTTCAATGTCCCGAAGAAGGTCTATTTGACCGAAACGTCTGACGTCGACAGAATAACACACTAAATTGTCTACCTGATGATGGCCGTTTGGTACGGCTGAAAGCCCGGCTCGTAGGAAAAATAACACCTGATAAACCCGGAATTTATGAACAAGGATCACACCATTCATTAACAGATTCGAAGTTGATTATATTTTATTAGTAAATATTGTTTGTGAGAGTGATTCTCGCCGTATAATTAGCTTCAATATTTGTTTTTCGTTTGAATGATTTACGTTACATATATATATATATATATATATATATATATATATATATATATATCCGATATAATGAGAACGAAAGTAATATATAAATTCTAACGTTCACAGAATTAATTCAAAATAGGGCTCGATTCCAATAGTAGAGAGATAATTATTATTATAATTTTATCATATAGACAAAAACAGTTTACTCCCGGCAAACATGCAACTTCGTTTCGGTGCATTTCGAGACTAGCCATCATTAAACACCTCACCCATCCTTCACCAAACTGCTATCAACAAGCACTATTGTTTCACTCCGTCACCATTTTGCTTTATGTACATTTTTCTCAAACAAATGGAAAAAAGGAAGTTATGTTTCACATACGGCTTGAGTTCATAACTATTTTTGGCTCTCACTAGTAGAGGTACAATTGAAATGCACCGAAACGAAGTTGCATCTCTGTAGTGAGTAAACTGTTTTTTGTCTATATGATAAATTATAATATATATATATATATATATATATATATATATATATATAAATGGCAAGTGATTGTGCTCTCTAACTCTTTTCCTTATACATACCCACACATCTATCTATCTATCTATCTATCTATCTATATATATATATATATATATATATATATCGATAGATATAGATATGTATAAATGTGTGTATGTTTGTCAAATGTAGAAATTCTTTTATTTAACTTTCATTGACTTCAGCCTAAATACCATTTTAAAATTATGTAATTCGGGCTTTCGGAAAGATTTTTATTTATTGTTCTCATTGGCTTATTAGATTTTAAAACCAACGTCAGCCAAAAATTTCCCCAGGAAATGAAAATGCCATTTTATGTCGTTTATTCAAGGTGAACTTCGACTTTTTATTTTTTTTTGTCTCTTTCCGTTATTTTATCAATTATTTCCATTGTCCATATTTTACTGACGGAAATGTGTTCAACCGAATGAGATGTTTGCCAATACCCAACAGCATTTGCTATTTTCAACCATTTTATGCTTGTGAATAGAGTTCTTTCGTTGTATGTGACCAACTAAATTCAATCATTTCAGACGCTTTAATGTTTCTGTTGCATTTATTTTTATGACGATATGCTGACCCTGTCGACTCCCCTGTGGATGATAGAGCCACAAAATCACCAGTAGGTTGCTGCTGTAGGTGCCATAATATTTTACGGCTAGTTTTACTGGTATTGAAAACAAGGTTTTTCTTCTCATACACTGGTAGCCAACCTAACCTACAAAGCCCAATCATCCCTGCAATTTAAGCCGTAGCTGGAGGCGAAAGGAGATGAATTCATACCTTTCCATGGTTATTTATGGGGAGGTATTTGTGCGAATAATTTGAAGTTAGTTTTCATCTCAACATGCTAGTCTCACTTCTACACAGTTAAACGCTGTACCACGCGCACAGCTGTTTTCCTGCTGACGCTTAATTAAATATGGCCTTCCTGGATATATTTTATATCACATTTAAAAGTTACACGCTCCTTTCATTAACTACAGATTTCTTAAGAGCTTGATCTGAGTCCTTTCTAACAATTTCTGTTAGCATGATGATCAAATGCGTCTTCTGTAAACGGATTAAAAAATACATAATTCTTCAGTCGAATCTTTCAGAACACGTTTATATCCTAACAGTTTATGCAATTTAGCTGACTGGAATGTCCACTGAACTTTCTGAAAAAAACCCAACACTGCCGATAAGCAGATGTCACGTTTGTGGCTCTTAATTTCCTCTGTGAAATCTACCTCCTCTCCCATGGCCATGACATTAACTATTGCATCAAATAGACTTAAAAATCAAGCGAGATATTTTCCTTTTGAAACACGTCGAACTTTAGCGTGCCAAATGTGTTTAAAGTGCGGCTGTCCATTTTTATTGCAAAACTTCTGAAAAAAACTTTTCATAGTTATTACGAGATTGAATTTTATCTATTATTATCTACTACTGTAAGAATTATTTCAATGATTTCTGAAGAAGCGGACAAATATTTTTGTCGAACATTATGTGGTGTATGACACAATGCACGGAGTTATATCTTTAAACATGCAATAAAATATAGTCCATTATACTTTTCCACCATATATTAACCGCCATCAGATGAAAATACGTTTCCAAAGGCTGATTGTTTTTCATCAAACCAATTTCTCAGAGTTCAAAAAGTGAAAGATGAAGGAATTTCCAAAAGATTTGTTCACATTTTTCACATTCTACGCACTTCATCTCTTGAACAGGCTTATGACTTAAGAACGAATTCTTTTATCAATTTGAATGGAAAATCTTTATTTTTATTTTCTTAATTTTTACTCAATACAAAGCCCAAGAGACACTGACGATAATGTGTTACAGAATACTCATATATATTATGCTTGATCATTAGCCGTTTTAAACTTCCTATAGTTGCTTTAATTTCAGGAGAAAATAAAGAAAAAATTGGTCCAACATTTGGATATATTTTATTATTCTCTTGCCTGATCTAAGATTTTGGAACACATGACCATCTTCAGAGTGGTTATTTAGACATTAAAAAAAAAAGTCATTATGAAAGATGGTATTCTGTTATGCGACGATAACGGTTGCGGAATAGCAGACACAGATTGTAAAATCATGATGGAGTTCTATGACGTCGTACCATGCTAGTGAACAACATAACAGAACCATATGTCTAGATATAATGTAATGTGCTGTAACTAGTTTGAAATGTAATTTTGTTGAATGTGGGTTGCTTTGTTTTAATATAGAAGTTTTCTAATATCTGAAGTTTCTTTTTACTGTGTTATGTGTGAGTATTACTGTGTTATCGGCTAATATCTGTCTAATATTATGAACATGGCTATGTTTTTCTAAAGAAATGTTGCTTGATAGAACTAAGATGAGAAAGATGGCAGGTAAGTCTACGGGAGAACGTGGTTGTAGTAAAACCAATATATGCAGTAGTTTTAATATCAGACATATAAACTATTGACAAAAATATTTATACTTTGACATGCCACATCTCGATTCTGTTCTTGTGAAAGAAAATATTAATTGATCAATAAATTTTTCCACCTGAATTTTGCTTCTTGCATGAGACGCAAAATCAATGTTTTGGTAAAATACAGGCAAAAGTTTTGGGTCACTTCGCATTTCTTTTAAAAGCACCTTAGAATGAAATAAGTAAAATAAGTAAAAGATAAAATTTCACTAATTACAGTGTATTTGCTTTTATTTTGAGGAAAAATAAGCACTTAACTGTAAGGATTTATCATACAACAACATCAATTTTGTTTTCATCAACAAAACCATCGCATGGCTTAATTATTGCTTTATGACAGACTTCTCATCTTTTCCAACAGATTTAGAAAATAAAGTAGATAGCAGACATTCCGAAGCATTCTTCAAGCTCTGATAAAGCTCACACTCATTCTTTGAGTATTTTTTCGAACTCAAATTAATGGGACATAGGTCAGGATATTGAGGCGGCCAATTCATAATTTCCAATATTTTGTTCCTTTTTTTGATTCGAAATTGTTTGGACATAATTCAGAAGAGTGTTTTGGATCATTGGCTTGTTGAAAAGCGAATTATTCCAATTATGCGTAAGGCAGGTGGAATAGCATGTCTTTGCAAAATAGAATGATATTCTTTTTTTATGATTTATTTGACATGAATCAAATCTCCATCGCTCTCACCCTCAGAACAACTGTACACATTAAGAGAGCCATCAACATGATTAATAGCTGGAATCTCTCTTTCATCATTGAGTCTTTCTCCTGGCTTTCTTCTCGCATACGCACTACACTAACTGCCAGAATGTGCACATTTGAACTAATCTATGCAAATTTTGCCACTCTTTCAATCAATTCTTATGCTTTTTTCTGTCCATAACAGTCTTTTCTGATTATTCACCTCCCTTAACAGGTGGTTGTTGATGGGTATGAACTCCCTCAGCAGCGCTAATCTAAGTCGATTTTCCACAGTTGAGAGGGACATGGTTACTGTCGAGGGGAATTACGTTCAGCCGTCAACTCTGAAGTAGTTTTCCTTCTATTTCTTTCGTCTCAATAATCGAGTGTTTACCTTCAGCAGCAGTTCTCATTTTTGGTACAAGAGCGCTTATTTTGTCAACATTTATGCCAGTTTCTAACTACATTTGTAACGAATCATTTATCTCACGTCTAGAAATCTTCAACTTCTTGCCAATTCATCTTTGAAAGTAGCCTTCTTTGAATAACATTTAAATTTTTCCCCCTATCTCAATGTTTAAATGCTATGATTTTGAAAATTACTTCAAAATTAAGAAATACATTTTTAAAAATCTAAGAAAATAATATCATGCTACAATTTTATTTTTCTTTAAAACAGAGTCAGCTACATACATTTTGTTGACAACATTAATCAGTACTGAGTTAACATTTAGAACCTGTATTAACGTTGAACTTAGTTGAAAATGCTGGTAATCTCAAAAATTTCATGGAGGACAGGTTCCATTGGTGAAAATAAAATATAATGTTACTATTGCAAAATATAAAAAAAAAAGCAAAATATATTTTGCTAACCTGAAGAATATATGCAAATACACTGTAGTTGCTGAAAGGTTGTCTTTTATTTTAAAAAATACAATAATACTTCATTTTTAAATGTATCGTAAAGAAATGCAGGGTGTCACCAATTTTCTTGCCAGGAGTGTATGTAAATGCATATACAATTTTATTATTATTTTTTTTATATACAGGGTGTATCAAAATAATTTTCCATCTTTGGAAGCGGTTTCTTCACATCAAAACAATGACAGAAGTCCATATAAACATTTTTCCGAAAACCTTTGAGTTTTTTTGTTTTTTTTTAGTTACTAAGTTTAAGGTTACTGTACACGCTGTTAAATATATAATTCAAGATACAATCTAAAAATACTTTTACAAAATTTTTGGGGGCGGCTTCCTGACACCAAAACAAGGTAAAATGTCCATATAAACAAATGTCCAAAATGTCATCGCTGTACAGAAAGTCATCACAAAAATTCAAAATGTCCTCAGCTTGATTCTACGCAGGCATGCACCCGTCGGATCATTGACTGGTGGACCGTTTCAAATGCTCCCACACGGTGTCGAATGCTTTCGCAGGCCCCCATGACACGTTGATGAAGCGTCTCTGCATTATTAATGTCTGTTGCATAAACCAATTATTTTAAGTGGTCCCACAGATAAAAAAAAACACAAAGGACTGAGGTCTGGGGAACCTGTCCTTTCTTACCTAATTTTTCATTGTAGATATCAGCCAGTGCATCACGAACAATTTGATTAAAATGTACTGGAGCCCCATCATGCATGAACCACATGCGTTTTATTATTAGCCGATATACATGCTCTAGCAGGTCTGGAAGTGTGTTCGAAATAAATTCCCTCTAAAAAGTTCCTGTAAGACGTACTGGGAGAACATATGGACCTACCTAACAGTCACCTTACCAAAGAGTCACAATTACAGGCAATACATTAATCATAAACTGATGCTAGTGTCTAGTCTCTATTGTACTATGCGGATCCCGATAGGCCCACAAATGTTAGTTGTTTAAATTTGTGACTCATCTCTTCCAAATGTTGCCTCATCCGTAAACAATACTAAAGAATCAAACAACAGATCAGCAGTTTGTGCAATTAAACATTGACTAAATTCTACCGTAGTGAATAATCAGAAGGCGAAAGGCACTGAACACTTCCCAAATGATATGGGTATAAGAGTTACTCTTGAAGTATCATCCATGTGTTACTATGAGATGTACAACCTGCTATGGCCACTTGATATTTGCTGATACCCGGATCGTCTCCGACAGTCTCTAGAATGAGTTCTTCGTGGTCAGGTGGATATCGGCTCCATTGATAGTTTGTGCTGCCACGGATCCTCTCTCAGCAACGCAACGATAAATAGTTGCAAAGGTTGGATGGCTCGACTGCCTTCGATCTGGAAATGCAATCTCATACAGCCATACATCCTCGTGTTCATTACCATTCGCGCGGCCGTATGTAAAAATCATATCTGCCCGCTCACGACATGAAATTCTGCCACTGTTCAAAGTAACACTTCTCAATTAACTCACTCTTACACGCATTAAACATTGAAGTCAGACTAGCCCCAAATGTACACGATTGTCAAGTGAAACCTAGACCCTCTGGCATCACCGCCCCTTTAATCGTAAACATTCATTAAACTAAATAACTAAAAAACGAAGGATTTTTGACATGCATATATGGAGTTTTGTCTTTGTTTTGTTGTGAGAAACTCGCTATCACATTTTTTTAAAGTATTTTTGATACACCATATATATATATATATATATATATATATATATATATATATATATATATATATATATATATATATATATATATTATCCAAGTAATCTTAGCATAAATATAGTTAGCGTCAACATTACATAAGAATCATATATAGGGTTAATTTTTATCCTGCATATCCTCACTAGTCACTAACTTCGTCCTACTTTTACGTTTCTATCACACACCTCATTCATTAATGATGATTATATTGAGGGAAAATTAGTATATATATATATTATATATATATATATATATATATATATATATATATATATATATATATATATATATATATATATATATTATAGCATTAATGTAAACGTACATTCAAGGCAGGAACTAACTATCATTCACAGCAAGCAAGGCAATAAAACCTCTAAATATAAGTGTGGAAAGAAAGAAAAAATATTAAGGAATATGAACAATGAAATAAAAGGAATAAAGTCAGTAGATAAATAAAGTTATGAGACCTTGTTGGCAATCTAGAAATGCTCTCAAATTCACAAAGTCGCGGTATCATAGAAGAAGGCTCATCAGTATAATTATCATGAAAGTACTTATAAAAATCATTAAAAAAAAAACCACTTATCTATATTACGGCGGTGGGAAAGTGTCTGAATCCCGAATCAATAAAATTGCAGAATCTTTGGATTATATCAAGGGTCTCAGCAAACCATATGTGGAAGCAGGAGATGTAGTTTCGTTCAACACCTAAAGTTGCTGCATTTAAATTAAAATGCCGAGTTATATTCTTAAGCTCGTTAGGCCAAATCTTTATCTGAAGGTCATGAACCCGTTCGGAAATATTTAAACATTCATCCGATTGAAACCGATTTCTTAGATCGATACTTTAAGTATCGATATATTTATCGATTTGATATATATCGATGCCTTAGATCGATTATTTAAGTATCGATATATATTTCCTTCGATCAAATGATGCCTGTAGGTCTTACTGAGAACTATCCTACTTAGAAGCCCATGGAATGACGCTACAGAATCACAAAGTACTGTATCAAATAACAGAGACCACAACACTTTATGATTTTTAAAAACAGCAATGAGAAAAATGGATATTTTGTGTAGCTTTAGGGAAATATCTATTGATATAACCAAGATGTTGACGTTCCATATGACTTCAAACAAAATTTTAGAATGAAATTTCCATCAATAATGAAAATATTAATTAAGGGTAAATTGTTTTAATAAAATCTTTTATAAGTTATAACCGACAGTAGCGCTACTCGGTCAATGAATGCCAGGTATTTCCTTATAAGGAAAGGGTCAATATTATCATTAACATTTCCAAGTGTTTATTGCTTATTTATGATGTGCAGAAACGTTATAAATTTGACACAAGAAATATTGACAAAAATGCGCTTAATATCAATATGAATGAATTTGTTGAAGAGAATTAACATTTTTCTACCGATTTAACATTTTCGGCATAGTAGTTAGTTTCGACCATAGATGTAATTTATTTTCATTCATAGATATAATTTATTTTTGGTCATACCGTTCCGCATATAGCAAAACACGTGACCGGAAATTTAATTTGTAGTTCTCGTGTATAATACGCACCCGCATGTTTTCAACTGAATCGTTTGGAAAACGCGCACAATTATACGCAGATATAAGATACTAAAATATGGATTTGATCCCTTCCTAATTGAAGACTGAAATAATTGTGGAAGACTTATTTAAATTGAAATAACAATAAATGCAAAGATGAGGGAAACAGTAAATTTAAATAATGAAATCTACCAGGAATGGAAAGAATATATTCATATATCCAGGATTAATTTTAACCCGAACCGCTCCTATCAGAAAACAGGTTGTGTGCGCAACTGAATGACATATTTCCTTAGCTTGAAATGTGTTAGTCATGATTCTAAAATAGGTGTTCTCTGTAATTCATGTCGACTGATGTAACAAGTTTATGTCATTAGCGATTAATCATGTTTAACTTTATCCCCAACATGTGTTTCTCTGCTCCTATAAAATTGACTTTGAAGCATCAAGCAATTCTTCTTGTCATGCAAATGCAATCAAATCTTTTCTCTCCACGACCTGTTGCGTCAGATGAGTACTAAATTTGCTTTAGTTGTATAACTTTTTCGAGTTAAGATGGCGATCACATTCTATTCTCCTTCCTTTGCTGGCTACATCGTATCTTGATTAAAATTCCAATTCAAGAAGTCTTAATTGAATACCTGCTTTTCTTACAAGGAGCATAATTAACGTTGACCGATTTCAATTTAACTACACTCAGTTTATAATGTTTAAAGCCATAGTTTCTCTTTATTTGAAGCATGATTAAGTTTCTTGTTTTCACATCAGGAATTGAATGTATTTAAAATCCTTTCACGCAGAATAAAGATTGGAAATTTAGCAAAGTTTAACCAACATCATCATCATAATTATCAGTCGAATGATCTGGTATGATAGTAGAGACACTGTGCTGCTTGCCCAATCCAGTTTCATCTATCTGGGTTGAAAGTTGAAGAGGTATTCGTTCTTACAGAGCGTAGCTTGAGCAACTATACCTGCTGGATCGCATCACCTTCCAGGTTAAATCACAGTCAACATTCCCCGTCTATTCTCCAAAATTCACTTGAAGGCTTGCTATTGTCAATGTATATACAGGGTAGCCTTAATGTCTGGCCACAGGAAATCTTATTAAACATGGTTTTGTCGAAAGAAGAAGCAATTGACTTCTTTTTCTGGGCTATACCAAAGAAAAAGGTGCACTTAATGAAAATCACAAATGCAACTCACTTGATTGAACGCATGAGTGCGCGTGCCAAAATTGACGGCAATGTTATTGCATCGAGTTTATGTGAATCTTGCAAAGCGTATCAACCTTTTTATCACAAATGGTGATATCATATTGAATATGTTATTTCTTAATATTCCAAGTCAATAAAATTTTGAAAATTTCATTTCTTGAAAATGTGTCCAGACTTTGGGGACACTTTGTATGATTAGCATTATAAAGCATTGACAGTTTATTAAATTTTCGTTGACAATCATAAACATTTTTAAATGATGTATTAAATTACCCCACTGACGTTGTCTCATAATGTAAACGGAGAATAATACTAATAGTAACATTAACAGTTTTCCTATAAGTAAACAATCCACATTGCTGACCGAACAGCCAGTGCCGCTGTCTGTTAAAATTTACAAAATCTTACTCTTAAAACATTTTTTCAGGAAAAATTAAAATGGGCGGGGATCCAGGTTAGAGATGATATCAGAGGCTATAGAAGGGGTTATATGCATATCACCCAAACGAGACTCCGTTATAAGTGGGAAGTTAAGCAGGCATACTCCAGATGTGTCAAGGGTGGAGTTTAAGGAGACTTTACCGACGAAACATTCAGCTTTATCTGCAGAAGATATTAATAACTCATTAGAGAGTCGCCAGGAATTACGAGACCAACGTTTTTAGATGCAATACGGTGCCTCATTCTCTCAACAAACGGAGATTTGCTTTTTCCAAGAATTATTTACAATTATTACGAGCAGCAACGAACAGGCGTCTGTTGTGACGGGTGCTGTCGCGCTGGTTTAGTCGAAAATATTGGTTCCTGTGGGCTATAACGGAAGAGCATACTAGTGTGAACCATAGGAAAGATTGAGATTTCACTTGGTTTGTTCGAGAAGAAATGAAAGCATTCATACCGGCTTTAGTCCAATAGCAAATATCAGTAGTACACGTCTCAATTTGAAGATTAAAATTGTCAGTCAGTCCAGGTGGTGCCTTGAAGTAAATCATGGAGTGAGTCCCACTCAGCATGTTGGCAACGGAAATAGGTCTTAAGAATTAGGAGTTCCTGTTTAATAGGGATCTGGAACTAAATATGCATATATACTACAGAGTGATCCAAAGTTTCCAAGATGACATTGTTGCAAAACTCGGTAAGAGCGATATCAGCAAGCTAAGAAATAAGTCCGGTAGAGAAGCCTGTTGCTCGGATTTGCTAGGTAAACGAGTAGAGAAATCCACGATTTGAGTAAGGGACTGAGCAATGGAAAAATTTAGTGTCTGAAAACCGGCAATATAAGTACATTACAATGTTTAAGTCACATGACAGTAGCTGTCATCGCTCTTTCCACTATTAATTGAAACATCCTTCCTATACTGTGTTTGAAAATTGTGGAAGGCTAGCATTTTGATGAAGTCATTAATTTCTCGTCGACTTATTCATTGCTCTCCATTTATGTCGTCGTTGTTTGTGAAAGTACTCTACTGATGTGGTTTCTGTTATTTGGTACAGGTTTTCATTTGTTATTCAGTAGCGCCAGTCCATGATGTTTGAAAAAATATAGTCCTCGTTAAGAACTACAGGTTTCATTCGCTCAAATTCATTTTCAACCGTTAATGTGAGAAGGCGGTTTGAAACATGGTAAATGTTTCTGAACGGGGTTAACGCCATGCATGGGATCTATTACGCTATAAATATGGAATACTCAGTGAGATTCGAACTGAATACGCAGTTTTAATAATCAAGCTTCCCATTAACCACTACACCACGCGGAGTCATGGAAATATTTCCATGCATTGCCGTCTTCTATAATCAGTGTCTATTTGCGATAGATTTTTAAAAGTCATATTTTCTTTCTTGAAACGTAGACGATCATGGGTTTCCACAGATCTCTTTTCTTTATTATCTGTGAATTGTCATGACTTCTTAGGAAACACTACGGAGTCTGTTCCTTTCTTCTAGGTTTGGATTTCGGAGCTTTCCTTCTCTATGACTTATTGTCATGCAAGGATATAGAGTCCAGTATAACCTGCTATTTATCCCAAACTAGAGGATAAAGGTGTATTCAGGCTTTTCAAAGAAAACTATCACGACAGAAAACTATCACGACAGAAAACGCAACTGACATAACTGGAGTTTGAACTCTACTCAATGATTCATTTTTCCGTGCCGATAACCGTTACACTACCAGCATAATCATTACCTAATTCCCAAAAATACTAAGTGAAGAATAACAATAATTATTTTTCGACTTATGATAGCAATAGATTGTATTTACAAAACTAGTCATATCCAAGAGCAGATTTCTAAAAATAAGATTACTCCAGATCTTCGGTAGCATAGCAATTAGCCGTATAAATGGAAAGTACTCAATCTCTCTTTTTATACTTGCTCCAGGGTGTATTGGCGACAAGTGGCCCTTCATTTCTGGGTAGACCTCTTTGTCCGGCAAGCCGAAATGTTAATTTCACCCAAACACGTTGTTCTCTCTCTCTCTCTCTCTCTCTCTCTCTCTCCCCCATCGCTCATTCACACACAACCACTCATCCTGTATGAGAGTTTTCTTCCTTTCTTTTCTGAGCTCTGTCGGTGTTTTCATTTGAATATAATTTCACCGCTGTTTTAAACCATGCCTTTTCTTTTTATATATATATATATATATATATATATATATATATATATATATATATATATATATATATATATCATACAATCGGAATTATGATACCATTAAGTAAATGTCATTTTCACCTTGTAAAATTACAAGATTTTTTCAGGATTTTTCAGTCAATGGATAATGAAGTTTTGAAAACACACACACGCACACACATACACACACACACACACATACACACACATACATATATATATATATTCTCTACGTATTATATTAATTTCTTTTAAACATTTTGAATTCGTTTATTCTGAAACTTTTCACACGCGTCTACACCGAGTTTTAACTACATCCATTAAAATCGTCAACACCGTCTGCTAAAAACTCAACTAGAAATTGTGACGATATTTGTATGGCAACAGAAACGTTAGTGATAAACAAAAATCCAAAGAAGAAATCCGACTGCTAAAGCCTTCATCATATTCAATAGAGAACAACACTAGAAATGGTTTGGAATAGTAAATGCGGATGCAATAAAGCAGGGAGAAATAAAAGCAGTTCAAGCAAAGAATCTCTGAAGAGAACAAAAAAAGATTTTCAAATGTTCACATATATGCAGAAACCATATAAATCATAGATCCACGTGTCATATCCATGACCCTATATGCAAATGAATAAGAACTGAAATCTTTGTTCAGAAATCTAGGAAATTAATATCCAGCATCTATACACGAGAGATGATGTCGACAGAAGTGGAAAAAAGATGAAAGCAGGCATCATTGAAATGAATCGACTATCAAAAGATCCTTAGCAAAGTAAGAAGTGGATATTTATGACAGCGAAAAACCTCAACAAAGGCCAACCACGATGTATCGTAACACTAAACACTTAAAAAGAGAAAAACGATAAACATTCTAGGGATCAACAAACGAAACGAGATTACCTGTTGCGATAAAAAAAACATGAAAGAAAGTGTAGTCCAACATTTTAAAACATATATAGAATTGTCGTTGCTATACAGAAGACAAAAAGTTAACATCACTACTTTGAAAAAAAGTCAATTTCACTCCGAGCAAGACCGCAAAGCCACTGAGGCACAAGGGGTTACTGGTTGTGGAAGTACTGGAAACTGAAACATTGCTAAGTCGCGAGAGCGAAAGAAGAGTAATCAGGAAGACAATAGATTGCGATTGACATTGCATTTAAATATTTGCAGATTAAAGTTGGCTGGAAAGCATGGTCTTGAAAGGGAGGACCACAAGCGAGAAGTACGAGAAAAGAAACTGTTAGCATAGAATTTACGGTGACATGTAGTCAACTCAACAGTAAATTGATGAGTCCTCGTCGTCAGTCTAGTACTACCCTTATATTCAAAGCGTCTAGGCACCATCGCTAAGAGCTTATCTGAATATTTACGATGAAAGTATTCATAGAAAATGCACAGGGAGGAAAACTTATGGCAGTGGGGAAAAGACTGTAGCCGAAACGCCAAAACAGATCCAATAATATTTCAGATTCTTCTTTGGATTTTATCATTGAGCTCTAGATAAACAGTATATACTAAGCTTGGACGAATGGTCTGCATATGTAAGAGAGAGAAATTGTCTATCATGGCGGAGTGAACCAACTGAATTAGCAATGGATTCAATATAGCCTTTCTACATAATGTTAGCTGAGGACTTTAGCCTGAGAAGGCACAATCAGTCGCTCTCCTGGAGGTCAAAATCAGCCATGTTGATAGAAGGCAGAGAGGGGTCTCTCAGAATTAATGAAAATTAAAAACAAAGTAGGGCCAACGATAGAGCACTTGGGACACTAGTATTGGTACGAAAGGAACTTGAAGAGTGGCCATTGCAATTGATTTCATTTCACGAATTCATAGGTGAGATGGGATTATTTCAAAATTTTGTCCGCAGACACCTAACTTTTCAGTTTGTGGAGAAGACCTGCATGCAAGCTTTCGGGATGTCCAAAACCCTGTCTTCGACTTTATTACCTAGAGCATGATAGACTCCTTCCGCAATTATCGTCAATATATCTGCTTGTTACTTGTCTGAAAAAGGTCCTGCGATGTGAGATCCTGAAACAATTCAGCACTGATTAGGGCCTCTATGAGCCCCCCCCCCTCCAAAAAAAAAGGAGGCTAATAGGCTGATAGTGGGAAGAGTCGGACAGTTCATCATAGTTTTTCAAAACTGCAGCAACAGATGAAGACTTTCAGCAGGCAGGAAAGCCAGAGGAGGCGAAACACTTATTGCACTTATTATACAGTTTAAATAGAATAGGAGCCATTCGGGGACATATTCCTTAATGGCTATTACTGAGATAACATCCGGTTTACATGCTTTTGGGGGGGAAGTCAGGTTAGAAATTATATCAGAGGCTATAGAAGGGGTTATATGCATATCACCCAAACGAGACTCCGTTATAAGTGGGAAGTTAAGCAGGCATACTCCAGATGTGTCAAGAGTGGAGTTTAAGGAGAATTTACCGACGAAACATTCAGTTTTATCAGCAGAAGATATTAATAATTCATTAGAAAGTCGCCAGGAATTACGAGACCAACGTTTTTAGATGCAATACGGTGCCTCATTCTCTCAACAAACGGAGACTTTGCTTTTTCCAAGATTCGTTTACATTTATTACGAGCAGCAACGAACAGGCGTCTGTTGTGACGGGTGCTGTCGCGCTGGTTTAGCCGAAAATATTGGTTCCTGTGCGCTATAACGGAAGAGTATTCTAGTATGAACCATAGGAAAGATTGAGATTTCACTTGGTATGTTCGAGAAGGAATGAAAGCATTCATACCGGCTTTAGTCTAATATATCTTACTTATTTGTTTGATACGACATTATTATTTTTCTATATATTAACTATTAAAATTAAATAAAATCTTTTCTTTCATTTGGAATGAAAAGAGAGAATATATATATATATATATATATATATATATATATATATATATATATATATATATATATATATATATATATATATATATTAAAAATTAGGAGGTTAGTTGAAACAACTACCTTGGTTTCAACATTATGGTATCCTCAGGCGATTTTTATCAACTCACCTCCTTTATTTTAAAAAAAAGTAAAGAACGCTATATTATTTTTAAAACATAGAAATAAATAAAAATTCAAAGATCTACATGTTAAAAATTAAAAGCTACATGTTAAAAATTAAAAGATCTACATGTTATTTTTAATTTTATTTTTTCACACGTGTATTGAGCACTTTTCAGTACCACTGTTTCCTGGTTTGTTTCAACTCTTACAATTAACTTTTTTTGTATTATATATATATATATATATATATCCAAATTAAAGCCCCCCTCTCTCTCTCTCAATCTCTCTCACTTATATATATAGCATACGCCTTTTATGCAGCACATGGTATTCACAAGTGATCACCCATGTTAATACTGACCAGTCTCGACGATGCTTAACTCAGGTGATCGTACGGGAACCGGTGTTTCAACGCTATATGACCGTAAGTCAGGGATCCGAACATTGGAGTAAGCCCTAAGGAGGTTATCCTAAAAGTAGGTGCATAATACTAGGGCTATTGTACTGACATTTTGTGAATACATCGGGTGGGATTTTTTCTACATTTACCATTTGTGTTGCTACTGTGTCGCTTTCTCGATACCTCACTCACTAAACCTAAATTGAATAATGATAAAACTTGCAGAAGAACCCAAACAATACATAAAGTAGGTCACAAATTCTTCATCTCCTCTACAATTATAAAGGATCCAATAATCCAAAAGTTGAATAATAATCCAATAATAAACCAAAAGTCTGAATTCCGTACATATCCGAAACCCAACTCGGCTACTCTATTACAATTCAGGAATTCACGATTCCTGTCTACTGACCCCGTCACGCAAAAGATAACCCTCTAAATAGATACACCCAT
This sequence comes from Acanthosepion esculentum, assembly GCA_964036315.1. Lineage (NCBI taxonomy): Eukaryota > Metazoa > Mollusca > Cephalopoda > Sepiida > Sepiidae > Acanthosepion > Acanthosepion esculentum. The sequence continues at coordinate 79,705,598 of OZ038475.1, forward strand.
AGACTTGGGACCTATTTTGTGATTTTTTATAGGCAGAAAGTTTTACTCAGAGAGCCTCTTCCCCAGAACTGTTAATTCTTGAAAAAACAAAACTCCCGATATGACGCTTCCCTGACAATACAGTTACTTCAATCCCCAGTATCAACTGATCTACCCTACTCGTCCGCACAACATTCACTTCTTACTCTCTCTTTTCTCTTCCATTAAATGAATCTCGCTCATTAATCATCTACTATGAGTGAACCTCGTACCTTGTATTGTGTAAATTAACAGTAAAAAAAAATCCGATTTGATAAAACTTTTTTCCGTTTCTCATTCTAACAGAATTATAAAAATATTCACTTTTATTAAGGATTAGTTTGTAGTGATCAATAAATAAATAGAAGGAGTTGCGTCCTTTTTTGTTTAGTTATAGTAAAAGAAGTAGAATTCCCATAATGCACTAGAAAATACAAAGTCTCTCTCTCTTTCTGACGGCCAATGGTTGAACCAGTAAAACGTGTTTTCTTAAATGAGCTTACAAGAAAGATGTCTCTTCATACTGATAAGCCTAACACCATTTCTTTCTTTGCATTAATACATACAAATCAATATATTTGTTCTATAAATAATATGAATCAATTATGTAAGAAACTGCATGTTAAATCAAAATCAATCATTTAATAGATATATTATATCTTGTTGCATGAACAAACAAAAATGTTCATATTTTATTTCGTGTTTTTATGTAATATTACGCACGAACCTTAATTAACATATTGTTGACGGATGATATAATCCCCGAAAAAATAACAAATCCAAGGACAAGGCTTCATATCACTCGTAGTCCCGCAACAAGTTAATTGTTAGGATATAAATCTCAATTTTGACCGTTTCATCCAGTTAGTGACTTTTGTTGATAAAATCTATTAAGTTTCGTTGTGATTTAACCGTCTTCTGCAGTCGTACTCTAAAACCCATTACTCCTACTTTTTTATTATTAAAGATCTATCAAGGAAGATTTCATGATCCTACATAAACTTCTACGTAAATGATAAAACTGTTTATGAGCACATTTACACAAAACAAGATGATTGGACCCTTGCAGTCGGTGTATCCTCTGACATAACTCTTACAGTTCTAAAGGAAAATAACGGGTTTGTGATGTTCAGTATCTCTAACCACAAACTAGTGTCGCTTCATTATCACTGTCCGTAATTTTTTTCTATTGGCTATGAACAATTCTACTATAATTGAGGCATCAAGTTGTGAACGGCTGTTGGATTTCATATTCACCTAAGACTTCAAGTGAAAATCATATATATATATATAGGTCATTACATAAATTCATTCGTTTTTATAATTTATTTCAATACTTATGTATTTCTGTTGAATCATTCACTAATGAATTCGCCTTAACTTAGGTACCTCCACGACATCGCTAAAAAAGAGCATAGCATGGTGAAAAAGACGCCAAACTTGACGAAAACAAAAGTTTATCTTCTAAATATTTATGTTATTATTAAGAGGAAAGATCAAAGTTTATTTTAATTAATTTTAAAAATTTTTTCTTCTTTTTAGAACAATCTGAATTTTCATTTCAAAATCCTTGTTTCTATTTGTATCACAGGAACTAGTAAAAATAACATACAATTTTATATATACATATATATATATATATATAAAAAAAAGATTATTCTTCGATATCATTCGCAGAACATCAGAAAAAAACAAAAAAAAACAAACAAAAAACAGACGAATATTTTCCATTGCAAAGGAGGCTAGAGATATATTCGGCTAATTCAATTGTTCCAGGAAGTATCCGATTCCTTCTACCATGCCATGTTATATCTTTACAAGGTCAGATTATCCTGAAGCGTATTATTGCCATATTTGGGATGAAGCTGCTCAGTCCTCACATTTCTTGCTTGATTTCAAAATAGTTTACACAGTTTTCCCCTGGAAGATTATTTCTACTTTACAAATTATTTCCAATAGACCCACCGTTGCAAGCCTGTCTCTACTCTATCCTTATTTTCATGGCAGATGTTGAGAGAAATTACGTTCTTTAACTCCAACACTTCGTGACGCGCCATGTTACGTTCACGGAGAGGAATCTACATTTACTTCATGTTTCAAATTTAAGAAGTCAGTAATTCTAAAATAGTTTTTCCCCATAAGTTCTGCCTCTTTTTTGGAACAGACTCCTGCGCGTGTGCTTCCAAGAAGAAACGATGCTTTACATTTTCAATTCAAATGTCAATTGTAATCTATCCCCCTTATCTCCGTGAATCTTCATTTCCCACAACTTACTGTTTCGTTCATATAACACACCAAATTCATTCTTACCCCATTCGATTGCAACTTTCTACTATGAGTGATTCTCGAACCTTCTATTGAATGAACTTTACCGATAATATTGTTAATTTTTCTGATGAAATTAATTTAATCGTAAAGAAAAATAATTCGTCCTTTTCTCGATTTGTTGAGTAGATTCTCTACTGTTGCATGGTAGGGGCCAAAAGCGATGCTGAACGATTAAAATCGCCATTAGGACGGGAGATTTGAGTAATGACTTAAGAGAGAAAATGAGGTCACCTGTATTTGTATATGTCGAAACCCATCTGTATTTCTGCCCCCTCGTTTCTATTGTGACTGAACGAATGATTGCCTTTTTTAAAAATACTTATCACCTCTTTGCAGGCTATTTAAAGCCAGCAAATATATTTAGATTGAAATAGCATTTGGGAGATAATAATGACTTACTGATAAAAGTTACACTACTTAGCCCATAGCTTCAGGTGGGACTCATACCTTTTCTAAGTGTATTTGCGCGTAAGTGAATATAACGAAACCGGGATTGGAATGCAGCTCTCTGATTTCGAATATCAAGCCGTTATCCGTTTCACCACCCGCACACCTACGATCACATCGACTGGCATTCTCAAGCGATCTTTTTTCATGAAATACTATAACTATATGTGGTAGATTTCTATTGATAAAATTTGTGTTTCTGACATGATATAAATACTTAATACGTTAAAGCATTCTACATCACGTTGAAACACCGGTTCGCGTACGAAGTTAACCAGCGTCAGCTTTGCTCTGTACCTAGATGTGTAACCTCTTGGAAATCCCACGTGGCAGTTAGCTCGTATGTATGCGTAGTTTAATGGATAATGGCTAGCAATTGGAAATCGTAGAACCGATTTCAGCAGGTTTCGTTATATTCAATTACGCTAAAATACCATTGGGAAAGGCATGAATCCACTGCTATGAGTAAATTAGTAAAATTTGTATTAGTAAAGTATTATTATCTCCTAAAAATTCTTACAATCTAAATTTTTTTTCAAAAGGTTGATAAGCCATCGGACTTTCTTTATAATCTATCAAATGTGATTGTTAATCATGCAACAGTTGCCCGTTTGTCTACTAAATATTGTTTTTCTTACTTTGGTTAATATATTTTCGTCAATGTCATGAAGAAAAATCTGCTCCTGACTTGAGAAAATTACAAGCACAGCAATAAACACATTCTCCTAAAATTTTAATGAAATTTTACTCAAGATTTCTCTCTTACCTTTTCCGTGAGATATTTTAAGATACTGAATTATTTCGTTTTTGTTGTTCAGGTAAAACACTTAAAATCAATTAGACAAGAATAATGATGAACATGAATTTCTGTCCCGCTCCAAGATGTCGTGTGTGAAATTTTTACATCATAAATGCAAATAACAACAATACCGCCCCTCTTTGATCAATTATGTGTGGTTTATAACAAGAGGAATGTCAGAAACTAAGGCATTCCGCACGATTTTTAACAATAAGTGTAGACGTAATAGACTTCAGAATTTCTCATTTTATGATTAATTCCCTATTTAAAAGATGATATTTTAATTTTATTGATGCCTAGCTGGGTTCTACTTTTTTCATCCTTTTTATTTTTAAATATCATCAAATAGAATGACAATCCACAGGAAACGCGAACACAGATAATCATTAAAGTTATAGATTACTTGAGAATATATAATAAATGAATAACAGAAATTAAGAATATGTAAATCGCTGATGGGCTGGCATATTCCAGGATAGATAGATAGATAGATAGATAGATAGATAGATAGGGAAAGAGAGAGTGAGAGAGAGTGGAGTGAGCGAGCGAGTAAAAACAGAAAGAATTATTTAGATTAATTGAAGATGGATGAGAAAGCCGCAGGTTTACTTCATCTAGACATGTCAGGAAAATGCGTTGATGCTGAAGGTGGTTTCTGATACGAATAAGGTCCACATGTTGTTTACTTCTAATTATCTCTACCACTCCATCTCTCTCACTCTCTCTCTCTCACACACACACATACACACACACACAGATATATATGAAGAACAAAAAATCAAGCATATATAACATTCTAGAAAAAGACCAACGTCTCATACGGAGCAACATTTCAGTACATGAAAACTTCCCTTTAAAATAAGCAGAAACTAGTGTGAACACACACACACACACACACACACACACACACACATATAAACACACACACACACACACACACACACACACACACATGGGTATGACGATAAACTACATCCGTGTCCTAGGGAAAATACGTCCAACAGCAAAGCGTCTGATCAGGAGGTTTTGAGGAGCGAGGAACTACCTCTTAATTGCTGGTGTTCCCAGGTCCACCCTGACCCAGGGTGGTAGTACCTCTTAGGGGCCCAGCTATGGGCAAATAGTTATCCCTCAAACTGAGATAAGAACACTATGAAAGTGTAAAAATAGGTTTTAATACTAGAAATATTTCGTAAAAAAATATTACCAGCTATTCATGTTTGGAAAAAAAAACATATTACCAGCAAACCATTTTTGTAAAAATTATTATTAGCGATACAATTTTGAATGAAATATATTACCAGAGATAGATTTTTGAATAATTATATATATTGATTAAAGCCTCAAATACTTTGCAAAAAGCGGTAGGAGACTAATAGGGCAATAGTTAGAGGAGTCAGAAGGTTATTCAGAATTATTAAAAACAGGAACTAAAAAAATAAACATGAAAACAACGATTTCCGCATAAAAATACTTGTTGAATGCGATAAAATTTTTATTTCCATTTTTTTTACTCATGTTCCCCCTATATAAAGAATAAGATCTACTCAAGGTACATATTTACAGAAGGAGTTTGTTGTGTGCTTAATAAGAATGAGAGGCGTGGTTTATGGAGATATGCATAAAAGATAACGGTTAGCATTTAGACTTGAACAAGTAATGGTCGGAAAAAAATCCTCTTGGGAATCGGTACCACAAAGAAGCGGTTCTCGGAAAGAAGTTGTTCGAGATGGATTCACTTATCACAAATAAAATACGAAAGAAATGAACGTGGTTCGTTTGAGTGTACGCGGGGTGGTGGGTCTTAGCGTTGAGTTTTAGAGTTGGTGTAACTAAGGAACAATCTGAACATAACAATAGACTAGGGATAGGCTTGCAACGTTTTGTCTCTAGGAAAAGGGTTACAGAGTGGAAAATAACTATTAATTATCTTCAAGGCCGTGTAGACGCTTTTAGAAAGTGAAGACTTAGCAGCTCCAGCCCATATATTGCAGCAGTACTCCATTTTTGTCCTGATCTTTTTCTTGTAATGGTAGAGAATAGCAGGCGGGACCATGTTGATACAGGAAAGCGACATTGGTATATACGAGCTTCACTTGAGGGTATGGGGCGGGCTTATATTTCAACACGGAAATAAACATATTTGGGAGAAGGAAATAAACCCCTTTGGGAGAATACCCGTTCATTACAATAAACAGAAATACAGGGGCTGTTCTGTATTGAGAAAACGTGTGTGAGTTTCCCCCCATTGAGTTGTTAGAGCTAGGACCGCGGAGAGATAGGTTCTCGTCTGTAAGTGTATAAAATTGTGAAAGTAATAGCTTCTTATGATTAAAAAAAATCTTAATTACATAATCTAAAACACGGTCACAATGTACTGTCCGTGTTCAGGAATTGAAAACAATCGTTCATATCAGCAACTTACACACTATTTGTAATAGCACAGGAATAAACCTTGAAAATGGCTAATATGTGAAACGAAAGCATTGAGAATGAAGAATAATTTGATCAATTTCGACACACTAACTATAAAAAGGACATCCTTCGGCCGAACTAGAAAAAACGCATTAAAATCAAACAGAATCTCATTGTCTTTTCTAATAAGCGATGCATTATAGAAAAAAAGGAAAATTTTTTTTACCAATGTGTTCGTCTCCTGATTGACTTTATAAAGGCAAATATAAGGACGTGTAACAAAATCCATCAGAGGATGCAATACGTCGACAAAGAAAAGTATTGCTTTTGCCTTCATTCATGTTGAGTTTCTACAGATATATTTTCATTTATATCTAAATATTTACATGCACACACACACACACACACACACACACACACACACATACATATGTATGTATGTAAATGAATTTTGACTAATAAGGGCACCAAGATTCATATATATATATATATATATATATATATATATATATATATATATATATATATATATACATGTGTGTGTGTGTGTGTGTATATCCGTGTATGTGTGTGTGAAAGGAGATAAACAAAGTTACTACTTAACAGTAGCTCTTAAAATTCTAAAATGTCTTGATCTTATTAGTTGAATTCATTTTTGACATAACCACCTTAAGGCAGTTTATTGATAACACAGAAATAAATCAAGCATATTGAACAAGTTTATGACAATATAGCAAATTACCAACTATTGCTGAAATTAAATGTAACAACGTATATTTTCTAATGTGAATCTGGGAACATTTCGACAATGTTCTGCTATCATAGCAACAAGTATTGACATTATTTAGGGAACTCGCTCGGGGAAAATATTTGTAGTAGACATTTACTGAATTTAGTAAAATATTTTCATTCATTTTACAAAAATATAAAAAAAAACAACTCTTGTACATTTATTTCTACGTCGCTGAGTTTTCTTTTAATTTTTGAAGCCACATTTCTCTGTCGATTAAGCTCAGTAGTGTTTCTATTTCGATAAAATAAAACATTAAAGCAAACACTAAGAATATAAGAAAGAGGGGGCGATGCAAGAAGAAACGATATGTTTAAAATATCGCACAGAATAGAATAATAAGCATAAAAATCAGTGTGTCTCTATCTTCAAAAACATTATTGCGAAATGGGAATACATTTTTGTAAAATTTGTTTGGATACAGTTTGTTTTAGCTTGTTCGAATATATTTTTAAAAATTTTTATATCATTCTTAAATGATTTCCATATCCTTTATCTCCTTACGCTGATGTGTTCGTGCTTATTCTACAGGTGGCATTGTCATGATTGAAAGCCTTGGAATAAAATTTCCTCTCGGCCAAATTAAGTCGCTGAATAAATATGCTTTTGAAACACATCAATTCCTAAGCGATCATATAAGCCTCGTTTAAAAATTCTTCAGTTACATTTTTAACTGTTTTTAAGTGGATGAATTTATTCAGATACAAAGGTTGGTTAGAGCTTCTGCAATGTCATGACATGCCGGTGGGGATTTGAATCAATGCAGCTTGATCCACAGACACCAATAAAGGACATTAGGAATAAGGAAGGATTTAGAAGCATTAGGGGCAGTTTCATTACTTGATAACAAGTGTATCTCGAAAATTCCAATAAGAAGAATGATTGCCGTTTCTATTTAACATGTCGAATTGCGAATAGAAGGCGTGTAGTTTTGTGGAGATCCCTATTTCTCTTCATTACCTCTATGTACCACGTGAGTATCATTTCCCGCTATAATTTCCTGTCCTTTGTAGCTCTTAATAAAGTTGATCGTTTTGTTATCTTTCCTAAACGTTGCCCCGTCATCAATCTTCTCAAAATCGTTAGGTCAAGGCAAGAGAGCCAGAGGAAAACAAGGGCACGCCGCCTTGTTTACCTTTGTTCTTCTTGGCTTCAATCTGTCTTGTTAGTATCAAATTTCCCAAGTTCACTTTTCTTATTATGTGCGTTAGAAATTTCAATTATCTCTTCCTCATGTTAAGGATAAATATCATTTTCTCTCAAACATCATCGTTGCTCACATGTTCGGTGCATGATATCCTCAGCATCCTTCTGTAGAATCAATTTAAAGTTTCTTCTTGTAGCAGAATATCCCACAGTCACTCCCATTCGATATTCTAGCCAAAGTAAAACACAAATATTTCGAATACTGATTTTCAAGGAAGATGTCATTCTCATTTCTTATTTATGGCCACGTTAAGTAGAAACACTTGTTCCCGTACGATCACCAAAGTTAGCCTGATCACTGTCTAGACGGGTGATCGATTGACAATAGAAAGTGCTGTAAGTATTGATGTGCAGGTGGGGTAATGTGTAAAGACTCGGAATTGCTAATCGGAGAGCAGAGTTCCAATTCCAGTTGGGTTTGTTATATTCACTTATGAGCAAATACTCTTGGGAAAGGCATGAATCTACCTCTTCTAAGACTTGCCTCACTAAACCATTCTTATCTAATAAAAATTATTACAATCTAAAAATATTTTCTAGCTTTAAAAAACCTACAAAATATTGATAGGACGTAGAAAGCGAATCAACTGACCAAAATTTGTCACCTGGTTGACATATTAAACACTATTTCCAATTAATTGTCTTTCTGTATTGAATTAGGTGCAGTAAATTTCAATAAGATTTTCAAGAAATAAAACCTTCATCGATAATGTAAACAACTAGCTTATCTAATCATTTTGTCAGAAAAAGTCATTATTAATGCTAGATTATCCTTTAAATTTTAAATTCCAGAAAATTCCCAATGATATAATGACTATACTTAAAGTTTATATCTTTATTCCACTCATGTGACTATCAAATATAAACATATACTTGCATACAAACACAATGGTTGCTGATTGCTTGTTTCCGCGCATGTCCGCCTCTTAAGGTGGATATAAAATTGCAGACGCCTGTTTAGGCATACTTGTGTTTAATTCAACATCCAGACAGCTAACCTGCAATTTATATTATAACTAATTTGAGTGGAAGATAGATGGAATAACGCTTAATCTGTAGTTATCAATAGTAAAACAGCGTCAGCATACTCAAGCCCTCGATCACGGTGACTTGTAACTTCTTGCTATCACAACCATTGAAGGCTTCCAAGTTTCATCTACCCATTTTCACTCACAAGGTCGAAACGTTGTCGTTTTCGGGAACTTTCAAACGGTGGCTCACGTAGGTCAATATGCCCATTTGAAAAATTCTCATGCACGGAACTATGATGTCTTAAACACACGGCTATTTTAATCCACACATACACATGCATCCAAACATAAATTTAAACTAGATCAAAGCTATAAAGGAAATTATTGCTACCCAAATATTTTAATACAACAGAATCTGAGAAGTTTCATGATTTGACGAGATTCCGAATCAGATATGGCTTATATGTTAAATTCTTTATCATTTATACAACTAATTAGTTTTTTTCTAATGCTTTTAGATGCTGCTGATAACTTCGATTTGCTTTTCGACATTAACAAAATATAATTCTGGATATCTTCTAATATTAGGTTAGTACGTCCGTTCTTCAGGTTTATATCGATCTAGAGGGAATTTTGGACTGAAATTTTTTTTAATCTACGGGGGTAGACTATTCTCATTGCATTGCCTAAATCTAGGGACATCTTGTCTAGATCTTATTTTTAGCCCGCTTGTTTTCATTCAGTTCAAGTATGCACTGCTCGGCCCAGGGATTGAACTTACAATGACTATGTCATCAAATTCATGAACGAATACTTCATCGACGAGGCAGAAAACAAAGGGAAAACATGTTATTTAATATATTTCGTCTTAGATTCTAAAGCATATGAAAAAACAAACAAACTATCTTTTAAAATATTTGTCACACTGAAGGCAGTGTCCTAGAAAGATTATCTTTGTACCTTTGACAGCTATGGCAACGTTCTCTGGGAATTTTAGTTGAATCCAGAGACGATGCGAGTTCAAACTATACGATATCCTATACCGGCTTAAATAGATGCCTCCATGACATATAGGTGATGCTTGAAAGATATTTATTTTAGTTCTTTATTGTCAGTATCACATTGCATATTTATATATATTTGGGACACAGGCTAACAATAAGAGCAAAGGGGATTTGTGGTTTGTATGTGATTCAGACAGTAACACAAGAATAGAAGACTCCGGTTTTAGTAAGGCTTTTTTCATTGCATTAAATGCTCTAAGTTTAGAGGTCGACTATTTTAACTTAGTTTTTAAAGTGTTTGGAAATCATTTCATCGTAAAAGATTGTAATTTGCTAAAATATCAGTTTAATACACAGTTTTCACAACAAAGAAAACAAGATGAGAAAGAAATCGGTTTTAATAAAGAATTTCAATAGTATATTATGATTACATGTTTTGTATAGTCGAATATTCAAAAAGTATTATTAGAGATATAAGTGCCTGCTACTCGATGCAAGAAATAACGGATTATTTTGAAGCGGTCATCCATAAATTGTGAAATCAAACAAAATTATTAAATTTTCCGATAGAAATAATCCACACACATATGAGTAAAGAAATTTTTTTTCTGAAATCGTAAGAATGCTTCAGAGCATAAAATCGTTGATGCAACAAGATGGACAAATGTAATGGTAATTGTTTGCCAATATTAGATGAGAGCAATGAAGTGAGCATTATCATCTCATTCCAGTTGATGACATTCATATGACCTTCTATAAACACGTTCATATAGAACTAATCACCACATCTCATTTTATTATGTTACACCTTAAATTCACTCTCTCTATTGGATATGTACGTAGCGCCACGGTTATCGTCGTTGAAAAAGTAATCGGCGTACGGATTTCAATTTCTAACAGGGATTTTTTTTTTATTTTACTTTCGCTTTTGTTTTGTTTACTTAAATGTTTTCGTTTCGGAAAGGTATGGATCTGTCCGTCGCTATGTATTAAGTAACAATGTAGCCTGCTCTATCTAGATTTCTTTGACAATTATCATAACATTAAATCTGAAATGAAAAGCAGCTTCATTTGAGACTAGATATTCGACCTCTTAAAAATAGTTGCGACGGAAATCAGAGAAACATCACCTAATGTGATATGGTTGTAGCCTTATGCTACACAGAAGTAAGAAGCTTCGGGAGAATAATGTTCTCTATGCTTATTAGTAACTTTAAAAATTGTATGTGCATGAAACAAGAAACTTTTTTATTCACTTTTTGTAGTATGTATGCAAGTCGATACAAGTTTGTTTCGCCATTGGGATATCTATCATTCGCAATGCGCGCGATAGTCTCACGATCTATTGTATGACAATATAAAATCTGAACTTTCTGTTTTGATGTGATTTTACATTTGCTCTATATTCCGAGCCACATTTTTATTTTGTTAGGCTGCTTTATCGACAAAATATATCGATCAAATGCTTTCAGATTTTTCACGCAACTTGATCGACAGAACGCATGTTATGAAAACACAAAATCCTGTTGATCTATTGTCATTCCGGTTGGAAAGGAAAAAAATCGAGAGAAATGACAAATACATTTTATTTCCTTTTTTCATCTGTTTCTGTCTTGTAAATATATATGTTATCAGTAAAAGAAAAAAAATCCCGAAATGCACGTGGCTTTAAACAAATATAACAATCGTGATAAGCTGTTTTTTTCTCGTTTACTATCTTCATCTCTGTAATAATCCATTCGAATAAATGCAGCAGTATATTTTTTCCTTATTAATTACTTTCCCAAATAATGGAATAACGTCAATTAGTAACATTTCGCACCTGTCCGCTTATATAAACAATAATATGTTTATTTTGATTAAGTCGAAATAAGATGCTTCAAATTCATTCTATGAAGGCAATTGCTGAAAGACGCAAAGGAAAGACAGATTTAAGAATTTCAATGTAAATATTTACGTTTATATATAAAAAAGATGTGATAAAATAATTTACATAAAATTTCAATTAAAGATGTTGTTCGGATATTATATCTGGTATCTCGTTTCAGAGTATGCCTGTTTGCAGTCGCCTATTGTGTTTCTTCTGCACTAACAGAAGCAACGTCTAGCTTATGCTGGGAGACGGCACACACACTGTCATGATCACCAGTTTAAAGAATACCAGTACGTTGAAACTCTCGTTCATGATGACTTATTACTTCATGCACAACAATAACACAGCCGGCCCGGTTCGATCCGAGCTCTTTGCCACGCTGGTCATATTGGCGCCGGTCAGCTGATGGTTATCTGTTGACCGATTCGGTCATTCATTTGCTCTGCCCATGTTGTGGTCTTTGATCACGGTGTCGTAAAGATCGAATTTTGGTTCGTACTTAAGCGCTGAATCGAGTTGACGGAACCGTGCTATGAAAAAAGACAGGAATTTTGGCTCCACATTCCATTCGACAATTCCTTTTGTTTACATTTCTGGCTTCACTTACATTCGATCCTCAACCAACAAATGACCTTCATCTACGAGCACAGTCAACTTTTCAACAAAAAAATTATTTACTTCAAAATTTTCTACTGTTTTAGGTTCCGGATTTTTTCATAATCACATAACAATTCTTATTGCGTTTCTGTTTATGAGAAAGAAAAAAAGTCTTTTTCCTCGCTTCATATTTCAATTCATGTTTCTCACTTTAAAGTTTTCTTGTTAAAAGTTTTTCCACCCTAACAATGCTCCAATTGTATACGGGTTCACACAACCATCGACAGTTTCTGATCTGTTACATCTGCCCAATTTCACACACAAGGATTTGGCAAACACATGATATGTTGTTCCGTAACTTATCTACAGTGCCGCAAGCTAGGATCGTTTTCTTGTCTGATATTATCCAAAGCTCACCTCCTTGACAAATCGACTTTGGTGAGATTCGAACCATCTCTCATGGTCGGGACGTTTTAGCACGGACCCACATTTTTATGGCATAAACTACGTAATTAAAAAACAACAACATCTGAATTAGAAAAAAATATAGTTTGAAAATACCCAACTGATTTATTTAATTTTTCTTGTATCAGTCACTTATCGATTCAAGCTGGTAACCCGAGTGATAAGCAGGCATTATTTTGAATCGTTAAATTCAATGATCATTTTCACTTTAATTTCAAGAGCCATGGTAAAATTACCAATTGCAACTATATCCATTAGTTGAATTCACTCAATTTTACAGACAGTAACTGCCTACCGTTGAGAGTGATGTTCCTCTGTCATCCGAAATAAGTTATCCGAAACAGTAACACTGTCGTTGTACGCCCCGTCATCTTTTATCGTATACCCATATTCCAAAATGGGATGTTCGTTTATTCCAAGAAATCTTCAAACTTCAAAATAATAATTTTATTTATTAATCAATAATTTCTGAAATGTGAAATAAACATTATAATTATCTGAGTTTTAAGTGTTTTAAAAATTAACGTGTTTTTAACCGATAAATTAGCCGTTTCATTGTTTTCTTTTTATTCGACTTGTGCCATTTTTACTTGTATTAACATTTTGTGGACATTAATCTTTAAAGTTTTACATGAATTCATTTAACTGTCTTAAATCATAAAGTGGGCATTTATTTGTGGCCATCTTGTTGGTTTAAGGTACCAATAAATAGATGTCAATAAGCTGATACAATGCTAGAATATTTATCGATTAGAGACACAGTGTTATAATCAATTAATGCAAGGTGATAACGTCACCAAAACACAAGAGACTACTAGAAGCGAAAGAGAAGGGAAAGACTTTTAAAGGAATCGGAAACCTAATAGTATAAAATTCAGAGTTTAGTCGTTGAAGATTAGAAGGAACCGGAAAGTCAATCCAACATGCAAGAAAACATAGATCTTGACAGACTTTTTATAAGATTTTTTTTGCTTTCATTTTTTCTTGTATTGTTTTATGAAATTATCGCTCAGCCAAAATAAGATATGTCCAGAACGAGTTGAATGGAAATGTAGGAATTCTGCATCTTATTTTAAAACTTATTCAAATTACGTGTGTACGTCTGTGTGTGTTCTTGTCTACAAATTTAAAGCACGTGCATGTCACTCACGTACAACACAGACATACGTATCTACATTATACACGCGCCTACAAGTACACGTAGTCAGTGACTGACAGACGGAGAGTAAGTTCGTCTACTCTAATATAGATTAAAGTATTTTTTATTTCTTTATTCGACTATCTGAAATGATCAATTTCATGTTTGTAAAATACTCGATACGCACGGAGAACCGAATACGACAGAATTCAAAAGACGTATTTAAGAATGTGGGAAGAAAACTCCCTAGGAAAAAAAATCTATCGGATGAAAGGTACTTTGCAGGAAGGAGATCTTGTTATTAACGTAATGTTTGCCAGCTACGAAAGACTCTTTGTAACGATGACGCCAGTTGGTGAGTTGTTTAAAACGAAATATGGACGAAGCAGACTCACGTAATGATCCTGATATCGCTCTAGGCATTTGCTACTTACAAACCGTGATTTAAGTGGTATTCATCTAACCATATCAGATTACCATTTGTAACCACACTTCATGCGCTTTTTTTCTCGCAGTATAGAATTTCTTATTCTTGTGGTGTGAAATGGATGTGAAATTGAAATGTTATTATCTGATTCGCCTCAAGACAAGACGACAAATATCAGTGCAAAATTCAGAGCAGCCATAAGACTGCGAGATGATGAAAGCTTTTCAGTGGGAATTTATCAGAGTTCGCATATAGTCATGGTGCATGATTGGGATTATGGACATAATAGTGGCATTCTTTACAAATTTTTAATTGGTAGAGTTCTACATGTCATAATTTTGAAAGGGTAATTACTGTCAGAAAAGGACAAAATGCAAGCCTTTAAGATACAATGGATAATATTTTGCACACACACACATACACACACACACACACACACACACACACATATATATATATATATATATATATATATATATATATATATATATATATATATATGTATCATTAATAGTAATATCAAATTTGTCATTTAGTTGACTGATATTCAGCATCTTAATTCCGGATTTTAGTAGAATATTTGTAATTGTTCTGTGTATTCGTTAGGCGGTTTCCACAAATATATAAATATATATTAATAATAAAATTGTTGGTAATCCGTATGGAATTTCCAAGAGGATATAATTCCGTTGAGTGCATTATGTCAAAATAAATAATAATCATGCACCATTATGTCAAAAGACAGACCAAAAAGTATTATATAATGACAAATAAGCACTTAAAAACCCATAAGCGATATTTTATTTAACTGAAGTCGATAAAACACTTCAGACTTGGTTTATACGTCTGAAGATTTGAAGCCGTGTTTTATCGACTTCAATGAAATAAAATATCGCCTATGGTTTTTAAGTGCTTATTTGTCATTATATAATACTTTTTGGTCTGTCTTTTGACATAATGGTGCATGATTATTATTAGTTTGTTAATCATTGTTAGTCATTATATATATATATATATATATATATATATATATATATATATATATATATATAGATATATATATATATATATATCCATTGTTAAAGCCGTCATTAATCTGAAGAGTTTACTTCTAGCGATGAGGTTTCTTAAGTTGAAATCTTTTTTTTCGTGTTCTAATTCAATTACCCAATAGTAATATTACATACAGATTTGCTTATCATATTTTTTATATGTATATGAGTTTGTGCTCATACATACATAAAATATATATTAAATTATTGATGACATTAAAACAATATCATTTAATCTGAGAAAACTGTCACTGCCTTCCATCACTATGGCTGATTCAAACCGACAGGAAAGTGAATGGTTAAGCTTTCTCGGGCTACCGTTATCAGCTGACATGAAGGCTATATTGAATCCATTTCTCCGTCCGCTGCTAAGAACAATGGTTCACTGTGTGATTTGAGACATTTTTCTTCTCCAGAATCTATGTTACATATCTATAAGTCTACAGTTCTTTAATGCTTAGCATATTGCTGCAACATATGGTCCGGTACCTCTGATATTTACCTTGATCCCCTTGATAAAATACAAAGAAGAATCAGCAATATTATCGGTACAGATCTGGCGGTTCGGCTTCAGTCTCTTTCCCACGGCCGTAAGGTTGCCTATGTCTTTTCTATAAATGAATTCATGGTAATTGTTCAGATGTGCTCTTCGCTATGGTATCGAGACTTTTTGAATTTAAGCGCAGTAGTAGACTGGCGTAGAGATCTCATCAATTTACTTTTGAGATGTAACCGTAAATTCTTTGCGAATAGTTTCTTTTTTCGCACTTCTCGCTTGTGGAACTCCTTTCCAGCTCCAAATCTAATCAACTTTAATATGCAAAATTTAAAAAGCACTGTCAATCGCTATCTACTGTCCTCATGATTACACTTTTCTCTTCCCTCGAATTAGCAATGTTTCTGTTCCTAATTCTTCCTCACCCAGTAACCCCTTGTGTTTTAGGGGATTTCTGCCTGGCAGTGGGAGAAACAAATTAAAAAAAAACTAATGTTCTATCATTCACATGTTACGTCTATGCTATTCTCAGCATTCTTCAGTCAAATCAGACCGGTTATTTTAAGACCTTTCTTCAGTCTTGAGGAAATTATCAAGCAGTTATTGACATGTAGGAAACAGCATTTCAGCATTCGTTTATTTGTTTCTACCGACTTGCTTCTAAGTCTTAATGCTTTACTGAATTAAAATTGAATTTTTTGGTGACAACGCAACCTTCCCATATTTACAGAATACGTGTATCCGCTTATGAATGAAAAGACATCACCCCAGGGTAAATCTGCGAGGTGGAAGTAATATGGTTCTCCTAACTGAAGGAAACATGATTGAATGATGGTTCACGAAATTGTTGAAGGTAATTTCTTCTTTACAGTAGAGATAATAACTGAAGATGTTTGGGTCTCTCAATAATATCACCAGGAGCATTATAGTAATTCGTAAATGGTTTATTCAGAAAGATGCAAGATTATTTCAGTTGCTTTGTTCATCTTCTAACATTGATGACTAAGCTTGACATTCAGCAAATGACTCCAAGAAAGATTAAAGTTATTTGTAATGAAGTGTGTGCCGATATTTAAAAAGAAGTTTGTTAACCGCTTGTGAAGGTTCGAAAAAAAACAAACTCCGAGTTGGAAATACAAACAAAAAATTTGAAATTAACTATACTAATATTAAACAACCGAATAACTTGAATAACTTTAACTAAATATAAGATGAAGTGCTTTAGAGAAAGAAATGGAAAAAATGATACATACTTACTTACAAAAAATAGTTGAAAAGAGAGATTTCAAGTGACAGAGATAGATAGATAGATAGATAGATAGAAAGAGGATGCGAGAGTGAGGATGAGATAGAGATAGAGAGAGAGAGAGAGAGGGATGGGTGAAAGGTAGTGAGGCAGATGAAAACATACGAGATCGAATGTTGAAGTTTTATTAAAACACTCTGCTCCATCACATTTCAATAATTAAAAAAGTAAATAAAAATTATAAATAAGAAATGGAAAAAGAAATAAAATATAAATGATAAAATTAAAGAAGAAAATAATAATAAAATAAGAGAAAGTAATTTGTTAAAGGGAAAATCCATTGAAAGTGCACTGAATTCCGAGCTTTTTACGGTAGACTTACGCTCAGAGTCAACCAACACGTCACCTTTCCTCATTAAACAAATGTGTTATATTTAATAACATTTGTAATAATAAAGCGCAATGTACGTGTGTCCGTCCGCCCGTCCGTCTGGTTTTCGATCTCAGCGAAACAACCTGAAGTAACAGTTATTAACTACTCTAGTTACACACGATTAAAAATTAAATAAATATATCATTTAAAATTAAATTTAAGTATAGAACAGACTGAAAGTTTTTAAAATAATTCTTATTAAAAGTTTAACTTTAATTTCACTTTTCGTCTCTGTTGCCATTGATATCGTCTAATTAAACCGAAAGTAAATTTTAAGAGGTGTATGGTATGTTGCACATATGTTCTTTGTTTCTTTTTCGAGCACGCGTACGGTGAACTATTCGAAGTATTATATAGTTCTGGTTCCATAATGTCTTTTAAGAGTGGCTTTATGGGAAAGGATCATAAAGAATGGTTACATAAAAGATTGCGTGCAAAAATATGTAAAAAAATTACGGAGATCGGTTGCGTATACGAAGAAAGATTATGACGAATTAAGGTATCAAAAGAAGATAAAAAAGAAGCTGTTGAGAACCTGATCGCAGACGTTGTGAAGGGACATGGAAATTAAAAAGATGAATAAGAATTAAAAATAAATACCATAATTTACCTTGACTTATGAACATTTGTTTATAAATACTTGTTGTAAAATAAAATCCATGCATTTTCTTTGATAAATTACACCGGTGGAGGAAATGCGTTGGCTGCGATAAGTTTTTCTTTTTGTCTTTATGTATATTGTCTTTTACACAAACACACACACACACACACACACACACACACACACACACACACACACACACACACACACACACACACACACATATATATATATATATATATATATATAACATACAACGTGTGTTAGCACGTGCGATACCCTGTCTTCATCAGCCGCCGACCAGGGTTGATATCACGGTTTCGGTGGCTATGGCGGGACCGCCACCCCAGGCGCTACCAGCTGCGTTTGCCACCAGGCAGGGTATGAAGAAAAGCTAATTGATCGTTCCTCTTTGTAAATATTCGTAATGAAATAAATAAAACGATTGTTCCTCTTTGCCGCTTCTGTCCGTAATGAAAGTTCCTGAACGCGTTTACCGTTACGCGCTCGTAAAAATCGTTATAGACGACTACGCAAATATTTCACTTGCACATGTTAGGTCGTGATTGCGCGCTCATAATATTTCAGTAATCTTTGTTCTAATCGTAACTTTCCTTTCTGGATTTGTCGTCGATTTGGTCGTTTTTCCTCTTTTTTATCTTTCATTTCCATTACTGGTCCAAACCACTCAAAGCAAACGTCGTATATTATTCTACAAAAGGAACTGATCTGTTGCCCTATGTGACCCTTAAGATTGTTATTAATGATAAAAGAAAGCTCTTTGTCAAGATTTGTCCAAATAGTCTTCTGGTTACCTTTGGACCACTGGATTCTTGGTTTACTTA
Source organism: Acanthosepion esculentum (assembly GCA_964036315.1). NCBI lineage: Eukaryota > Metazoa > Mollusca > Cephalopoda > Sepiida > Sepiidae > Acanthosepion > Acanthosepion esculentum. The sequence goes on from OZ038475.1 coordinate 79,724,749, forward strand.
GGATTTCTCCAGGGTGCTGTCGCTCAACTATGGAATCCTGAACGCTGTGGGTGTATTCCAGAATTATAATCCCACTACTCGATTTACATTCTCCGATTGGAGAATTACGTTGTTTGCACCAGCGTGCTTTATGGATACGTAAACCGCGTAAACCGTTAAATCTTCTGCCGCAATCATGCGTTGTAGCCAGGTCCATATCCAGGTCGTTTCCATTAAAATCAGTCTGATAGGTGATATATTCCCCCTCCCCGCTACAGTCACCCAGAGGGCATTCTGCGTCTCTTGTATTCTTCATGCTTTACTGTAAATTCTTGTCTTTCCAAGATGTCACTCCAACTTTCTAGAGGGTCACGTCGTCTTTCCGAAGAATCATCTTGCTTTCCAGAGATTTTTAACATACAACGTGCGATACCCTGTATAGCATGCGCGATACCTTGTATATATATATATATATATTTATATATATATATATATATATATATATATATATATATATATATATATATATATATATATATGTTTAGTAAGTAAAGATTCTTTTAAGCATCTCTCCTTAAATATGGCAGACAAGGGAGATCTTCCTTGTCTGTCATATTTAATTATATATATATATATATATATATATATATATATATATATATATATATATATATATATATATATATATATATATTGTTCTGTCCCTGAGAGGCCGTGTAGTACGTGTCCGTAATCTCGAGTTCAGCTACATAATGCAATTAAAACTCTAAAGAGGCTGAACTTCCATACATCGGCTGGTTTATTAATATCCAAAATGCTAAAACTAGAAAATAAAGACAAGTTAGTCTGAAAATACAAACAAACAAACAAAAAAGGGTAACAAGAAATAAAGAAACCAGCTAGAGGATTCGCCATATAACTAAGATCATTTGTCACATAAATCGTTAAAAGAAGGTAGCGTTTTACATGAATATGTATAAATTTTGCTTCAGGAATACATTTCAATGTTGCTGTATTCGCAGAAAAGGAAGTTACAATAAGGTTACACTTTGCAACTGTCTATGTGGACTGGTGACACGTGTTGACAGGAGTTTATACGAAGGGGTACAAACGTAAAATAAATGTATGAAATAAGGCTACATTAAATAAATGTTGAAATAATAACATGCAAATAAAATAGACAAATGTAGAGAGAAAGTTAGCAAAAACTACAAACTGATCATAGTTAACTTTGTGGGTAAAATCAAGAAGATAAAACTTCCAACCACGCGCTTGGTGTAATACCTTTACCGTTCCGGGTTCCTCGTGCTAGGTACCAGCTGGAAGTCGTCAAAACAGTGACCAAATTAAAAAGTATCTAACCTAAAAATGGACAAACAAATGGGAAATAAACATTATGGTTTCCGTACTGAGATAACAGAACATATATTGTGTGTAGATGTGTTTGTGGATGTTAATGTGTGCTTGCTCGATCGCCCAAATATACGAATTATATAAATTAAACTATATGAGTATAGGCTGCAGAAATTCCATATATACATATATTTAAAGTATGTCTGCGTCTTATAATATTTCATTTGTCTCAGTCTGCAGCGGGTCCATTATGTATTAAAATGAAATCTCAGACTGATCTATGCTTTGACATGTAGCATGATTTCTTCGAACAAGTAGAAGTATCCTGTTAACAGATGAACAATCTTATTGATTTCTCGAGGCGTATTTTTGCAGGTAATATGAGGATAATGCCGTGCTGTATGTTACGTTTTCGAAAAGAACTAGAATTGTGATGTGAATGATTCGAGTAAATGGAAAGATCTTCAGCAGATAAAAGAAACGTCTCAGTTCAAAGTTTTGTGAATGACAGGTTTTAGCTAATTTTTTTCTGAATGGAATGCAGTGAGAAGTTGGTAGTGTAATTTGGTGTAACTTTGGATTCGAAAGTACGCAATGTAAAACTCTCAATAGAATATTTTACTGACTCGTACTGATTCTTCTCGGAAGATTTAGGAGATACATTAAAAAAATAACCTTCTGTAATTTTACTCGTATTCTGATTCAAAATAATTCATGAACGGTACCAGTATTCGTTTCCATATTGAAGGAAACCTTAATCAATTTTTGATTCAGTATTTAGGGATTCTGAATTAACGTAAACGTTTAGGATAAAAAAAAATCTGCATACAGAAATGTAAAGATTGTACACGGAGATATGAAAAAATAGTTGAACGGAGACGTATAAGCCTGCAAATTTGAATCAGTTTTTAGTGTAGGCGTATATCAATATGGAGCATATATGTTGGAACGGTAGAGCAATGGAAAGCGATTCGGACTGAGAGATTCGGAGAGCCTATATATATATATATATATATATATATATATATATATATATATATATATATATATATATATATATGCAGTTTTATGGATATGATTTTATAACCCTGAGTGTCACGCTTTTGCGATGCTATATATATATAGAGAGAGCGTGTGTAAATCTAAAAGTGAACATAGAAGTCAACACTTAGAGGCGACAGTCTGTTTCATCCTAGATTCAATCGTCAGGCCACGAGTGATGTTATTTTTCTCGGCTATTTATATATACGGGTCAGTGGTGCATTGTGTGCAGTCTATTTTGGCGGTTATTTTACCGGAAGTCGTTTATTTGTTTATTTATTTATTTGGGTTAAATTATTTTGCTTGTTTTATTTATTTTAATTTTTATTTTTATTTCTTATCTTATATATTTATATATTTTTTATTTTGATCGGTGTTTTTATTAACGTAGAAAGAATTTGTTTATATAGCTTATTTAATAGTTTTGTTTTTGTTTGGGAAGATACAGCTATTTGTTCAATTTTGGGGTTGATTGTTGTACTTTGTTCTAACTATTATTTTGGCGGGAACTGTTATTAATTTGTTTTTTACTTCATGTATTTATTTGGGTTGATTATCTTTATTTATTTTTTCTAACGGCTAGTTTATCGGTATCGGTTTATCTATATATTTGGATGTATTTAGATTAATTTATTTTACTTATTATAAAAGGTATTTGATACACTGTATATTTTCTCTTTTTGGTTTTCGATTTTTAAGTAACGTAGTATATTATTTTTTATTTTTATTCATTTTTTATCGTTATATAACAGATATAGTTATTTTTTCGTCCGATTTTTGGTCTGATTTTTATAGTATAACTAATATTTTGGTCATAATAATTTGCTAATTTGTTTATTATTTACTTTATTTATTCATTTTGTTTCTCATTTTTTATTTTATTTCGTCTATTCTAACAGGTGTGATTTGGTAATTTATTTGGATTAATTTATTTTGCTTATTTTATTGTCATTTTGTTTATTTATTTTTTCCGTTTTCTATTTTTAAGTAACGTAGTAAAATTTTGTTTTCATGTCTGCATTTTGAGATGAGCTCAGATCTTTTATTTAATAATTTATTTTGGTCTGGGAAGCTATTTTTTCCTCCAAGCAAAGTTTGCAAGTTTTTGATTGGTTGTTGTAGGTTGATGATCTTTTCCTTATTTACCAATACATTTTTGGTGTGGTGTGCGTTTTGTTTTTAATTTCCCAGATATACTTAAAAAGCATTGTACTGTTCGCATATTTACTATTTGTGAAAAATGTTTTATGTAGATAATTTCTTTGTTTCCAGGTTCCATCAGTTACTCCTATGTATACTTGTTCTTCATTATCTTTTGATTTTCTCGTTGCTTGGTATATTACGTTGTTTTGTAAACAATTATCGTTTAAGGGACATTCGTTCTTTATTCTGAAGTTGCACGTGGGTTTAATTTGTTCGTGTGGTTTGTTGATAATTTCCTGTTGTGCTTTTTTATTATTTGTTTCATGTTCTCGTTGCAACTGTAGCTGATTTTTACTGTGTTTTAGTTGAATATTTTGTGTAGAGTACTTGATTCCGGGAAGTGTTTGTGTAAAAGTTTGAAGAATATTTTTCCTACGTTTGTTTTACGTTTTTGCTGTACGGTGGGTTTATATATATATATATATATATATATATATATATATATATATATATATATATATATATATATATATGGGAATTTGAGGAATCGGAGATATATACCTATATATATATAAATATATAAAAAGGTAATTTTGAAGCAATTAATGGCTCAATGTGCAGGTGATATAATGAAAAATGGCTTTAGCTGGGTAAGTGGTGAGCCGAGTCCGATTTCCAGTCGAGCTCGTTACATTCGCTTTCACGAATATGCCCTTGGGAAAAGTAACATTTCCATCTACTCTCGTACAGGTATGGATTTAAAGGTAGCAATTGTATCTGAAAAATTCATTGTTACTTCCCCCCAAATTGTTAATACAGTATTCAGACAAACAATATTTTCACAGTTCAAAATGTCTTGTTTTTAAATTAATAAATTTAAAAAAAATTATTTCTTAATATATATATATATATATATATATATATATATATATGTGTGTGTGTGTGTGTGTGTGTGTGTGCTTGTGCATATATATATATATATATATATATATATATATATATATATATATATATATATATATCGTTGAATCTTTTATTGTCTTGCCGATGTATACAACCTTTATAATTCTAAATTAACATATTTTATATTACTATCCATATATCATCTTCGTTTTTTATTTTTATTTTTTTCTGTATTTAAAATCCCTTCGTTTATTTTTTATATTGTTATCATTATTGTATTTATTGTTTGTATTAACGGCCCCTTTATTAGACTAATTTGGAATTGTGTTGTTTTGTCTTGCCTATAATAACTTGCCATATTCGTCAATTTGATATCTAACCCGATATACAAAGTTTCACACTTTAAGGAAAAACAATTCTTTTATGTTTACTACTATTCCTTCCCCCCTTTCCTTTCTTTATCCTCTCTCTATTTCACTTTTTAAAAAGAACTTGACCATCTGTCATTTCCTTCTTCCTCTCCTTCTTTCTTCTCTTCTGTTTCTTTCCCTCCCCCTGTCATTCTAGTATATCAGTCCGGGGAAATTGTTTCCATTTGTTAAAAGATTTCGATCTGAAGCCATGAATATTTAGTGATATTCACGAAATTAATTATAACCGAAATGAATCTTCTTGATATATATATATATATATATATATATATATATATATATATATATATATATATATATATATATATATATATATGTTTATAAGCATCTGTGTTTGTGTGAAATTACTGTAATGTTGCAAGTAACCATTCACCTAACATTAAACTGACAAATGAATTTTTTCACAACATTGATGCTACCGTTGTGAATGCTGTAGCCGAAAAATTCCACGCTAGTTAATTATAATTCCGGAATAAATTTTGTACACTTAAGTATATAAATAGGCGCTACAATATTTATTTTCATGAGTTTGTTAATTGAAATTATTATTTTAAATGACGAATTCTCATTTTCTGCTAATGTAAGGTAACAATACAATGTCTTTGCAACGTTACGCGATAAAGTTAGGGGAACGTACGAGGAAGTCTAAATATTGATTTACCAACTCTCTGTCACGTTAGCTTTGTATTTTGTTAATTCCTCATTTATTTAGCCAACTAGTCATATTTTCATGCTTAAGATCACTTTTCAAATATACTAGCTTTGTCAGAAGTCCTGACTCACTTAGGAAACGGAAAGAAAACAACAGATCTTCATATCCGTCTTGTGGAATTTCCAAGGATTACTGCATTTCCAGCTTGTTCCACACAGTCGCGCTATCAAGGACTGGCGATGGTTATAAAACCTTTGCTTCCAATTTTCCGCCGATATTCCTATATATCTTTTTCTGCTCAATATTCTCCTTGGGGAAAATTGTAGCTTCATATATAATCGCCAGTCCTTCACAAATAGATCTAAAAAAAAACACCAAACAACACTGTCAAAACATTATTGGGATTTGTTGGAGAGCAGCTTAACCCCACAAGTAAAATGGAAAATCATCTCGAGAGCCAGAACTCCAATAAATGTCAGAGATAGATGTGACTTGTGTATAACAGAGAAGATCCTAATAATAAAACAAAGATCCGAATATGTTACTGAACTAACATAACGAGTTAATTTTTAAATGAAGACATAAAAATCACCTCAATCTAACTAAATATATTTAGAAATAACTATATAGAAAGGAAAATATTATGTTATTTTTGGATTTGGAAATGACTGTATGCACACATGGATGCGGACACATAATTGTATGTAAAAATATATAGATGAACTTGAACATTGATATGTTATTTTATGTATATATGTATATGCATTTGTATAGAGATGTATGTATGCATACATATGTATATATGTATTCTAGGCACATATGTAATATATATATATATATATATATATATATATATATATGCGTGTGTGTGTATAGGTGTATTCGAAAGTTTAGGTAGGTATATTTGTATATATATATATATGTGTATATGTATATATATATGCATATGTATGTATATATATATATATATATATATATATATATATATATATATATATATATATATATCGTGTCATGTATATACGATTGAATGTGGTCTGTGTATGTAGCTATGTGTATATATAAATGTAAGTATTTGTGAGTTCGTATATGTAATATGTGTGAATATTTGTAAAATATAGTAATATAAATACGTATGAATGTGTAGGTATTTATGGGTATAGATCTTCATATATATATATATATATATATATATATATATATATATATATATATATATATATATATATATATATATATATATATATATATATATATATATATATATATATATGTACGTATGGAAAGTATTCTAAGGGAAGGACTTAAAGTTCTTTTATTAACGTTTTATCTTATTTTCTCTTTTAATATCCGCTAATTAGAATTGTGAGATTGGAATTTTTTTAATCATCTGGAGGTAATTTCATTTTAAATTGATAATTTAATATAAATTTAAATATGTTACACTTTAACTATCAATATTGATAGTAAAATATTAAAATTAGAAATATTTGTTTTGATATTTAAACACTTAAGTCATCACCTAACGTTAAACATTAACTGTGATATTTAAGGACAAATTTAAATAGATATAAATATAAATATGTATAAATATTTGAAAATATATGTGTAAGTATTGATATATGAATATATCAGGTCATCCCCTAAGGTCTGTCCAAATTTTGAATAAAGAAAACAAGTGACCAAATGTTACATTTAATTACAGATTCAATCAACAATGTATTTTCCCTGATTATCTATGACTTCCTTCCATCTATTAACAAGCTTACTAATTCCATTACTGTAAAATTCTTTTGGCTTTGATTCGAAGAACTCACAAATGTCAGTTTTAACCTCTTCCTGTGTTACAAAAGCTGTTTCTTCCAAATGATTCTGTAAGCTACGAAACAAATGGTAGTCTGAAGGAGCATGGTCGGGAGAATAAGGTGGATGAGGAATTTTCTCCCAACCAAATTCTTCGATCTTTTGTGACGTGATTCTTGCTGTGTGTGGTCACGCATTGTCCTGATGAAACATCACACGTTTTCGATTCACTAGAGCAGGTCTTTTTTCCTCAAAGCTTGGTTCAAACGCTCTAATTGCTGACAGTATATTTGAGCATTAATTGTTGCATTAGGTGGTAAGAATTCAAAGTGGATTATTACTTGGCAATCCCACAAGATTGAAAGAAGAACCTTTTGCCTATGAAGTTCCCTTCTCGGCTGTGGCTGGCGTCCTTCCTTCCCCTTTACCAAGCTACTGTCTACGACGCTTAACATTTCGGTAAAAGATCCATTTTTCGTTGCCAGTCAAAAGTCTATCCAAAAAAGGTGAAACAAGTTGGCGAGAATGGAGAGAAGAGCAGATGTCAATTCGGGATTTGTGGTTGTTTTCAGACAATTCCTGAGGCACCCATTTTCCAAGTTTAGGAACTTTTCCAAGTTTAGGAACTTTTCCAAGTTTAGGAACCTTTCCAAGTTGTTGAAGATGACGATGAGCAGTTGTATGGTTTGAACTGAGAGCCACTGCTAATTCCTCAACTAATAAAGCAGGATTTTCTTGAAGGGCTGCTTCAAGAAGCTTTTCATCAAACTCAACTGGACGTCCGGTTCGATCTTCATCTTCAAGGGTGAAATCTCCACCTCTGAATTTTGCAAACCATCTTCTGCAAGTTCTTTCATTCACACATTCCTCTCCATAAACCGAGTGAATGTTTCTAGCCGCTTCGGCTGCTGAGTTTCCTTTCTTGAACTTATAAAGTATATGTGCCTCAAATGATTCTTGGGTACTTCCATGTTAGCAGGGTTTTAATCAAACAAAATTTAATTTTATTGTTCTCTGAAATAAAATTTGATCAGTTTAAATGCATCTAAACATAAAAATAATGTTCAGCTCCCTTACACATTATAAAATACTCTTTAAATTTCGTTCATTTTAACAAAAAGTTAAAATTCGGACAGAACTTATGGGATGACCTAATACATAGGTAGCTGTGTATATCGATACATGTGTATGTTCCTGTGTGTGTAATTGCACATTTAAATGAACATATGTATATGTGAGATTTACATAGGTTTATGTGTGGTATATATATGTATATGATAAAACAAAATCTTTAATATTACCTTGAAATATTACACCATCTTAATTTAAAACCTAAACTCTAAGTAAAAATGATTATCCATCAAACAATAGTCACAAATTACATTCATGAATTAGATTCAAACTGATAGGGATGTTACATTAACAATCATTTACAATATTAAAAGATTACTATGAGTAAATGTTATATTTTAAATAATTTTTTTAATGTACTTTCTATGAATATGTCTTTAAATATACTATTTATCTCATATTAAATCCCTAAATTTTTTGTAAAAGAGTTAAATATTTAAATTGCTAGCAAACATCAAATTAATTTCTTCGGTGATTTTTTAAACATTTAAATTACTATCAAACATTAAAATCTGTTTTTTTACATAAATTGGTAAAAATTACCGCCCCTCCTCTCCCGTCGTAAAACCTAATTACAGCTTCTTTCTCTTTACTTCTCCCTTCTTTCTTTCTTTTTTCTTTTTCTTTTTTTCTCTCTTCACCCCCTTCTCTTTCATTATATCACTTCCGTTAAAATAACCGATTAAATAGGTCAATGTCTGGTCCCTCCTCCGCTAATACTAAGTATGATAGATAGAACTATTAAAATAAACCCTCTCTAAACTCGATCATGTCTATCACACCACTCCTCACTACCCTCTCTGTTAAATTACACAAACTTAATACTACCCGTCAAAAGTTTCAATGTTCATTTCATTTTTCGTTTCACCTTTTGGAAGGGAAGTCTGATGATCCAGCGTCGTTTAAAAAGGCTATGGTGAAATAAATTATTACATGGAGCCTTAAAGTGGTCTGTTTTTCTTTAAATTATTAGCTCTGAATTTACATTGAGCTCTCAGGATTTCATCCTCCTTGGGACTACCTATACGGATTACCAAATCTTTCGTAACTTAACTATATATACATACATACATACATATATATATATATATATATATATATATATATATATATATATATATATATATATATATATATGAGCGTAGAGTGAACAGGTAATACGACGTTGAGTGAAAAAGATGCCTATATTTCTACACCTCATCGCACAGCAATTTTAGATTTGATCTATCTATCTATCTATCTATCTATCTATCTATCTATCTATCTATCTATCTATCTATCTATCTATCAGTATCTGTCTATATTTCAGAGATTAGGTATTATGTACACTATTTACATCATTCGGACTATTGTCCTCATCTTTGTCGCCATATTTATTACAACGTTTCGGTCGTTGTTTGCCTTTATCTACTGTGCAATGTGTCCTCAACGACACATGGCACAGTGGATAAAGGCGTTGGTTAGATCCAGGGAAAGGACCCAAAGAGTGTGAGTTTAATACCCGGTTAAGATAACTGATAACTGGCATCCATTAAATATGGCACGTGGAACTAGAACAGTCTACCCCAGCGAGCAAAATAAAGGGTTCAATTCGACATTCCAACCACCTGAAGAAGGCCGGAGCATACAACGGCCGAAACGTTGTAATAAGTATGGCGACAAAGATGAGGACAATAGTCCGAATTATGCAAATAGTATCAATCTCTCTCTCTCTCTCTCTCTCTCTCTATATATATATATATATATATGTGTGTCTGTGTGTGTGTGTGCGTGTGTGTATGTGTGTGTGTGTGTGTGTGTGTGTGTAAAACAATGCTTCTTTGAACCTAAATTTTGATTCTTGTATGATGAAGACATCTATCTGCGCAGTCAGAATGAAAAACGATTTGTTCTGAGCTGATGTAAACTATGAAAGCATATATTTGAATTTTCCCGAATTTTGAAGTTCGAAATAAATATACACCTTTCGGTTATTATTAATAGATTTGTTTTGTTCAGCTTAGCAACCCTTTGCCGGTTATTTAAAACCAGAAAATATTTTTAGATTGTAAGAATTCTTTGGCAGATAATAATGTTTCACTGATACTAGTCTTACTAAATACTCAGAGCTCAGGTGAGAAGAGGTAGTTTCATACATTTCCTAAGATTATTTACCTGTATGAATATCACAAACCCAACGGGAAGTGGAACACGCCTCTCCTGTTGACAATTACGAGTCATTACGCACATCTAATCTTACAGCACCTGGTATTACCAAGCCGTCACCTATCAAGGCTCTGACAAGTCTCGACGTTGCTTAACTTCGGTGAACTCACGGGACATATTGGATACTTACTAGAGTTTATATATATATATATATATATGAATGAAATGTTGCCTAGCTATCAACATCTCATCACACATTAGCCGTCTTATATTTCTTCTCTCTCTCTCTCTCTCTCTCTCTCTCTCTATATATATATATATATATGTGTGTGTGTGTGTGTGTGTGTTTGTGTGTATGTGTGTGTGTGTGTGTTTGTGTGTGTGTGTGTGTGTGTGTGTGTGAATAATAGGTTTGTGGCTTAGCAGATTGATGTTACCTTCAGCATCCTGACTCTATAATTTCATAGACGGATCCTCCGGGAATTACACTGTTCACTCGTCAGACGTTATCAGCAATTGACTGGTTATACTTCTAGATTTTTAGTTTTTTATACGTACCTTTCATCAATGCAAGTTTTTTCATAATCTATGTGTGCATTCACACGCGTGCACCCACGCGTATGAGCGTACGTGTAAAATTTCATGATTATTTATCTTTCTCGTCGTTTTTTCACTTTATGTCCACTTTTTTCTCTATTTCCTCTTTTCTCTCAGTTGTTACATTTGACTCCCGGTTTTCTAAATATGTTGTATATATATATATATATATATATATATATATATATATATATATATATATATATATATATATATAATTTTATCATATAGACAAAAACAGTTTGCTCAGTACAAAGATGCAACTTTGTTTTCATGCATTTCAACCTTCCCTATTCAACTATTCCCACCTTTTCTCCACCACCCCTCACTCTTAGGATGCTTGTGGAATGCTGTGCCTAAATTCTGACCGCTGTTATCAACAAGGAATTTTCTCAGTTCGGCCGTCATTTAACACCTTACCAAGCTACTACCAACAAGCACTATTGTTTCACACCGTCACCTTTTTGCTTTATGTATATATTTTTCTCAAACAAATGGAAAAAAGGAAGTGACGTTTCACATACGGCTTGCTTACGAGCAGAATTGTTCATAACGATTTTTGGTTCTCACCAGTCGAGGTGAAATTAAAATACACCGAAACGAAGTTGCATCTTTGTTGTGAGTAAAATTTATTTTTGCAATACGATAAAAGTATAATAAATAATTATCGATCTACTATCGGTATCGAACCCTCTTCTGAATTAATGCTGTGAACGTTAGAATTTATATATTACTTTCGTTCTCATTTCATCGTATATATATATATATATATACAGAGAGAGAGAGAGAGAGAGAGAAACAACTGAAAAGTTGCAAATTAAAAAAAATTGAATGTTTTTTGTGAAAGTATATATATATATATATATATATATATATATATTTGATATTTCAGATCGACCCCGATCTTTCATCAGTAATAACTGTTTTCAGAAGTTTGTTTACAAGTAGCGTCCGTCGTGAGACGCGGACGTCACGTGATATGGAATGCAACTGTGTTCGAATATTTCTAACGTAAATCTGTAATAATATTTTAGATGTCGTTTAAAAAAAAATTTTGTAACTATATCTAAAAATTTTTAACAAATGTTTCTTGGAAACTAATGATTTGTTTATTAACTGATTCATATATTTATCTGAGCAGTCAGAATGAAAAACTGTTCGTTTTGCGTATATGTAAACTACGAATGTATATATTTGAAATGTCCTGAATTTGGAAGTTCTAAATTATTGTACGCATACATTATTTTATATGCTAAAATAAACTGTCAACCTTTGGGTGTGAAGTCCTAAAATAATAAGCTACTTTCGGTTCTTTTTATGGATCGTAAAGCTGTTTGAAGGATAATGTTTAACACATTCGAAAAAGACAAAACAGAAAGCACAGCAATGTACTATTGAAATATGAAGGCGTTTGTTGAACATATGGATTAATATGGATTAATATGGATTAATATGTTGAACTTATGGATTACTCAGATGCAAACTTGATAATGTTAACTGTATTCTTTATCTCACCGATCTACGTTCCAAAAGAGAATGTTTGATGTTATTACTGTCACGTTATGAAACTCTTAGTTATTGTGCCACTGAGGAAATACCAACAGACACAGTATCTCTGAAGCTAAATCAAGTTTCAAAACATGTGAACGACCAGGAAAGCTGCACCCATAAGAATATTTATATGAAATATACAACATAATACATGAAGATCCCCGTCCTGGGTATGACGTTAAACTGCATCCGAGTCCTGGGTAAGACGATAAACTACATCCAACAGCAAGGCCTCTGATCAGGAGGTTTTGAGGAGCGTGGAACCACCTCTTAATTGCTGATGTTCCCAGGTCCACCATGACCCGGGGTGGTAGCACCTGTTAGGGTCCCAGCTATGGAGAAAATAGTGAAATCCCAAGGTGTGTCCACGTCCTGGGTATGACGATAAACTACGTTCAACCAAAAGGCCGTCAATCCGATCAATCGGCTGGTCATGTCATGCCCCATCACATCTAGCCCATCCCAAAACAACTACAACTTACAATTAACTTTCCCTCCCAAACCCTACACTAAATATACTAACACCTTACCCCTAAAATGTGATGGGAAACAATGATGTTTCCAGCTATACGTTTTTTTGAAACAATGATGTTGCCAACTATACGTTTTTGATATATCTAGTAAATACTGGATCTGGCATTAAATAACCCATAGTGTTTGATATGCCATAAAACCCCAAACAAACAAACAAACAAATATGAAGATCACTTTCTGATCTGTAATTTCGCCGTTGAATGCAGTGATACCCTCGGCGGGTCAGACGGATGTAACACATGTTTGATATGACACTGGCTGAAATCAGTTACATGTTGCGACATTAACAGGGCCTCTATGGTGTGAATTCTCCGCTAGGGTTGTAATAAATTCTAAGACACTGTCGTCTTTCGAATAATGTTAAGATGACAGTTCAGTCACGCATAGATCGCATGAAGGCGAATTTGGAGCTATGGTTCAAGAAGAATCCAAAACCGTTTTAATAAAAGTAGACTCAGTAGTGTACAAAACACTATAATGTTTTAATAAAGCAAATAAAGTTAGAGATATAAATAAAATAGGCTCATAAGAAACGTGTTTGATGAAGTGAGCAGATTATTCGTCTGACTATAACTTGATTGAACACTTGGAGCATTCCGAATGTTTATATTGGCAGGCAGAAATTTAACAGCAATTTTGAACTATGGAATGCCATTCTAGATGATATATTATGTGCTTGAAATGAAGAACTACAAGATGTGACAAAATTAATGGATGGAGGAAGTACATCACATTTCATGTAAATAATGTTCTGAAAAATTATTTTACGATGATGTTGTTTTCAGTTTTATTTTCAAAATATTTTCCTTGTACAAGATTCTGCGATTATAATTTTAAATTAAATCATGATGCTTGTTGGATTTCTAGTAATATTTTAAAACTTGAAAGGCCTGTTGAAATTTATAAAAAATTGACTTTTGAAATATTTAAGAGTGAAATGTAATCTAGTATAACTTATTATGTTAAATATCATACATATTAATAGAGAAAATAGTTCCGTGAATAACTAAACTAGATTTCTAAAATTTCGGAAAAAAATATATATTGCTAATTATGTAAAACGCTTTGTATATATTTGATTTTACTGTGAATAATAGTAACTAGAAAAACTCGTGAAAATGTCACGGATTTACTATTTTTATGAATCTTTCTTCTTAAGTTAATGTTTGAGTAAGCTCATGGCGCGTTCTAAGAGAATAAAAATCCGTAGAAATTCCCTAACGCATCGGTAAATATTTGAGTTTAACAACTTTAACAAAATATTAATTATAAATACCATAAATATGAAAGTTATTTTAAGAAGTGGGTACAAATATACTAAATTTGAAATTGATAACTTTTTGCATTCCACGGAAAGAGCAGTTAAACAATTCTATATTCCCTTCTTTCATGTTCTCACTGAAACCAAGTAGTGTATTTTATTCTCTTTCGACGTGATCAAAACGGAATAGTCCATTATTTATGAGGTATTGGCAGGAGGCATAAGATACTTATTTCTTTCATGTTTTCCCTGAAATCTAGTAGTGACTTTCCCTCTTTTCACACATTCAAAACGGAATAGTCCATTATTTATGTGGTATTAGCAGGGCGTCACAGTCGTGCGCATTAAGGAAGGGAAGCGCAAGTGTGACCGAGAGAGATAGTCTGGGAAACACACACATACACATACACGTATATTTTTTTTATTGAAATTGGAGTAGATCTGAGTAGCGAAATTACATCAGAGCGTATTGTTTACTGATGGGAAATCTGATCTACGGCAGAAGTTGTACCCAATGGAATCTGGGCCATTAGAAGACAATGTAAAATGGTCGAAATAATTTTTATTGGTTAAAAATTGAAATAGAGCTTAGTAAGCTATAAGGAACTTTGGAATTCACATGATTTTGGTTGAAAAAGCCAGACCCCCGTGACAATCTCGTGCGAAGTAGTAGGGCCAAGGGTCGGTTATGACAAGTCGGGTTTTTCTATATAAACGCGTAGTTATGATGAGAAAGGAGAGACGGGAGAAAATTCTTGGCGAGACTGGAGAAGAGAATTAGACCGGGCAAGAGATGGGCTAGAGACAGTGGAGAGTCGAGTTGGAGACTCGAGGAGGAGAAGAAGTGACGTCAGAGATTGGAACGAGGCGTCCGCTAACATGTAGTGTTGATATAAGTACCGTTGCTTCTGCTACCACGAATATTACTACTACTGCTGAGGAGAAACGCCACTATAAACTTTAAGCCCCGCACAGAAATCTTATCCCGCTATCGCAAGAGTCGTATATCACTCTGAGACGATTTAACAACAAGTTAATCACAATACACACACACACACACACACACACACACACACACACACACACACACACACACACACACACACTCTCTGTCTAGAATCCAGTGTATGAGTTTTTTACTTTTCTTTTCTGTATCCCGTTTCTTTTATATACTATTCTTTTCTGCTATATAAAAGACATTAACAATTCAACCATTGAATAGTTGTTTGTCCGGCTTTCTGCAGATATTAATTTTTGCTTTGCTGCACTCTAAATTTCTTAGCACAGACTCTCCAGCCGTGTCTACTTCTTCAGTCGACCGTGAATGGATGAATATCACTTCTGCTTTCTGGATCAAACCAATCACAACGTGGGCAGGAAGCAGGATTAAACTAGTGGACCGGCCGAATAATCTATAGATGCTCAGGGGACCTACGGCCACTCTCTAAAGCTCGGTTAGGATCGAGTAGACACCTCAACCCAGAGAGTAAGACGTCGGAGGTTCAGGGGTTGGGACGAAAGTGTTAGACAAGCACAATTATAATACGATAGGATTTCAGTATTCTCAGTTGAAATTATTTTCTGATGAAAGCTAATTTGTTGATTATCTATTAACATTTTATGTGAAGTCACTGACTTCTGAAAATGACTAACGATATCAGTTTAATGATCCTATGAGAAAGGGTGTCACGCGGAAAATTATTATGTATTTATATTATCTACATTGTTCCGACTGTTCTCCTCATCTTTGTGCCATATTCATGACGTTTCAGCCGTTGTACGCTCTGGCCTACTTCAGGTGTTTGGAATTTCGAACCGAACCCTTTATTTGGTCCATCGCGGTAGATTGTTCTAATTCCACGCGCCATGACTCTTCCGGATGTCTCAGTTATCTCCCTTTAAGTCAACTTTCCAAGTTTTTGTTCAGCTCTGTTGTAGCCAGTTATTGAACTCACAACCCTTGTGGATAAACTCATCATCGACCAACGCTTTTATCAGTGTATGGATTTTTGGGACTTATAAATTTAATGTCACCAAACTATTTTTACCAGAGCTTATATTGCACTTTTTGTTGTTATTAATATTTTTCTAGCCCTCCGTATTACTGGTTCTCATATTGTATTAATTTCTATACTTGGCTCGCGAAGGAGATTTTTGCTACCTAGCATATATGCTGATTCTTTATTTTCGTATTTTCCAGTGATGTTCTCTTTCTGTTATTTCAGCCCCATCCCACATGTACGGTGAACTCCCTTTCCCTCCATATGTGGTCAACTACGGCTGATTTGTTTCATTTTCTCTCGTGTTATGGCTTTATGATGTCCTTGCAGTCATACCTTAAAGGGCGGCCTGTTTCTCCTTTATATTTCTTACCGCACTTGCACGGGATGGTGTACATACAGTCCTTAGTTAGGGTCTCTTCTATGGGAGGTCTTACTCGAAAGATATGTCAGTGAAGTGTCGAACCACTTTTGAAGGTCGCCCTGATGTTATATGGACAACAGACATTTTGTATTTTTTCCGAAAATCCCTTCACATAGGGTAGGCTAATCGAAGCTGTTTTCTGAGTGATGTTATGCTCTTGTATCTTTCTATTACAGTTAGTCTGAACTGCTACCATGTACCCATGGTAGTTGTTAAGTTTTAAGGTACTGCTTATGATGACCATTTCTTGTTCAAATGTCTCTGGGTCACACTTACGGGTTTTGCTCGATGTTTCAAGCAGCAGGCGATCCCTTTCTTTACACTGTATGCGGATGGAGCGTACAACGGCCTAAACGTCTTAAATATGGCAACAGAGATGAGGACAACAGTCTGAACAATGCAAATAGTGTAAATAGTTACAATACCTCATTTCAGAAATATAGACATAAGTTATTTTGTTTAATTATTTTCTAAAAGTAAGTGAGACTGGTAACTAGAGGTGGCTTGATTAAAGTGTTTACTTGAAAGTAAAAGAAATGTGATAAAAAATATTTCTCACGAGGATTTAATCAGCACAAGAATGCAAGCAATGACTAGAACGTCAGCATTCCAGCCAGGAGACTTGGGTTCGAATCTCACCGTGATACATTTGTGAACATGTGATATTCTTGATAATAATGATGTGGAGAGACGATCCCATCGTGCAGTAATGTTGCGAGATGCAGTAAAACAATGCAGCTAGTTGACCCAAAAGATTTAAAGAATTTGGTTTCGGGGAAATGTTCTTAAGTCATCGATGGTTGTGTTAGCACGAATGAAAAAGTCACTATAACCGAAGTTTTCAGCGTACAGGCGTTATGTACACTGTTGTTCACGCCAGTTCATTAGCTCTTTCCCAGAAACTGTAAAAAAAGAACCGCTCAGCGTAGCTGCAGTCTAAACCATAAGCTAAATCTGGATGTTTTGTACAAAGTCAAATATGTTTGAGTTTATGCCTACAACAGAGATTAGACAGCAGCCATGCCAGACCGACATATTCAAATACAAGCAGCCCCATATACAATGAAGCGAAGTGTTAGTGTATTGATTAAAAGTATAGAAACCAACATTAGTTGACCAGGTTGGAATGCCAGCTGGAACTGTATTCATTTTGCAATGATCTACTGGCAGAAGGATGAATTCAACAAGGATTTAGTTCCACTGCCAACATTCTCGATAATGATATACAATGAAAGATGACAGAAAAGAAACGGCTGCTAGCATTTATAGGTAACAATTCTCCATTATAAGTACTATTTAAGATAGTATCAGTTTTTTATACTGAATAGTGTTACGTAAGACTACAGGTGAACAGATTAAAAAAAAGCGTATAAGAACACCCAAATCTTTCTCATCAATTTGCTTTTTATTGTATATTTGTTGCTTGTTTTCATATTCCACAGGTGACCTGGATTTTCTGCTTAACTTTGATTCTTGATAACTCAAAGGAAAATAAAATGGTACAATTTATACTATGTTAAATGGTTCATCTAATCGAGAAGTATTATCTGTAGATGATAATTACTTTTTTTTCTGTTCTTGTATGACAGTAAAATTTAATTCATTAGAAATTTCGTTAGAAATAAAGAAAAGAATCCTCCTATATAGCAGTGAATGCTGTACAATCTGTTCACAGATAAAGAAGAGACTTGAAGCAGCAGAAATACGGATCTAGAGAAGGATGCTGACAATACCATGGACCGAACATGGGAGGAACAGCTACGTTCTAGAGACAATGGAAACAAAAAGGATACTTATACTTAACACCAGGAAGAGACAACTGAAATTTCCAGGGCATATAGTGTGGAAAGAGCGTCTGGAAAATATGATACTCCCATGACAGAATAAAGGCAAGTGTGACAAAGGAAATAACGTATAATTCACCTGGCATTTCTGAGTGAATGGATGGCAGAGCAAGTTTTGGTACAGATAACAAAAAGACAACGTTTATTAAGAGCTACAAATAACAGGGAATTGGGGAGAACCATTACCCCTAACGTGCTGAAGATACAAGGGACATATAATAATAATAATAATAATAATAATAATAATAATAATAATAATAATAGTGGTAGTGGTGGAAAAACACGAAAAAAGAAGGCACTGGCAGCTCGTCTTTTGTTAACTAATTCGGCAAAACTAATGAGCAGAGTCAAAAACCAGGCTGGATGAAAATATAAATGAGTTCTCACTTTAGAGAGAATTTCTTTTAATTTGCACACCGTGTTAGAAATTACTATCATGCTTGCCTTCTATCCGAGCCTTGTACATCATATTTACATTATTTTGTCTTTCTGTATTCTAACAATAGGCGAAAAAAATTGAAATGAATCTTCCATAAAAAGGAAGTAGAATAAATAAATGGACTTGGACAATCAAACTGGACAACGTAAGAGGATTAGAATAAATAAAATGAAGCTGAACAACTAATTTCACATACAAAATGAAAATGTAAATAATTTACTAAACTGGCGTATACGCTTTTTTTCGAACAGTTTTGTAAAATTATGCAGTTTTTACAGGGTACGGCAGAAATGCCTACCACATTTTAAACCTTGACAAAAAGACCAAGGTAACTTCTATTGCAAAATTTATTTCACTTTTGTTTGAAAACAGGGCGATAGTTTTTACTAATTTCATTTGTAAAGTTACATCCTTCAAATGGTGGCATCTATTTGTCAAGCACTGTTGAACACGATTTCTGTAGTCTGTAGCATTTTCTAAAGTTCAAACGCTCTGAGATATTACATGTGGCTTTTTTTAAGCGTTGAACCTCTGGCCCTGAAATTTTAAACCCATAGCAGTATTGATTTTCTATCAGGAAAAGCATCATTCCGACGTTATATGAAATGAGCACCAAAACCTGTGTTGCAATTACTGATTCACCAGTCTTAAAAAACAAACGTTTCACCAGCAAACACATGATCTGCAACCGTCCAAGCCATGATGCTAGCTGATGGTATCTGAAAGAAAATTGTAAGACATTAGCTACATGAAAATACCATTGCCACTTGCTTAAGTTCACTAGCACAACACAGGTGAGAGTTTAAATTTTGTCAGGTATTTCTACCGCATAGTGTACAATATTTTATAATCATGAAAGGTAATTAAATACGTTTCCTTGCAGAAAGTTATATAATTCATTGATACATGCAGCTATATTTGAAAACATTATGACTCAGAATATAGTGTAAACATCACTTAAAATGAATTCATAATTTAAATGAGGGTAAATGTAATACAATTCACAAACTGTATATTGGATTATAAAATTGTCTTTTTTATTTTTGAACAAATACGACTATGGAAGATAATAGAAAACTAAAATTCAAAAATAATTAAAATTTAAACCACCTGTATTATTTATAAGTATATATAGGGTAATAAACATAAAAATATTATGACAAAACAATACTGTTTTACAAATAATTATCAATATATTGTTTTCAATAATAACTCATCAATAATTTAAACACGTTAAACTTGTTTGACATAGGATGCAAATCAAATGAATAGACGATACACTGCACTGTGAAAAATCCCGGAAGCTTACCATCGTCTACTATAAGTGATTACATGTGTGGCTGTATATTAAACATAGAGAATTAACAAAAGAGAGGGAGTCCATTGTAAAGGCTATGTTGGGAAGAAAATAGCAGACGTCTGTTTACGCAGAATAAGTGGATGTCAGCATTAATTATTTTCAAACTAGTTTTTAAAAACTTCAAGCCAAAATCTATTAATTCTGACGATGGATGTTCGCAATATCATCAATAAGAGATGACAGCCATTACAAAAGCAATTAATCTGAATACCAGGCAATTGTATAGGACCATAAGGAGCACGAAATTATTATTCTTATTAAATGTTGATACAATTAATAACTTTAGAATTACATTGAAGATTAAGTAACAGCAAATCTTAATGTAATGAAAGCGAGCAGATGAAAGAGACAGGATTTGAATCTTTCGCGTTTAACGTTACATTTTATTCACTCTGGTACCTCGTAAATTCATACCTGTCAGTGATTGTGGGAGTGAAAGAAGACCTTACATGTTCGTCTTTTGATATCTGAGAGATACTTCCACTCATCTCTGGACCTTATTTGTTAATTCACTCTAAATAATGTAAAGTTACATATCGCAAATATTAATCCACCCAAAAAATTATAAATTTTAAATTAAAGTCTGTTTGTTATTAAATTTTGGCACTCTTTTGAAATTATAAATTTTAAATCAAAATTTGTCAGCATGTTCTACAGCTACTATGAGACCATTCCCGGTACTCAAATAACAACATGCCACTGCTGTATGTTCTTACAGCTTCGTTGCATCTTCGAGAGCATTTCAAATACTCCAGTACTGCTACCACCATCACCTTAATGTGCTACTGATTCCTTTGTTCGAAAACAATCCCAGTAATCCAATAAAAACTGCTGCTACTGCCTTCTTCGTGTTCCACAATTTACTCATCATCCTGGTAATATATATTTATCTATTTTCATCCTGATAATATATATTTATCTATTTTCATTCATAAATTACCCTGCCATCTGCTGGAAGAGCGTAATCCACTATTTGTCATATTTTCTACTATTTTTTATGACGACCAAATTTGAATTTGGTGATCACTCTGAATGTACATTTTCCTTAAGATCATAGATTATTCGTTCACTAGAATTGTATTCTACAATGTGCATATATTATTGGTCTGTGTAGTCAAAATGTGGTCGACTTTACGGTTCCCGGAGGATCATCTTGCGTAGTCAGTCATCTCTTTTCTTGAAGTCTTTCTGGGATATTTTACGATATTCGTTAATTAGTTAATTGACTCTCTCGTCTTTATTTCTACGGAGTCGACAATTTCTATTCCCTTGTGTTTTATCTGTCATATCCTTTATGTATTGTATGAGATGGCGTTGTAAATTGCATTATTTTGGACCGCACTTAACCGAGGCATTCTATATATAATCTCTAGTTTTCAAGTTTTCGTTAAATACGTATGCTGATGTCGATTAATGCACCATTTTCTAGATTTTTCCACTAAAGTCTATATAATTGTTTTCCTTCCCGCTCTTGTATTTCTTTCGTTTATCATTATTTCCTTTGATTTCTGTTATATATATACATTTTCTTCCGGGCCCCAACCAGAGACCTAAGGTCAGAAGTGGCTTCATAACATTTTCCACTAATCACTTTTGTAAAAATAAACAACCCAACATCAAAAACATTGTACTTAAAGCTCTTCGTAATATGTGTGATGTACTTGAGAGTATTTTTTGTGTATTTCTTTAATACATGAGCTACAATGAACCCCTTCAATGTCTCTATCGGAACCTTTTCCAATCAATCCGAGCGCTCCAACTACCACTGGAATTATTGATGTCCGCATGCTGCAAATCTTTGAGAGGCAAGATCCTTGGATTTTGATATATTTTTTAAAGATCTTCAAAGATATATTACAATCTACTGGAACTGCCATGTGAATAAGAAAGCAACTTTTATTTTTTTCTGGTCTTTGATCACGCTGTCTGGGCGACTAGCTCTGATTGTTCTGTCTGTGTGAAATGTAAACTTCCATAAAATTGTTACAAGACCTATCTCTGTAACCGGATCTAGTAGATGCTCATACCAGTTTCTTGCAGTTTCCTTCCCGTAAAAATTGCATATTTTCCTGTGCAGACATTGGCCCTCTTTATCATCCCGAGTTTTATATTCAGGTGGTGCTAACAACGTACAACCTGATACAAGATTGTCAATTATTATTATTATTATTATTATTATTATTATTATTATTATTGTTGTTGTTGTTGTTGTTGCTGTTGTTGTTGTTATTATTATTATTATTATTTTACCTGAATTTGGTTATAATCACATACCGGATCAAAATCAATCAAGTAGGGCAAGCGTGGGACGTCATTTTTTGTTGTTTCCACTTTATTAAAAAAACGACAACTGTTAAGAAAAAAAAGTAAATAGACAAAGCTCTTCGCATGATATACGCTGTGCTTGTTATAATTATGGTTTGGATTTCGAGGAGAGATACTATATCAGGGATTTTTATTGTTCCTTTCTTTATTAGGACCATAGATTCAACCACAACAAGAACAGTTTTGTTTTAAGTATTTTTTGTGATTTCCATCTCCAAGATTTTATATTTGCTTAGCTTTACAAAAACCTTTCTATGAATGTTTTTTGTCACTTCGTACGCTCCTGTCAATCTTTTTCTGTCTTTGATAATAATGTGATTTGTTTGTATTGTGGATCTCTTGCTTGTTGGGATTATTATTCACTTTCGCACGGTATACAATGTTGGTTGTTGGTAAGAATTTTACTTTGAGGACTTAAGCAAATAAATCAGTCATGTTTTCGTTTCATGGACAGGGTAGATACAGTAATTTTAGAAGTGTCCATACTGTTCGTAGCAACACCCAGAGATCTAACGATCGCAGTTACTAAAATGTATCTACTAGTCTTATGGATACTATCAACATTTTATATATATCTTCTGACTTTAGTACAGCTAGATGGTAATCCGTTTCATTCAAAAGCAGAGGGTGATCCCCAACAACAATGCAATATGTTTACGGGCGCAACGTGCAGGGTTCAGTAAGTCGGTGACGAAAATATATAGCCAATGATTGGGTATATATGGAAAAGTAATAGTTTATGTTGTTGTCTGTATCTTTAATATTATAAAGTTCAACATATCATTTGTAGGAAATAAATAGCTGACATTATTTGCAAAGCACCAGATATTTTGTTTATATTAATTTTCACCCAACACAAGGCTCAAGAACAAATCAAGTTAGAGTGCTACTTTTGAATGAGAGTAAGAATAGACAACAAGTGCAGTTAATTAGGAAAAATAACGGTTAAAACTAGACTTGGAGTCAAGACTGTAGTTAATGGAAAAGCAAACTCTGGAGTCTGTTTCATAAAGCAAACAGTTCTTAGGAAGAAGCTGTCCGAATGGAACATATTACTAATAAAATAGGAAGGGAATGAGGATGATTCATCCTTGAGTTCGTGGCATAATCGCTCCTAGCTTCAAAGGTCACGTTTCTCTTTCTCTCTCGGTATATATATATATATATATATATATATATATATATATATATATATATATATATATATATATATATATATATATATATATTCGTGTGTGTATGTGTGTGTGTCTGTGTGTATGCGTGAATAAAGACAAAATATAGTCTAACAATTGTACAATTTTACTATAACTCTCTCTCTCTCTCTATCTATCTATTCTATATATATATATATATGCATGTATATATGTATGTATATATATATATATATATATATATATATATATATATATATATATATATATATATATATATATATATATATATATATATATGTACACCGAGTGTAACAGTAAAATTGTCCAATTGTTAGATGAAGATTTGAACTATTATATCTTAGAAATGGTTAAAGATATCTTACTGAAATTCCCCGAGGTTTTCTAGCACTACTGGACCTTACTTTGAACAATAAGAATGTATTTTACTCTAAGTTGAATTCATGATCCGTCTTCATGTGACCGCCTGATCCAGTTTTGCTCTCTACTGTTACTACTTTTTTAACGTATTCACCATTCTCTTGATGGTTCTTGAATGATGCTTGTATGATCACAAAGAAAAACTACTAAATGTACAATGTTATATATATATATATATATATATATATATATATATATATGTAACTTTATATATAACTTAAAGTGATATATAATATATATATATAACTTTATATAAAGTTAATATATATATATCACTTTAAGTTATATATAAAGTTATACACACAAACACACACACACACACATACACACACACACACACACACACATATATATATATATATATATATATATATATATATATATATATATATATATATATATATATATATATATATAACTTTGGACATTTAGTAGTTTTTCTTTGTGATCATACAAGCTTGGTGTGCATTTATTTGGACGCCTCGAAACTAAAACACTGTACCACAGAAATATTTCTTTCTTTCTTTTTTTCACTTCGGAAAATACCAAGAAAACTTCAGGTTGATACTTACTAGATACATTAAACACAAATAACCTGAGAAAATCTTAACTTTTCGTTAAAGTATTTGCCCACAAGTCTATTTCAGGCACTTTAATTTATTTTATGAAAGACAAACAAAGGTCATTGAAATTGTTGCGAGATAAGTGGTCCAAGGATGCGTCTAATCATTCTAAAATAATTGTTCCCCAATGTTTTGTCAATTTCAATATAAAAAATACATTCATAAGAACACTCGAGAGAATTGTCATTAAATGGTGGACTAAATTAAAAATTAAATAAATATACTGAAAACTTAGATGGCAAAGTTGGTCCCTGAGAGAGATAATAAATCCATATTTTTTATTTTCTCTGTAGTTGGTAATCGTTAAAAAAGTAATTTTGCAATGCTCTGCAGCATTTCCAATAAACTCTTTAATCAAAGCATGTAATACATACTCCTGATAGATACGGACAAGTCATATTAAAAAATAGGAAATGGCATATGGAAAGAGTGAAAATGTATTAACAGATTTTACTAATGGTGTTGTTTTGAGGACTTGGGGAGAGGTTTTAGATATCCCTACTTGAAAGGTAAATCTAGCTAATTTAGTATAGGCTTATTAATATGTCTAAAGTTATTTCGTATTTAGAATCTCAGCAAATGGGAACATTGCCAATGTATTGTAGTCCTTCCCTTAGGTCAATTCGAATTTGCTTGGAAAGTGTCCCAACATGAAATATGATATTAATCTTCTTTTCTCAGAACTCTCTCCAATAAGTTCACTCCTCTATCTATTTAACCCTCGGAAAAAAGGAAACTATAATGTCAGGACCTTATCATTAGCTCAAGAGTAATTTGGTGAAGTCTAGAAAATAGTACATCGTCTTCACCCTGTATACTAGTTGCAAACCCACATGGTCCTTACTATTTTTGTACATAATATCGTCAAATATATATGGTGACTTAAAGAGAAAAAATATATCAGCTTTTCTTACATTTCTAAGACTTTATGACTATGTCATTACCGGTAATATTCAATAGAGTAATACATTATTATAGAAGGACTGAGAGAGTTTATCTGAAGTGAAGTCGTAACAATTTGAAGTCCATGTGTGGAACAGATATCGAGACAAAGAACTCTCGTCCAAAGGCCGAAGAATACATTTCCAAGATTGTGTTGTGCGAGAAGAGCTTAGAATGTCATTTTGAAGGAACTGGGTAGCGATTGATTTTGTGCGTTGAGAATGGTTTGTCATCACAAGCTGGTTAAGGTACACTCGTGTCGTTTTATGCTTATTAAACTAGTTTAACTTAGGGAATAAATCACTTTTATTTAGTTTACCATGTTTCTATTTCTTACTTGATTCCTCATTTTCCTATTCACAGGGTAAAATTCTCCATCTTCATTTTTACATTATTTTAATGAATTTTCTATCGCATCTTCGAGCAGTAATTTTACTTTCTAGCCATAATAGTTGATGGTGACGCATATTAACGATTCTTTGTACATCACCTGGAAAAATCTTTAAATTGCATATGATTAATTTGATTTCAATTGCATTATATGATCAACTTGATTTAAATTTTATTATATGATTAACTAGATTTAAATTGCTTTATATGATGAACTTGAGAATGTTTACAAGTAAATGCATAAGAAAAAAGAAAGATATACTCTACATATGGATGTAATTCTAAACATGAATTTGGTTATGATGTTTATAGAGCAAACGTGACATTTTGATGATTATAACATGAATGATTGCATAATAAATTCAAAGAAATACATTTTCATGCTGAAAAGGATAGATACAAATCGCAGGAACAGTAAATATTACGAGTTACCTGCGCCATTGAAGAGGGAAGAGCAACATTTCTCCATTTCCCCAAAGTTTCTCTTTTGATAAATTTCTATTGGACGTTAACCTTTCCATTTACTTTCTGTCACAAAAAATAATATTGAACTCTTGAATATATCTATAAAAGAATACATCATGACAAAATGAAAAATATAATTAGAATCATACATAGTTTACCATGAATTCCACAGCTAATTTAGAAGCGTTCTTAAATTAAAGAATGAAAACATGATGTTACTTCTGTTTGCAAATGCATATTCACAAATAATAGTCTTACACTTGTTTTTCTCAAGTCCAGCAGAGAAAGCAGGTTGATATAGAATAGTTTTAATTTTGTCTTTATATATATATATATATATATATATATATATATATATATATATATATATATATATATATATATATATATATTAGAATATAGTAATCCGTATGGATTTCTAGGAGAATACTGATCCAGGGTGAGCTCTCTGTCAAAAGATAGAGGAAATTTTTTATTAATTATAGAATATCAAACACTTATGGTATTTTAAGTATTGGATATTCTTTAATCAATAATAATAATATTAATAATATTAATGATAATATATATATATATATATATATATATATATATATATATATAGAGAGAGAGAGAGAGATGTGTGTGTAATTGTGAAAAAGTCGTATCTGATGAAAAAAATATCAACAATATTTTTAACATAGAAGATGTAAATTTTCATATCTTTAAATTTATAATTTCTAAGTTGCTTTGAACATAAAATCAAATATATAGATATTATAGTTGCATATAATTTGAAATCATCTGTATATAAAATATGCATTGCAAATCCATATAAATTTCTATATAGGACATCTTCCACTCAATTACGAGTAAACCCGCAGACCAAACTCTATTACAGGCGTTTGCTCAATTCCATGCAACTATCCTAAGTGGATCTTAGTTGATGACCTTTTGACGAAGTCGCAAGTAACGATGACTTTCGACTTCTTGCTAGCATAACTATCGACGGATCTGAACGGCTCCGCCTACACAATTTCACTCACATGGCTTGGGTCAACTCGTGTCATTGTATTTCGGCACGTACCACATGTGCAGCGAATCGGAATTACCTTACTCGGTCGATAACATGAAGTTGTCATCTCACCGAGTAAATCAACCACCAGTCCTTTTGTCATAAAATTAACGTTCTGACCACTTGGCCACGCGCCCATAAATATTTTGTGGTGTTAAGATCAAGTGAAAAATAGTATAGATAAGAAATCTTATGGCCGAGTTCTGGCAAAAGAAATGACTATTGTTTTTCAGTTTTACTGACGCATTGTTTGTGTATTAATAGCACAAGATTACGGTTGGATCTACACCTTTTTATTTCCTGATATTGACAATTGCTGACGCGTAGTCTTCTGAGATCTGTCTTTACATCTATGAAAAGTATTGATTTCCTTGCGGAAGGAAATGCTACACATTAAATCTGTCACAAGATAAAGTGAATAGGGAAGACAGTATAAGACGACTTCGATAATTATGAGAGTTTTGAAGAAAGAGTTAATTATTATGCTTTATTTAATGTCGACTGAAGGGAAAGCTAAATAATTGAAGGAAAATAAACCGAGGCTTTGTTAAATACCGTTATAAAAAAGAGACAATTATGGATAATATATTACAGTACATGTATGAATATGATTTAATTTATTTATTTAACGGCATATCAACGACTTATGGGTCATTTAATGTTGAAATTAAATTTTCTTGTGTGATTTGATGTAATAAAAATGATATATGTTATTCTGATTTTACAATTAATTACCAAGTCGTTGAAACTCATGTTTTGGCAATATACATGTTTGTACTCAAGGACACATGGCACAGTGGATAAAGGGGTTGGTTAGATCCAGTGACAGGACCCAAAGTGTGTGAGTTCAATACCCGGTTAAGGCAGTGGAAAACTTTCAGAGGGAAATTAACAGGAGATAACTGATAACTGACATCCATTAAACATGGCACGTGGAACTAGAACAGTTTACCCCAGTGAGCGAATTAAAGGGTTCAGTTCGGCATTCCAACCACCTGAAGAAGGCCGGAGCGTACAACGACTGAAACGTTGTGATAAACATGCCGACAAAGATGAGGACAATAGTTCGAAAAATGTAAATAATGTACATAATACCTCATCTCAGAAATATAGGCAGATAGATGTTTGGGTGAACATAATTATTAGAGCCAGTAATATGTGTGTTATATATTGTAGTTTTCTTGAGGCTATATTTTGGAAGACAGTTTCATTTAAGAAATTGTCGGATATTATATGAATTACTGTCATGAAAGTGTTCCTTCAGTTGATTTGTAATTTTTTATATAAAAATATATTGCTGGTAATTTTATTCTAATTATGTATTTTTATAATTTCATAGGATTGTGTTTTTGCTTGAGGTTGCCTATTTGCCCATAGATGGGACTATAACTAGTGCTATCATCCCGTGTCAGGGTGGACCTAGGAACAACATTAATTAAGTGGTGATCTCAGGCTCCTCAAACGTCTACTCTCCAGATCAAATGCCTGCCGGATGTCTTTTATTTCTATACAAAGGAGTATGTATGGATATGAATATAAATATAGCTACATAAAAAGTTGTAGCCTCTGTCTGTCTGTTTGTTATAGAACACACCTAGGGTTTTGAAGGTCGACTCCGATAACCATATATATTCTGAAAGTACATAACCCAGAGTACTTGGATAAGTATATTTCATTTCGCTCAAAGGGGTTCCACGGTGGCACCAACCCCATCTACTGAAAGTTTTGTTCATTTTAAATTTGAACTGTGGAATGATTCCTATCCAAAATATAGAAGGAGAATGTCAGAAGATTGAGGTCACATCGGCAAGATCAAAATAATACAATACGGACGTCAAGTTGAGCAAGAAATCAGCAATCAGTGGACAGTGACTAACAATACATGTTTGGTGGGAAAATTCAACTATCACATTAATGTTGAAATCTGCCCATCAATTCATCCAATCAAGTATTGCATGAAATATCTATCGAAGGGTTCAGTTTAAGCTGTTTTTGCACAAACCCCCATTGTTTTTCCCTTTTGATTTAAATTAAATTTAAATTAGAAGGGAATGACTCCTATCCAAAATATAGAAACGGAAAGCCAAAAAATGGAGGTCACATCGGCAAGATCATTGAAATGCATCATTTTTCTCTACAAATTATAACAATGATTTAAAACCAATCATCATTTTCTCACACAAGATGTTTGGCATGCAGCCAGGCGCAAGTAATTCTACTAGTTTGTATGTATATATATATATATATATATATATATATATATATATATATATATATATATATATATATATATATATATATATATATATATATATATATAATTTAGATAAGAATAAGCCGCTCCCAGAAAGTCTGCCAAAGATTGCAGACAGGATAAAGGGGGCTCGATGACATAATGTTAGATAAAAAAATTTAATATATGTAATTAATAAAGAAATTAAATTGAAATCCCAGAAATCTCACATGTCATACTCCTGATGCAAGTGGTACGCGAGAACAAATGATACGTCAAGATAAAAAAAATTATGAAAACTGTTTTTGAATAACAGAATAATACATTAAATTCTAAAATGCTTTCTTTTTTAAGCGACACAACAGAATTTAAATACGCCCAAAAAATAATATGCTTACGTTACACCACAAACCCACATCTCAAAATTCAAATAGTTCAAAAACTTTTTCCTTTCATTCACGATTAATGATTGTCAAAAAAAACCAGTTAAAAATTAATTGATAAAAGTTCATTTAAGCATTCAAAACCAAGATTTGTTAATTCTTATGTCCACACTGTCTATAGCTACTGTCATTATCTATAATATTTAGAATTATTCCTGTAGAAATATTTCAATAAAAACTTGTATAAATCTAATTTACTTTTAACAAATTTAATTTGAATGGACATGTGCTGACTACAAACGTTTAACACATGCAGACACTTATGTAGAGAGAGAAATAATGTGGATTTTAAAGTCAAGACTGTGTTGTGTGTTTCATGCCTCAATGCGACCTTCAGACCAAGTGGCACTACTCATTTGGAAGTTGGATATATAGGTCATTGGATGATTAAGTTCAGTAGACGCGCACGCACACACACGTATATATATATATATATATATATATATATATATATATATATATATATATATATATGTAGATGAGTTGCGGTGGAGATAATGTAAATATATTTAAAGACGATTTTATTAAGGTCGGCATTAACCAGAATGGAAAATATATTTAAGTACAATTTTATTCGGTTCGGCGTTAACCAGAAAATAGTACTACGCCAATGGTTGCCGTGACTCCAGTTTAAGGCACATTTTGTGTGTAATCATGAATCCAGCCAGTCCACACAATATATTTATGAAACTGTCGTCGCGGTTGACCATTGGCATAAGACCATTTTAAAAAAAATAATAACACACTGGTATTAGGCATTGAAATAACTTGTTCAACTGTTGATGACATTACGTTATGCAACTCTCGTCCAGCAAGAGTAGTCGTTCCGTAAACCAAATGTGGTATTTTGGGATTTAAAAACAAACAAACAAACAAACAAGTACACCTGAGAGGGCGCATGCAGCACGGATTGTATAACCAGCAATATATATATATATATATATGTGTGTGTGTGTGTGTGTGTGTGTGTGTAGCGATTTTTAACATGTTTTTTTCTTAATCTCATATAATAAATAATATTATGCTCTAACCTGTATTGAGACCTTTTATAAAAATGAAATGCTACAGGCAGTGGAATTATACTTCAATTATTCTTATCTAATATCTGTATACATATATATATATATATAAAAAAGTTACCAGGAGATAACTGATAACTGACATCCATCAAACATGGCTCGTGGAACTAGAACAGTCTACCCCAGTGATCGAAATAAAGGGTTCGGTTCGAAATTCCAACCACCTGAAGAAGGCCGGAGCGTACAACGGCCGAAACGTTGTGACACATATGGTGACAAAGATGAGGACAATAGTCCGAATAATGTAAATACTATATATATATATATATATATATATATATATATATATATATATATATATATATATATATATATATATATATATGTCTGTGTGTGTGTGTATGTGTGTGTTTGTGTGTATATATGTGTGTTTGTTGTAGGTCACTTAAAATATATCATGAATATTTTCTGTTGATACTTACAAGGCATCCGTCAGACATGGCACACTGAATTCTTGTATTAGCTTGTTGGAAGGCAAACCCGTTGTTCTGCCAGCAGATTTTCATTCTTTTTTGAGAATTTTGTTATCTGTTGTTTGATTTTGAGTATTGGCTTCCATTTGATTCAAACTGATATTGTATTCATTTATTTTGTGTAAATACGCTGCACATATATACATATATTACGATCTAAATACAATAGGAATAAACAGTGCTTCATTACCAATACATCTGATTTAGAAGTTACTCTATCAAAATGTTTTATCATCACTCTGTTATATATATATATATATATATATATATATATATATATATATATATATGGCGTGAATATCGCTTGAGGCGTGAAAATAATAATCATCAAGATTTGTTAATTCTTATGTCCACACTGTCTATAGATACTGTCATTATCTATAATATTATAATTATTCCTGTAGAAATATTTCAATATGTATATATATATATATAATATGAGGAAATAATTCACTCTGAACACTATCCGGGTTTCAAGGTTAGGTCTCATCAGATGGATTTTGATCAAATAATTATGGGTAAATATTTAATTATTTATTTACTAAAAATCACCCGATGAGACTTAAGTTTTAAACCCGTGTAGTGTTGAGGGTGAATTATTTCAGTTTTTCTTTGTATTATCCGCAGTGCATCTTCAATTTCTTGTAATTGTGTATTGCGCCCTCTCTTAAAATAGCCGTCCATTAGTATGATTCCGGTCTGTCCTAATGCTCCTTTAGGGGTAAATATCTGACTTATGTCAAATCAGTTGCGTTTTGATCTCGGCTTGAAGAAATCGGACGTCTAGCCAAACTGAGGAGCTGTGATACACCGAAAAAGTCTGTCTGTGTATGAATATATATACTCCCGGAGATCCGGTTGAGCTCTGTAGGGAAAGGGTTTTTTACAAACAGCGGCTTCTACAGCTATTAAGCATCACTCTTGAAGTATGATTTGAGTTCTAGGAATTCAGACAGAATAGACTTACTTTTAAATAACTTTTCAAGCAAAGCTCTACCATCGCCTAACTTTTTCAGAGGGGTCGGCCTTTGGAGGAGTAACTTTTCACTACGTTCGTGAGTAAGAATTTACACCAAATATTATTTCACAATATTTTCATAGCATGACTGACGAAAAATAGCTACGAGCTAGAGTCAAACTCTGTTGAAAAGAAGCATTTATATGTTTTACCCAACTGACTTTTATAATGAAAAGCATAAGTTCATTCCGAATATACTTCTAAAGATTAATTATCATCATTAGATGAACCAATGTCTACGAGGCCCAAGTCAAGAGGCAGTTTTTCACATTCAGCTTAACTACTGAACAGCATAGCTCCTAGTCAGTGTATATCACTGTAGTGAAGTCAGCTTAATAATGAAGATCACAGGCTCTCTCTCAGCTCTACAGAATCTCTTCCCACTGACTCCAGTTATGCCTGGCCATTTTAGTCGTCCCTAAATCGCTTCCGAACAGCAGTTGGTCGTTGTAGAGACAAGCTTCATGAATGGAGATATGCCATCGATGTTGATACCAACTACCAATCACAAACTATAGAACATTTAGTCTGCCCCAATCTTGATCCATGAACACTTAACGATCTTTAAACCTTAAAACCCCGGCAAGACGGGTGCTATCAAGCAAAATGTATGTGTGTATTCTATAGTCCCATAATATTGTAACAGATCTTATCTCCGTAACCCTGTCTGGGTGGTGTTCATATCAATTTCGGCAGATTTTCCAGTGCAGATATTGGCCCACTCTGTCATGCCGGGTTTTATATTCAGTGGGTGCCAATACCGTGCAACCTGATATATGATGATCAATTTATCCCAGAATCTGTATTTTGGGCTAACACAATATTTTAGTATGTATGCTTGATAATTTCTAGTTTACAAGCCTTGGTCCTGTGCACCAAGAATAAAAGCTTCGGTTTTAGCTTTTAACCCTGTACTACGTAGCCACTGATGGCTACGGGCTTTATCTACATCAGATTGTTTGGTACGGGAAGAGTATTGGCCATGAAGTGGTTTATCTTGCCAATGTTTCTGTATCTGGCCGGTTGCATTTAGTTTTGCTTTCTTTTTAAGTATTTTGCAGCTTCAGTCGATGTAGTGTGCTATGTTTTCTGCTTTGTATCCTATAGACCCGGGTCCAAACTATGGTCCTTAGGCCCTATAGAAGAATTGTCATTTAATTCATAGCACTTTTCTTAGTATATAGAATATTCCTTGTAGGGCAATCATCTGAGAAACTTATATGTTGATGTTACCAGAGACACTATAGTAAAATTGTCATTGGTTTTTCTCACGAATCCCAGAGCTCCGAAAACTACTGGTAGAGTCTTAATCTTCACTCTCCACATACTCTTAATGTCAATCTCTTGGTCTTTGGCTTTGTACAATTTCTCGATAATTTTTATAGGGCTGTTTCACTCAGATGGTACTGCCATGTCAGTAATCATGCAGTTCCTGAATTTCTTGTCTTTTATGATAAGATCAGGTCTGTTGGCTTTTATTTCGCTGTCAGTTGGAATTGACATGCCCCACAGGATAGTTATATCGTTATTTTAGTGCTCATACTATCTCTCAGTGTTTCGATTTTGTGCTTCTTGCATATCTTCGAGTGAACATATGTCACTACCTTGTTATGTCTTATCCTGAGATAATATGGTCGGCAGTTTCATCATATTATCCGCAGATCCTGCATTTTGACTTAGTTCCATCCTGTGATTATATGACAGTGATAGGATCTGGTTGCGAGGCTTTGGTCCTGAGCTGCAATAATTAGGCCTTTTGTCCCATTTTTCAGTCCGGTGCTCCTCAGCCACTGATGTGTTTTCTGTTGGTCCACATCTGGTTCTTTCGTTCTTTTTATGTCTTTGACATGCAACGCCTTGTCCACATAGATTTAAAAAAGTAATAATAATTTGGCCAAGTTATTTTGCTTTCTGTTTTATTCGCTTGGCATAGATGGCATTCGCTTCGTTTTTTGTTGGTAAGATTTCAGGCATATTAAGCTCTTTCTTGAAGTGTGCAGATTACTTTTTGTGGAGTGGATTTTGTTTTTACTATTTGTAGAAGAGGGTCATTGTTTTTGTGAGGTAGGCTTATTATTATATGTATTGTCATTATTATTATTATTATCATTATTATTATATTTACATTTATATTTATTGTTATTATTAATATTATTATTATCATTTCTGATTTATGTAGTATATCCATCTTCACCCAGTCTAGAACAAGTTACCTAATGTCAGAAATGGCATCATGACTTCTACTTACACATTTATTTAAAAAAACAAACCGACAACTACATCCACATTTTGCCTAGATAAAACCGTCCGTAGGCTGTGAGCTGTGCTTTAAAGATTAATCTTTTGTATTCCCTTAAAACATGGTTTGCCTGCGATCACTTCAGTGAACCTCTCAGTACCATTTCCAAATAAATCCAGACTCCAAACCACAAATTCATTTGCCATTATATTAAAAGTTGCCTCTTCAAGCTCCTTGTATTTTGATATTTTTTGAATTTTTATTGGTGATCCAGGCACTGAAGAAATGGAAATTTGATCTATGGGTATTTGAAAACGGACACGAAAGATCAATAGTTGACTACGTAAGAGCATATATCATTCAATACAACGGCCATTCAAATTATCATTAACAGAATTATGCCACAAGGAAAATTCTAAAGCTAGGTGTTAATGTATAATAGATTTTTCTTGGTTTTAGTTAAAAACGGAAGGAAAGAATCTCTTCCATTTCAAATTGGCGGATAACGAAATTACACATTGAAAACTATCAAAATCATACCTAGCGACACCATATGAATGCTAGGAGTATTAGGTATGGTGTTAAATTTTTCACTTTTCGACCATCTTAAGATGTCAATGCTTTATAGACAATAGGAGCAGCTCTTTATTCCCACTGTTAAACTAACACCGAAACGCCATTTTCCAAATATGCATTGGTGTCAAAAGAGATTCACCAGAGGAGCGAATAGCATGTTTCAGCGATAATAGCAGATTCTGTCTTCTTATAAGTCCAGTCCGTTTGCCTGTGGTAAATGAATGTATAAGTGCTGTATTAAATGCACTGACAAAGAAAGAACCATTTTTGTATCAAGTATTTTTTCCGTTTAGGTTGCAGAGTTTTGATTGTACATAAAATGTCTTCCACATTTCATTCTATTTACGCTAGAGAAACCATATTTTTTTAGATGTAAAGCAAAAGACAATGGAACCTCCTTCAAAACTAAAATAGCCATATATCAAGACAGACTTGGTAAATTTGTTAAATGAGTCATAACTATGATTTTTCGGTTGACTGAATGTATTCCTTATTTTGATGTTATTCTGGACTACTTTGGAATTAAACACTTTTAGAAAAGATGGGTGCTGAACTTCCAGTATCGCTAACCAGTACCGCATTTTGCTGCTGATGAGACGTTTTGAGAGGAGCTATTTAGGCAGTTGAAATGCTGGAATATTGACAGGAAACGAAATTCCTGGTAGTAACACCTGCTTAAATAACACCTTAATTACTTCATATTTCTGAAATTACTGGTAAAAAATTATTTATGATATACACTTAATTAAACTACTGTATAATCTTTGTTAACACGTTCTGTGTCTTTTCGCTTGATCCTACTTAGAGTTATTTAACGGTGTCCCGTATTGCCGCGCAAATGCAGAAGCCCGCCAACAGCTGAGACAGCTATTTTGTTTGTTGGCACTGACAACGACGCGTTAATATGCGGTCTGACATCCTCACTATTCTGTTTCATCATATTAAACTGTGAAGTCGTTGGAGTAAGACAGTCTTGTATCATTGTTTATAGTTGAGTGAAATATTTTGTTCAAAATATGGTATTCCACAAGAACATTTTTTTGATTTCTTCCTTTGAAATTTCGGGTTAGCGTCTAATGCACCGTAACGTCTTATACGAAGGAAATACTGTAATTATTTCTCGATATTTGACAAAAATAAAAAGAACAAATATAAAATATATAATAGGGATATATAATAAAAAAATAGAATATACAATAATATAAAAGAAAATATATAATAACAAAATTCTGTTCACAGATGAAGAATAGACTTGAGATAACAGAAAGTCCGTTCTACAGAAGAATGCTGAGATTCCCCTGGACTGAACATGCCAAAAAACGAGAACGTTATGTGGAAAATAGAGTCAAAAACCACACTTGTATTTCTAATAAGAAACAATTGAATTTATTGGACAGAATGAGGAAAGTGCGCCTCACATAGTGAAGGCAACGGGAATAGAGAAAAGCAGTGAGTAACCTATTTAACGAGATGTATAAATTAATAGCAGACAGGCAGTGGGAGAGATATTGAACAGGCAATCTTTACTAAGACCGTCAAAAGATAGAAAGTGGTGGAGAGTCATGATCCTTCACGTCTCGAAGGGAAATGGCACATAGAAAAAGAAGAATAGAAAATATATAATGACAAAAAAGAAATTATTAGGTTGAGTTGTTAAAAAATTTCAGTTGTATTCTTAAAAATAACGTACAGTTATATTTTACTCAATTTTATGGTGACCCCAGAAAATTGACATCATTTAAAATGTGAATATCTGGTTAACTAAATGTCCCAGTGAACCGAAATTAAATAGGGTTCATTGAATGTTTCCCTGCTTAAGTTCCTCTAGGCTTGTAGGGAGAGAGGGGATATAGACCTGTCCTTTAACATAGTTCCATAAAAAAATCACAAGATGTCAAGTCGTGTGAACGTGGTGGCTATTTCAACAGAACATTGGAATGATTAATGACACGCCCGATCCATCTCCTTGATAGATTCTCATTGAGATATCTCCGTACTGAGGCGCTGGAGAATGTTATGAAAGACATGCTACAACGTGTTTGGCAGGAGCTGGACTACCGATTTGCCGCTTTTCGTGAAACATGTGGTGTTTATATTGAACATTTTTGAAGCTTTGCAAAATCTGTTATAAAATCTATATCCCTTTAAACATCTTGTTCGAATTCTGATGATTAATGTTTTTCTTGATTGACTTGAAGGCTATTTAATTTCGTTTTCCTGGGACATGTTACTCAAATATATTACATTGAAAATTATGTCAATTTTTTGGGACTCCCTGTATATTCAACATTATTTTCAACTGGAATTTGGAATTGGAACTCGGCTCTCCAATTAATAATTCTGTGCCATTATCCATTACGTCACCTGCACTGGTATTCTTAAAGGGTCAACCATCAAGCTACTGATCAGGCTCGGCGTTGCTTAACTTTGGTGATCGTTCAACCTGATACGTTTGTAAGTCTTATTTTTTTAATCACAACTCAAGCGAAACGAATCCTGCTTTTCCACCACAACACCAAACATTATCAATGAAAACTTGGCAATTTACATAATTGTCCATAATTTATATGAAGGACAGGA
This sequence comes from Acanthosepion esculentum, assembly GCA_964036315.1. Taxonomy (NCBI): domain Eukaryota; kingdom Metazoa; phylum Mollusca; class Cephalopoda; order Sepiida; family Sepiidae; genus Acanthosepion; species Acanthosepion esculentum. Next base: position 79,763,375 of record OZ038475.1, read on the forward strand.
GTACAGAAAAAGTTAGGGACTTTTAACTGATATAATAGTCGGTCAGAAATTTACGGAAAAGGTTTAGCGCGAAAAACAAGATAATGGTAAAGTTGTCAGTGTATTAAACAAAGAAAATGGGATAAAATATTTGGTCTGATTACCATTACCTCCATAGCTAAGTTATTAAAAAAAATATAGCTATACTACGTTATTTGTTCGGAAGAACAGAATATCTATATGTTGTGGTGGGATCCACCTAATCTGCATAGGTGACTACCAACTATATAAATAATGGTTGGTACCGGAAGACGAGGGAAGGGAATCACGAGATCCAACTAGAGACTCTGATCGACTGCGACTAGTCAACACATTCTCCAGGAACGTCTTCCCAGAAATATACAGAAATACTATATGTACTTATTGTGTAAACTTTCTTGTTATAATACATTCTTGTTCTAAGTACATTTTGTGTTGCATTATTATTCCATGCAATAGGCGAGATTCAACATTGAGTCAAGACTCAACACTATACTAATTTGAAAGTATTGTGTGATAGCAACACAGTTTAAGTTTCGAGATTTAGGTTTTCAGGTGCGAGAATATGTGTAATATATAAATGCCGTAACCAAAGATAAAATACAAAATGTCATATGTGTGATGGAAATTGAGAGAAGAAGATATCACAATACCCACTATAGTACAAAAATAGTTAGGAAATACATTTAGAAGGAGGGTGTAAGAATTGTGTATATTAAGGATAAATGTATAAATACTGTTTGTGCAAATTTATTCTCGGTCTAGAATTTCCAGAGATGATGTCAAAGTAACACTGCATATAAAATATGGAATTGCATTATAATTATTAGAGATGCATTTAATGAATATGTTGCTTGCCTTTTAGGCTAATACGCTTCACACAAAACCGCACCACCACTGCTAGTCGACATTACTGTGGCAGCCGTGTCTATAGATAGATTTTTTTTCTATGGCTCTATATTTAAAAAGCCATATAAAGAGTCACCGTTTGGCGAATTTCGCGATGACTAACTAGTTATTACTAGAGTAATATGGATGAAACATTGTTTTCTTTTGACGAAAAACTAATTTCATTTCAGTATCTTAATGTGCGTGCATGAAAGATGGACTTAGCGAGCCGAGTTCGAATTCCGATCTAGTCTGTTACGTTTATTTTCGCACTAATTTTCTTGAGAAAGGTATGAATTATTTTTCCCTAGGTAAGGGTTAATAGCAAGGGATATCGGACAATCTACCTTTAGATGGCTGAATCTAAGAGAATGGCGACTGGATACATATTCATTGCGATGGCAGCAAGAAACCACCCACCTTGAAATGCCAATTCCCAAATAATAGAACGAAGACTGTATGGAGTGCAAGGATCGCCTATGTCTTCAAAGACATGTCATTAGAAAGAAAACAGGTTCGTGAATTCTCAATTTGTTCTTGAAGAATGAAAATGATATTCCGATTTTAGACCACTCCTTGTAAATTATATCTGGATTCAATGAAGATATGTTTCTGCACCAAGAACTTTTACCAATTTTCGGTGGAACGTATCGCTTTTATTATATTGGACAGTTTTAAGTTCTCATCTATTATATGCAGTCCACATAAAGAAACCAAATGTAGAAATTTGACATTCAGCCTATCGCATTCAAAACCTACAGCACATTAGAATCTCATTTTTTATTCTTGTCACTTGCGTGAAAAAGAAATCCGCCAACCTATTTCGATAAGTAAGATCTTCATCATTATGCGACACTCAACCATAAATTTCTTCTCGATAGCGTCATTAATACGTAATTTTTACAGTTTTCATATCTGTTTTCGTAGCCCATCCTTCTGGAGAATGTTGAAATAGCGAAAAATAAATGATTCACAGGAAGACAATTTTAGCGCGTGGTTTTGTATTATGTCTCATTTGTATTGAAAATATTGTTACCACTATTGTCATTGTTTTGTTTGAACTTGTTTTATGTCTTAATTTCGAAGCAAGAATTGTAAACTTTTTGTTAGCTTTCTCCCGGTGATAGGTGCAGATTTTTCCATCTTTAGCTTCACTAGAATATGTGCTAATGATTTCTTGTGTTTTAATTCTTATGCACAGTGTAAAAGTCATTACTCACATAACTATTTTGTCGATGTAAGCCTTTATTTGTTAATATACACATTGTTAATAGCAATGTTGAAATAAGCCATTTCTTTGCAGGAAACATTAGGCATTTATTGACTGGACAGCTAAGTTATTGCAGGCTTGCAATTTATAAAAACCTTTTTTTTATTAAATGTTTTTATTTTGTTCACTAGAATTCAGTTATCTATGAATGGGTGCCGAGTATTCTTATATTGATGTGACTTTCCTTCCAAACCTCTTGTTTTTGGTAGTGTTTAAAGTTAAAGGAATATACTGAGAAATATATGGAGACAAATAGATCGATATAAAAATAACTCTGAGATTAACCGTTTCCATACAGGCAATAATTTAATGTTATTGTAGGTTGAAAAAATATATATTTGTATTTCTGCAAATGAGACTTCTCAAGCAGATTTTCTGCTAACAGATTTTCTTGAAGTTTATCAAGTGATGTGCTTTTTGTTATTTTGTTCGGAGTATTTTCGAAGTCTATGGTCTGATGGGGGATTTTCGTCTTAAAGATTTAAACAAATTATTCGTTTGAAGCCATATGCAATCCTTCTTCCGGGAAATTGGATTTCGAAACACTTTCTTTTAAAGTTCTTTGTAAATCCTGAACTTGAACATGCACTCAGAGAGGAAGATGCAAATTTAGCACAGATGCATATCTCTAAGTGCACATGAAGACACACACATGCGCGCGTGCACACACACACACACATACATTTACTCTATCTCTCACTCTTAATTTACCCTTAATTCGTTAAAGCACGAAACGTTCTAATCGATTCTCATGTAGTTTTTATTGATTACGACGTGTTTGTGTGATCATTTTATACTCTCATTACAGGTACAGATATTTCAAAAGATATCGATCAGTTCTCCAGGTTATTTCTCTAATATGTTATTGAAAATATAAAAGATCATTAATGAGGCTGTTCTTTCAGAATGAAAAGGCAAGCTTAAAAGTATATAGCTGGATAATGAATCATGCCTAGATATGTCATACATATTTTATCATTTTCAAGTTATTAAAATATTAAATATAATTTAATGCAATGATCTCAGATAACAACTATTTTCTGGAATCTAGAATATATAATTAAAGTGTTGTTATTATAATTATAAAATGATCTTTATCTTATGTGAGCTTAAATGCAATTCTTCTTACTGTCCTCATCGTTGTTGTTAACACAACATTTCGGCCAGGCTTTTAATCTACGGGGAATTCCGGACTGAACCTTCTATTTTATCGACAGACGTAGGCTATTTTCGTTCCATTGACCATGTCTAACGATATTTCATCTTGGTTTTATATTTGTTTGCACTGCTCAGTTACTGTTTCAGTTTCCAGTGAATCCAAGTACACACCGGGGATTGAACTCACAACTACTGATTGTGATATTTGATTTCACTCACTGAAGTTTTTCTCTTTGTTACAGCTCCTGGTACTGTTGAAGATTGCTGTCATTTGTCTTTCTTTATTAGAATCTCCCACATCGTACTTTTTTATGCCAGGACTACTAAGAAGGTCCTCATAGCCACTTATATGCTTTGATTCTTTCAGGCGTTTATCTCTTCAGTGTTATTTGTTGCCCAGTATTTTCATTTTGATTTACTTTTCTCTTTTTTCATTTAAAATGTATTATAACACTTATCTATCTATCTATCTATCTATCTATCTATCTATCTATCTATCTATCTGTATGTATGTATATATATATATATATGTGTGTGTGTGTGTGTGTGTGTGTGTGTGTGTGTGTGTGTATTTCTTTGATATTTTTATAGTTTATATATATATATCTAATACTTTTATAGTTTTTAATATAAATTTTAAATTACAACACAAACATATCTAAGAAATTGACAGGATTCTAAAAGAAGTAGAAAAGAAAATAAATGAAAAGAAAACATGGATAGCTTCAAACTTAACAAAAACGCAAAGTTTCCTAGGTGCTACAAGGGACATGAAATAGTGAAGAGCTACGATCACCAACGTCCTGAAGGGACAAGGTACATAGAAGAAGAGTTTCAAACTCGGCATAAAGAGACCAATGTATAACTAATTTAAAACAAATGTTAGCTTTTGCACAGTATTTTAATAACAAATGTCGCGGTCATTTCCCAGCGAGATAAAAACTTTAGTAAAACACTTCCAGCATACGAAGAATGAAATAACATATGCGTAGTAAATGAAGCCAAATGACTTAAAATAAAAATTATTCAATATGTCAGAATGACTTAATTTAAATAAAATTAAATTTGAAGAAGCTTCCCTTGAAAAAAGCGAACTTATAAAAGAGTTTAAAAGAGTATAACGCTAGGAATTTTTGAAAACTAAGAAATATTATAGAGAATTGTTATCAACGATTTAATTGTAAGAAAGAAGAGATAGCCTTACAGTTCTTTAAAAAATAAAGCAACGCATAAAATAGTAGACGAAAAAGAAAATTTAATCTGACATTAATATGCTGCTGCTATTTTTTAAAGAACATTTGATACGAACAGAAATAGAAGGGAAGTCACAGAGCTTAAGCTATACAAATATTTGTTGCTGTTGGGTTGAGATAAAAATCATTTCGAGTCCATCACCTGAGAGAAAAGAAAAGCCTTTCAGAGTTTTTGTCTTGTTCGTGACAATCTTCGTATTAATGACTGAATTATAAACAAAGCCATGTGCTGGAAACTTACTGATAAGCAATGAATGACACTCTATGAAAAGAAGTTGTATGTTCAGTTTTAGAGAATTTTAACATTTATCAGAAATAGGACGCGACAAAAATTAGAGTATCGAAGAAAAAGTTCGTATCGAATTTAGTGTACGCAAAACAGCATAACAGTTGCAGACGTCATGTCTGCGTATAAATAATAGAGAAATTTAACGATGTGTCTATATTACGAAAGGAAAGCAATTACGGTTCCTTATTACATTTCTGCTTCTTTTCTTCTCTTTTGATACCATTCTTGAATGTTTTTAGGCATGGACAAATATACATTATCGCTCATCCGTGCCCCTCAAGCTCCAGACAGTAGATGAATAGAGACAGGCTGGAAATAACGTTACCACTACTTTATCGTTCATTTCATAGACTTTTAGGTAAATTAATGACCAACATAAGAATGGATAGCTACTCCATGTACCAAGCATTTTATAAGCATGGGAGACGGAATAAAAAATGCTAATTTTATTTTCCATTATATAAATGAATAGAATATTATTCGTTTACTATTGGAGACCGAATGTCTGTTTCTTTTTTTAAAAAAATAAAACACTAAATACAGTTTTATTTGTGGGTTAGCAGAATATGAACACCGAAAAACTCATGTATTTAAATATGAAATTCAGTAGATGAAAAATAATTAAAACTATTTTGTAGGATTGACTGTAAATGTGTAAGCGAACATCTACTGTAATGTTCAGATCATAGATGTCATGTTTCGATTTAGATGGAGATGTACGCTATATATATATATATATATATATATATATATATATATATATATATATATATATATATATATATATATATATAAAGGTTTAAACACTAATATAAACACTATATATATATATATATAAAATAAAAAGGCTTAAACACTAATATAAACACTATATATATATATATATATATATATATATATGTATGTATATTTGTGTATTTAGGCAGCAATCCTTCATTCATGCACATTTCACTGATTACGAAAGACAAGGTGCTTTCATTTAGATTTTATACAATTTCTTATGTCACCTAATATGAACATGAACACAATATCTTGACGTTGTTTTTGAAAATGAAAACATTATGTAAATACATACATACAACAAACTATGTCTTGTTAGTACTTAATATACTTCAACTTTGAAAATGGCGGAATATATAGTCTGCTAAAAAGAAGAATTGGACAGTTTTATATAATTTATCATCCGAAATGAAAAAATATTAGATCACATGAGAGACTGTATAAAAAATAAATCAAAGCATCTTGTCTGTCGTATATAATGATATATATATATATATATATATATATATATATATATATATATATATATATATATATATATATATATATATATGTATATATGTATATATATATATGTATATATATATATATATATATATATATATATGTATATATATATATATATATGTATATATATGTATATATGTATATATAATATCAAATGGATAGATATCGGTATATTTATTTTTGCTATATTTACTATACAACTATTGTTACTATGAGACTGTAATGCATTTAACATTTTCGCTAATCTATTATTTTTATTATCTTATTATTACTATTTGCAATATATAACCATTATTATTGTTTTATCTTACTGTTACTTTTACCTTTAGTTTTACTATCAGAAACGTTTTTATTATGTCTATTTATTCATTTATTTATTATTTATTTATTTACATATTTATGTTGCCATCAGGTTTTTTTTAATTTTATTTTATCTTATTTTATTTTCATTGATATGTATTATTTTTATTGTTATATTTATTTTATTTTATCCCTGCATGTTTTATTATTATTAATAGCAGTACTTTTATTAAGTTTATTAATATTAATAATATCATTAATTTCTTTATTGATTTTCGTTAAAAAAAGTTACCACATTTTATATTCAAACGATTTTTTCCTTTTGATAACAACAGCGTTTGTTTTTAAATTGGAATTTATAATTCTTATTTCCAACCTTATTTTCAATATAAAATGTTAGTCTCGTCCCAAATTCAAATCCCAAATTAAACTACAACTCATTTAAATAATTAACAACTATAATAATCCACCCGAACAATAAAATATCTTACGATAACCAGAAATATTAAGAAAAAACAGTGTTAACCCCCAATAAATCCGCACCTGAAGATTGCAGAAGGCATGACATTCTGAACTGGGAATTCAATGTAGGGTATTATGTATATTTTTAATATATATATATATATATATATATATATATATATATATATATATATATATATATATATATATATATATATATATATATATATAAACACACACACACACACACACACACACACATATATATATATATATATATATATATATATATAGAAAAATATGACAAACTCGAAAAGTTTTTTTTATATCTATTAGGATTTCATCGGACAAGGCTTTGTTGACGCTGCAACGTTTACACATGCGCACGAAAGGACACACGCAGGTAGTTTCAAAATTTTTGAAATAAATATTTTTGAAAGAATTATTTTTCTAAATCTAACCACAGTCATCAATATTCTTTCCCTTTTTCTTTTTCTCTCCATCATCTCCGTCATCCCTGACTATCCCACACTGTGACAGTATAAAATCCACCAAGAATGGTGATATATTGTAAGAGCCGCGACGCAAATCTATCGTGGCTGAACTAACGATCAAGACACTTTCCAGACATTTTTGTGAATTATTTTCGCTTTTAAACAAAGTAGCATTTCCTATGTCAAAATTATGGTCTGTTTTGTTACGGATGAACAACCAATGTGTTTTGTGTGTTATTACTTGAAATTTTAAATGTCCCTTTTGTGTTCATATAGTCTTCTTGACGCTTCTTCAGTGTATTCATTCTGGCGATTTGTGCATTTGATAGAATAAATCCCACCTTCAAGTTTTGGCTGGTTTTAATTTTTATTGATTAAGCTTTTGATTGTTTTAGATGTAGTTGTTACAAATTTTATGTTGAGCTTAGATAAATATAGATATATTTTCACTTGCTGTTGATACATATATTGGTGAATTTTTGTCTCAGGTTTTTATTTTGGTTGTCAGTCATTCATTTGATACTTTAGTGTAGTTGCGTCATTTCAGGATTTGATAAAACGTACTTTTTGTGGAGTTGCATTCTAAGGGTTCTGCCTTTGTTAGTGGTTAATTTTCCTATACTTCTAGTTCTTCAGCAGATGCTTTTAGGAAATTGCATGCATATGTTGGAAAAATGTGGTGTGCTGTTCTAAATATTTGTGTGTGCATTGTGTGATCATTTTTATTCAATGCATTTCAGCAAGAAACCTTTTCGCTTTCTAAGTCAGTTGGCCGATGTTAATAGTTTTTGTATCCTTTCAGAATTTGGTGTTTTCTATGTCGACAGAATGATATAACGATATATAATTTTGTATAATTTTTGTATATCAACAAAAATTATTTAGAAAAAATATGACAACTGGGAAGTGCCTTGATCGCTAGTTCAGCCACGATAAATTTGTGTATAGGCTCTTACAATATGACACCGTTCTTGGTAGATTTTATATTGTTACAGTGTGGGAGAGCTAGGAAGGAGATGGAGAAAAAAAAAGAATACAGATGAATTTGGATAGATTGAGAAACAATTTCTTTAAAATTATTTCTTTCAAAAATTTTGAAACTCTCTGCGTCTCTCGTTTCGTGCGCATGTGTAGACGGCTACGCCAACATAGCCCGGTCCGATGAAATTCTAACGGATGAAACGCGCTCCCCCCCAAAAAAAACTGTTTGTTTTATTTTTTCTAAATACTGTTCGTTGGTATATAAAATTATACACAATTATATATCGTTTTATATATATATATATATATATATATATTTAATTATTTTTAAAAATATGATTCCAACGCGACACAGAAATTAGAATGTTTTGAAACTTGACTCAAGTCGTAAAGTCGCGATGGAATCGTATTTTGCAAAAGAATTATTATAATTTAAGCTCTACTTCTGTATTGACCACTGATTTTTAAAAATAAAAACATTAATACTAAAGAACTTTTGGATCATTAATCTAACCCTTCTTACCTATTTCAAAAATATACCCCCCACACATATATATGTATGTATGTGTGTGTCCGCGCACGCTCGCGCGTGGGTGTATACATATATATATATATATATATATATATATATATATATATATATATAGTCTTACGGTATGCTATATTTATGGGATAAAGTGCTCAATATCAGGGATAGAACGTGTGTAAATATAAAAGTGAAAATTGAAGTCAACACTTAGAAAAACTTGAACTACAGAAGGAATTGCATTCTAGTAACCTTTTTGAAAAATAAAAACAGCTTGCAAATATAAAACTGATTACTGAAAACTACTAAATAAAAAGTAAAGGTGATCAAAAAGAAAAAAACTATTATCTGTAAGAGAGAATGCATATTTGTCAGCAGGAGAGACAGTCCAATAGGTGAGATACATATTGGAGATATCAGAATGAAGTAGGTGCAATAGTTTACATGTGTTGTGCATAACACCCGACGAGAAATATGATAAGAATCTGAAGGTGGCATCCAACGCTTAAACAAGATACTAAAGCAGATAAAATATCAGTAAAGACAAAGAAAAGAGTTATGAACTGCTGTGTAATATCTAATCTCTCATGTTGTAGTGTCCGCTGCGCAATTCATTCATAAATGACGAAGTGACTTGAAGCGGAAGAGATGTCGTTCCACATATGAATGCTGACAATACATTGAACAATGAGGTGTTAAGAAAAATGGAACAAAAATTAAACGTATACTTACAATAAGAAAGAGGTAGAGGAAATTTCCGAGGAAAGAAGGCCTAACGTATTTAACACTAACAGGACATATCGAAGAGAAAGGAAAAATAAAGAAAAACACAGCAACGTGATTGTGTGAATGGATGGCAGAACAAGAACAGGGAATGATGGCAAAGAGTATTTAGTTGCGCTAAAACGTCGCAGGGATTTACGTTCAGTCATGATCTTCCATGTTTTTCACGTTCGAGTATGAATGGAACACAAGAGATATGTTCCAATAATATAGCGCGCTTCTTGTTAGATGAGTCTTTAAAAGTAAACATCACATGCCGATGGCCAGTGATTTCTGACTGAATTTCTTGGACGAAGAATTATCATTTACACTATTCATATTTAAACTATTGTTCTTATCTTTGTTATTTTTATCATAGCATTTCTGTCGTTGCTCCTTCCAGCCTTCCATTGGCCGAGTGGATTAAATCGTTGGGTCGGCCAGCGTGTACTTGGATTCAGTGGAAATGGGCGAGTAATACTGAAAATAAGAACTAGACGCGATATCTCTAGGCTTGGAACGAGAACAGTCTAACCCCGTAGATTAAATAAAGGATCCAGTCCGGAATTCCTTGAGGAAGGCCGGGGGGCGCAACGGCCGAAACTTTGTGAGAACAGCAGCAAAGATGAAAACAATAATCCCTATCTAAATATTGTAAATAATTACCACTAATTTATTTAAATTAATTTCTAAAAGATTTTCATCACTCAACACCGTTACTTGATTTTGACTAGCTCGTTTTTAATTTATCTCTCATTCGAATTTTTTGTTCCACGCTGAGTTACAGTGTAAAAAGATTTTTTCTATTTGCATTCATAGATTTATAAGGAAAACAAAAGCAATAATCACATGTACAGAAGCATGAAGAAAATAGGATTGTCTACAATTTTTTTCCGCCACAATTTGATTTCAATCTCAAATATCAACAAACAAAAATATATTTAATATTTTCAGCTTATATAATATAAAACAAGAGAGAGTACTTTTTGGCAAAAAATATTCTTTTTCACAGAAAAAAAACTTCATGAGTATTATATAACGACACATCACACAATCTTCCAAAACTTTTTGTGTCGTCACAGTTCCAAACTAACGACCAGATTTCTAAAGATCAAACATGTACGTGGTAGACAATGGTTCATATGAAGAATATAAAATAAAAGACTTTCTGAAAACTATAATCAAATCAACATTATTGTGTAAGAAATCAGTGATCGGTGGCGCAATAGATTAAAAAAAAGAAACTCTATTCATTTTCAGTGTGAGCAAAGAAGTATTGAATTCAACTCTTGATTTCGTATATAAAAAGCAATATCTGCTTGTTCGTCGAATTTCTCTCTCTCTCTCTCTTTCTGATCTTTCACTCTAATGTCATTTAACCGTTCTTATTCGAACAAAAGTAACATTTCGACAAGGATTCCTGTCTCGTGGGTATTCCACATCGTTATGGATTCAACTGTCAATAAAGTTTTCTTGATCCGGTTGCTGATCAATATGATCAAGTTTCTCCGAAACATATTCTTCCAAAAATATCAAGAAACCTAATTTTACAGGGAAAAATTATGGATTGAAGAACATCACTGGCGTATAAAATAACTTAATATTTTCTTCGGCTGATCATGATTCATGAACAGACTCAGGTATAAACGTATGAATATACCGATTCATGTAAATACATTAAAATCGTCGAACAAATTGAGATTAAAACAATCATTTTTAAATATACTTTTTACTTCTCCACATCAGCTCTATCAACATAAAGACATTTCAATATTCCGGAAGAACTAAGTTTCCTGAGAATTTTTCTATTTCAGGATCTTTTACTTTCTCCTCTTCCTCCTCCTTCATCTTCATCTTCTTCTCGCCCTCCTCCTCCTTCTTCTTCTTCTTCTTCTTCTTCTTCTTCTTCTTCTTCTTCTTCTTCTTCTTCTTCTTCTTCTTATTATTATTATTATTATTATTATTATTATTTCGCCGTGTCTCTTCAGAACGTTAGCAATAATGGTTCTCCCCAATTCCATCCCCTTTGTAGCTCTTAACAAGTTTTGCCAGCTCCCCAATTCATTCGCTCAAGCCCACCAGGTAGGTTGTGCATTGCTTTCCTCTGAGCCTCTTGTCTTCGATCTGTCCTGAGAATATCAAATTTTCCAAGTTCCCTTTCCTAATTATACGCCTCAGAAATTTCAATTGTCTCTTCCTGATGTTAAGCATGTGTTCTTTTTGTTGTTATTGTCTCTAGAACTTCATCGTTGCTCATATGTTCAGTCCATGTTATTCTCTCCATCCTTCTGTAGAACCACATTTCTTTTTCTTCAAGTCTTTTCTTCATCTGTAAATAAGATTGTTCAGCATTAACTGCCTTACAGGAAGACTGATACCACATAACAGTTCAGTACGCTTCACTTTGTTTCTGGCAATATTTTCTGTTTCTTAATAATTTGCTCAGCATTTGGTAGGCATCTTTCAGTATCCCAATTTCCTTTTTCGATTTTCCGTGCTCTGTTAATACGCTTCCATAATATCTAATTAATGAGTCATCATTATCATCATATTCGGTCTGATGACCACGTGTGAGACACCTGACCCGCAACCTCCATATATCTCAGTTGCGTGCCTATATATGAATCTCTGTGAATGATCTATCAGTCCAATCAGTGACGATCTCAACTCATTTTCCTCTGTCCAGCTCTTTTTTGCGTAACCTGGTGATTTAGGAGATAGCCTTAGAAGGATTGTTAGCGGTTATGACGTGTTCATCCTATTTCAACTTTCTCTTCCTGATGGTGGATATGAGGTTTCAAATTTATTTGTTTAATGTTTGATGGTGTTTCATACAGCCCCATTTGTGATGGGATTTACGTGGAAGTTGTCTGGATTTGTTCAATAGTATTCCATTTCCAATGATTGATTTCTTTGCGGTAATCCGGCTAATAATGTCTAAGATTTACAGCTATGTAGAAGGGGTCAGATGATCAATACAGTCACTAAAATGAGTACTATTCAAAATAATTTAAGGTTAGGAAATATTTAAAATACTAAAACTCTAATGTTGTGTGTATCAGTCGTCCTAAGATATCGCTTAAACGATACATAATACACCAACCAATTTAGGAGAATATTGTATCTTGAACCCTCCGTCGAGTGCAGTGCTATTGGTGGGTCTGGTGATAATCTAAATCTGGCATCAAGGACTCCAATCTGGATGCTAGTGGTTTTGAGGAGCGTGGAACCAACTCTTAATAGCTGTTATTTCCAGGTCCACCCTGACTTTAAGTGGTAGAAACGGCTAGCCTCCCAGTTATGGTCAAAAGGAACCCCAAACATAACAAAACACTATGCAAGTATAAATACATTTTTATATTAAATATACCAACAGTACTTTTACATATAAAAAATTGCCAACCATACGCACATAATAACAAATTGTAGCGACATCACCAAAATTCGTTTAAAATTCTACCAAACTACGAACATGGACTATTTCACGGTATTAATCCTCCAGTTTCCTAAAGAAATCAAACTTTATTAAAAAAATATAGCTTTAAGAAGACAACATAAAACACACATATCACTGACATGTATTTGCACAAAAGCTGAGTATCATCAACATGTACTCAATTCTGAAAGCAGAATAACAAATTATTTATTAGTTCAAAACTCCCAAGAAAATTAAAGTTCGGCATTAAATGAAACAAAAGAAGTTGACATGTCGTTAAACAGACAAAGCCAGTAATCGGGTGCAGTGCAAAGTGTCATTAAAATTTCTTTCTTCTGTTTTACGACATTTTTAACGGGAAATTCAGTATTTATTTTACATCAACATTCTCATAACAATCCGCGTATACCAACAAGCACTTGCATATCATATTTCAAATAGTAGGTGTTTGAAAAGTAATAAACATTCATAATACATTATAACGACATTACGGAATAAAGTTAAATATGCATAACACAAAATAGGCAATTCAAAACAATACATTAGAATTTCTTATAACAATTACTTGAAAAGTGAAGATTTTATATGTTTCACACGACTTGATGCTAAATAAATCAATAGATGCACGCTGGTTGACTGCCGTTACTTATATATCAATACATGCGAGAAATAAACAAGTATGTATAATAAAAATATACTAATTATGAAAAGACTACATCTGATTTAAGTTATCAGTCCAAATTTTAATGCAATGTGTTAACTATGAGGCCTAGCGGAAAAATAAACCTTCTTATATGGTATTTAAACACAAATTCAAATGTGTAATTAATACTAATTATCATAATATTAATACCTCATCATTTTGGATCATGAACTGCTTTTAAAAGAAATTTAATGGGTTTATGTGTGGTCTAGTCAGTAAACTTAAATTTTCTTAAAATTTTCATTGATCGAACAGAAAGTTTTTCGACATTAATTTTTCAGAAAGAAATTGTTAACCTAAACAACTTAGATATCTAGGGGTTTAATTTTTTATTTCTGCTGTTAATCATCAGTCTCCCTCAACTAAATCTCGGACAGACTCAATGTTTCGCCCCCCAAGCGGATTATATTATACCGATATGTTCATCCTCTTCAAGTGAGTTTCATTTTTTGAAACAATTTATGCTTTTGTAAATTGCTCATTTCTTTCGTGGAATATCTCCATAATCTTTTGCCATGGTACCTCAATCTTCGAAAATAGTTTTACCATAAATTTGATGTTAGTTCTTACTTCAAATCTTACATGTTTCATGCGGTTCTAAAGTGGGTTGCGTTTTAAAATGAATTAACTTCAACCTATTACTTAGAAGTACATCCAGTTCATACACATTATAACACGGAAGTCCAAGTCTACTTTGCTGCAAATTAGTATCGAAATATTTAAATAGTTTTCTTCTAACATGCGTTTTCCATTAATTTTTTAAAATTTCTCTCGTATTAGGTTCTAATTTTTCGTGGTTATAATGTATTCTCTGTACCTTATATATTTATTTGCCTTGGTGAATGCTATGTCTCAATAACTTCTGCATATAAATAATTTGATATAAACCACTGGACTATAAACAGGTGATCGCTAATTTAGTAAGAGTTTTTTTCTCGTTCCTTCCCACCTATTCATCTTAAACTTAGCACTTCGTAATTGATGGCCGTGATGTGTACATCATGGCAGGTGGGCACGTTCATGTGTATATTAATTTATGAGTTCGTAATGTTTAATGAATAATGCGAAAAGTTCCATAAATAATTGTAATGCGTGATATGTCTATCAACATTGTATCGCAAAATGTTTTTAAAATTGTCGTAAGCAAAACGAAGAGATTTGCCCAAATTATAAAATGCATGGGGATGCACGAAAATACAAAATGTAATCTCTTTTAAATTTACTCATGCACGTTTCAAGATATAATGAACATATTGGCAATTAGGTATGAATATAACTTTCTATAAAACTCTGAACACCCTTAGTCGTAACAAGATAATGTCAAATAAAACACATATCTTTTACTTTTTCAATACCATTATCTTTGAGGGCAAGCATATTTTTCAATTTTTTGCATAGTGTAATATAAAGACAACACTAAGTAGGAGCTTATGAAGCTTTATTAGATTTAGTCAGCTTTAACGCTGAAAAACGTTATATTTATTCTATTGAATAGTTACAAACGGAAGGGGGGTTGGTTTGTGCTTGTTTTATTACTACTTAAGGGTTCTTTTTCTTTATTATCTATCAATTACTATCAGCTCTTCCATTTATCTTTTCTACGGTTTCGGTTCCAGAGGTTTTCTTTTATTGGACTCGGAAAGTTGGGCCCAGTCTACACTGCTATCAACCTAAATATCATATTCGAGGCAGAATATTTAATTAAGGAAAAAAAAAAGACACAAATAAATGTACAATAGGAAAACTTCACCTACAGTAGCTTGCAATACAAAAAGAAAAAGTGTAAAATAAAAATGAATGAGCTAATCTGTTATTGCTCCTTCCTAGTCAGAACTCGATCAAGGAAATTAAAATGTTGTGCACACAAATAAAGAAAAAGAAACATGAGGAAGGAGACAAACAATATCAACGACATATTGCAACAGGTATATCTATCGACAGATCACACAAATCATTTGTTTCCATAAGGATAACACACTTAATATCAATTGTCTCTGGGACATTTAAGTGGTTGTTGGATTAACATTCGTTTAAATCTGAGAACATATCCCCACAAAAGGATAACGCACATTCCCAAATGTTAATAAGATATGCTGGGTTTGTAGACCCGAATCTAACGGAACATCCATGTAAATTTTCTTGTCGAACATCTCTAACACATACTGGTGAATGTTTGGCAATTTTCTTCTCTAACAGCTTCTACCTATGTAGTCAGTTTCACACTGACATTTAAATCGGCAAATTATGGAACTAGCTGGAAAGAAAGGTTGGTCATCTTTATGAATTGATTTTATAAGTTGAGAAGAAAGTATGAAGCGAAAATTAGCCGGAAAAGAACATTGCGTGACACTAGTAGAGAATTACTGTCACCAAACTCACCAGGTTACGAAAATTTAAATTATACAGGACATTTTAACCTATAGTTGTTGATAGAGAAGGGTTTAGTATTTGTGGGAATGTGAACTCAATTTGCAGAGTTCATTTTCCACGCCTGAGAACATTATACTACTCGCTTGGAATGAAGTTGGACACTTTGACGTGCTGTAATGGCTAACAAGCTTGTCTCGCTAGATCAATTACGCCTTTCGGCTTAGAAAGCCGCCATGCTTAGAACAAAGTAAAAAAAGTAATTAATGAATAACTCAAGAATGACAGACGTTATGATGCTACCTGTCCTTTGCATACATCTCTCTAGAACCACTCTTTTCACCCCTAGAAACATTGACTATATAATCATTATAAAATATGCGAACTCTCAAAGATTAAACAAACCCAACCTTAGGAATATACAGAAGAAAGAATTATACGTTCTAACTTGAAAGCACAGTTCATAGTTTAGTTCTCGTCAGTTGCTTCAAGGAATTCTATAGGAATTAATGTTTTTCGTATATGAACAATTATTTGATAGCAGAAAAGTCTGAGAGCCCCCAAGGTTAATGGCATGACGGTGGGAAATGTAGTACATAGATCTTATTCTCTTCCCTGTTAGATCGATTGTTAAAATTCCTTTAAGAGTCATGATAGATTTTAGATAGTCGGATCGATAACAGAGAAGTAGATATTGAAAGCACTCAGATTCTTTAAAAGTCTGAAGTATGACGATAAACTACATCCGGGTAGCAAGGCCGCTGATCAGGAGATTGAAGGTTTTGAGGATCTCCGAATTCACCTCTTATTTGGTGTTGTTCCCAGGTGGCCTCTGGTCCAGTGTAGTAGCACTTTTATGGTTCTAGCTATAGGCACACAGTGAACTATCAAACAAAAACGAAACACTATGAAAGTATAAGAATACATATTTATAGTAAAAACATATTTTGATATCAGAAAAAAATTACCAACAGTAACTATTTATAGTAGAATTATCCAACAATACATTTTATAGAAAAATGACCAACAATACATTTTATCTGTAGTTGAAGGTATACAATTGCGTTCAAAATATATTTAGTTGAAGCCATAAAATTGTGTTTAAAGCATTTAGATATCAGCATTAAATAGCCCATAGAGGTTAATATGCTATTAAACAACATCAGCCGCCCCAACCAAAG
Organism: Acanthosepion esculentum; assembly: GCA_964036315.1. NCBI lineage: Eukaryota > Metazoa > Mollusca > Cephalopoda > Sepiida > Sepiidae > Acanthosepion > Acanthosepion esculentum. The sequence continues at coordinate 79,780,750 of OZ038475.1, forward strand.
TCTAAACAATGGTTTGTGCAATCACGCGCTATTTTTTTTTTACTAAAGACTTGATTCCGATTTTAGTGTTGAATAAATATTTAGCTATTTGTCACCAGTATCAGAAAATTTCAGATTTAATCTACCACGATAAAGTAAACATTTTATCAGCTACATTCGAAACTTTATAATGATGAAAGATTGCAAACGGGCATGGAATACCGTTCATTGGATAGAATCATTACTTTAAATTTTGTCCTCACATCTGAATAAGTGCTTTTGGAAGACACAATATTTCTATAGAAAAAATAAAACATTGTAGGAACTCCAACAATATTTTTCGCTAGCGAACATATTTATTCACAGATTGCTTTTCTTTTTTTTATGTAAATTGCTTTGGTTTCCTGGAGAAGATAGTAAGGTGGGCCCCTCGAGTGAGGGAGACCAGCCTATGTATCTACTCTACCTATAGATACCAGGAGAAAGGTGACGGCTTCCTGCCTTTCCCAAGAAAGACCATATAACTACACCTTTATCATACGTTTTATATAATAACTGTTGTGTCTGGATTTACGCCTTATCCAAGGACATTGGTGTGAAAATGAACACAAGAGACTAAGTCAGAATTTGAACTCCGCCCGACGATTCGACTTTCATGGCCGATAGCTGTTACGTTAACCTCACTAAAGTTGTGCGACCTTAAAAGATGTGGTGATGACATGGCATCGATCGAGAAGGGATCCCTAGTCCAAAATTAAAAGTGCTCAGCTACGCAATTATCCTAAGATCACACCGGGTCAGGAGAGCGATTATGTTTTTGCTTTTGTTTAATTACTGTTTTTCAAAACGTTTCAATTTATCTATTCTGACGCTCTGAAAATGCCCATTTTTTCCGAGCAAACAGCTTTCCTTAATTTCCTGATTCGTGCATTAACTTTTATGATGGCGGAAGAATACATCTGCTTCAATTTTGTGTCAAAAACAACAAATATACCGAGAAGAGATTAGAACATTAGAAATATTTGGCTCTGGACGTTCTCGGTTGTTTCTACCCGTCACTTTCCATGGAAAGAAGAAATCCAAATATTTTACTGTCAAAGCATTTGTCTACTTGTTCCAAGACTGGGTGAATTATAGTGGTTGGTTTATCGTTTCCGCGTAAGCCAGTCAGATAGGGCCGATAGCAAAGGCCTACTCAGGCATTTGTATTTATTCAACACCCACGGGCCGAAGCTCTAATTTATACTGCAACTATACTGATCGAACCTTAGTTTAAATTTATAAGTGAGAGCGCACAAACGGGCGTTACCAATAGTTCAATAAGGTCAGTATTCTCAAATCCTCGATAACTTCTTAACAATTTTGTCTAATATTGGATCAAACTGTGGTATGGTTTTCAGGCACTTCCTAATGGTGCCGCAAGCTGCGAGTTTTCCACCATGTCGATATAATCAAGATAGCGCCATTTTCCCAAATTAACAATAGTGAGATTCGAACCGCGTTCTTATGACGTGAATACTAACGTTCCAATTATTCGCACACGCTCCTGTATTACATATTAAGTAAGACGATGGCTAAAGAAGCAGTTAGATTTGTTGTTGAATATTAATTCATATTATTTTTAAATTTCTTTATATTGTTAGTACATCATTTGATAGATTTATAGCCACTTCAACGCACAGAAAACTGTTTGATCGTATTTCAACGGCTACATTTTCTTTGGGCTCTGGATCCTGCATCTTACTGGATCGGAACAAAACTCCCTGGCGTTTTGAAGTTGATTTAATCACAACCTTTAGGAATTTGTACATAGATTTATTCACTCACATATCATTTGGAAAGGCTATTTCATCTGACATTGTTTCCTAATACTGTGAAAGTTATTTTTAATGGATAGACGTGTTTGATTTGATACCGCTGTCTTTTTTATATTAAACAATGAAATTAATAACAATCGGCCTAAATTGAGAAATTCCACAAAAGAAAAATTCGGCACCCTTCAGGTATCGTATCTGCGTCCATTTTTACCCCATTTTTCTTACGCCGAAGCGTGCCTCTGTCAGTTCGTACACGAAGCCTGATTGACATGACGGGATTAAAATAAACTGTTATAGAAGATATATTTTTCTCGTTGAGATTTCTACGGATTTATATCTGCTGTCTTCAGTTTTCTAACCGAAACATAAACTACGGTATTTTTTGGGAAATGATTTGTTATCCGACATTTTCCTTATTACTATGAAAGTTACTTTTAGTGGGTACACGTATTTAAGTTGTTACCGAAGGCTGAATTTTAATTAGTAAGGCGTTTCAATTTAGACAAGTTGTTATTAATTTCAATGTTTAATAAAATAAAGAGAGACCTGACTCAAACACGTATATCCATAAAAATAGCTTTTCTAGTAATATTAACGCATATGTATCATTTAGTTCCAGTAAATTTCGCCTTCTTTGAGGGAGCTTCATGTTTCTATCCTTCCAGAACTTGGCATCTTTCAAGGGGATGAACTTATGTAAGTGTTTTTTTTTAAACAGGTTTAGAAAACTGAAGTTGTTTCCATTAAGAGAATACTCTAGGCATCAAAATAAGTGGTAATCTGAAGTTGTAAGTTCAGGTTCGTACGCTGTCTTTAGTAGAACACAACAGGCAAGCTGCACCAGGTTCTTCTGAGCTTGAAAAGAGACATGAGATGCGACAATTATTCGATTGGAAAATTGCGTACACTTTGCACCGTTTAATTGCTCTTATTCAGTACAATCCCCTCAATCTTGGGGTACTTCACAATTGCAATTCCATCTCTGATTCAGTGTTCAAATGCAATCTTTAAAATAGGATGATCACAGACGTTGAAAAATAACTGGTTGACATTAATATGGAGCGAAAACTTCCTAGGTGAAAAAGAGTTACAGTTAACTGCTCCAAAAGCTGGTTTGTAAACAAATAAGATGATGTTGTCTATTTGTTGAAATTAGAAGGGCATTTTGTAGTACACATTCCTTCCGCAAAAAAACAGACTTTGAATTCATAAATGCCAACTTCTGAAAAAAGATACGAAATTTTGTTCTAGCCATTTACTTGTTTTATGCTACTATTATTATTGTATTATATTTCATTACATTACATCTTACTGCTTTGAAATCTGTTTCTGCCAACATCATTACATAAATTACTTTACAAAAAATTCTTTCTACTTGTATCTGATGATCTAATAGAAGTGCAGACATTTCTGTGTTGCATATGCAAAACCTTTGTGTGTTTTAATGCAATAACAATTTATTCCTAGTTTGAAATATTAAAATTTAATGCTATTTTGTTGTATTGTCTTATGTTTTAATGATAAGAAGCAAAATCCGACATTATTAATAATTAGCTTTTCTTTGTCCACATATTGAAGAAGCGGATTATCAGCGGTTTTAAATTAAGAAAAATGAAGCAACTTAATTACGGCAACTAGCGATATAACTATATTAATTTTTATGTAAAGATTATAATAAAAGCAAAATCAAAGGAAAAATATAGACATGCATTATATTTAGACATTAACTAGCATCAAAACTTGAAGCAAGGATCCAATGAGTAGACGTAAATGACTGACTTCTTTATGCATACCAGACTGAACTACATTACATCAAGCAATCCCTTCCTTTTGTCAGCTTTCACATAACAACAATAAAACTATACCGACAATGTTCACATCAACTAGTTTTGTTAAAATACATTCTTTTTCCTTCCATATACATCAGTAATATGTCTGGAGGAACTTATATCAAAGGGAATATCCTCGCTAACATCAAGCAATTCCTTCCTTTCCGGATTCTTATAGCTTTTATGGAATTCCATCTCAAGTTTTCTTAACTCTTTGCCAGTTCTATCAATCCTAAATCTATTTGATCACCATTAGGGCGAATGTAGACCGATAATGCGTTCAATCACCTGAACTATCACTATACATAACCATGTCTTTTAAGATGTCAGAGCTCTTCAGTTAGTATGTGACCATGGCTCACCACAGCTTCTCTTCTTTAAGTCTTCGAATTGCCATGACTTATATAGTGAACTGAATAGTTTTAATTTATCATTTTGAAAGTATGTAATTTATCATTTTTAAAGGAATAACAGTAATTTATCATTGTTAAAGGAATAACAGAAAATAGTTGGCAAACTCATATGCTTGAAAATAGGCCTATATGTTTTAAACTGCCATGTTCTCTCAGAATGCAGGCAATCATGTCTCGCCATTCCGTCCTTCCTTTATTATCGTTGAATTGTCATGAACCTTTTGGATCGAGCATGGTGTCGTTTCCTATTACATACTTTACTGTTTTGAATCCATCATTACTGTGACAAAAATAACAGAAAATAAGTGACAAACTCAATTAAGTCGACTCACTCTTGATCTCTTCATATTTCATTAGTAAAGAGGAAGTACTGTCACATTGGGGAACAAACGGTAGAAATGCTGCTTCCCCAATCACTATAATCTTAACCACTTCACGTCGAGGATGAACTACTACCTATCCTGCATGTCCTCATAATATGCACTTCTTACTTCCTATTTTGAGTCCTTACAATAACCTCATTTAATAACCTTCTCCCTTTAGTGGTTCTTGTGCCATATATTGGGGGAGTAATAGAGTAAAAGAAATTAAATTTGTTACTGATTAATGATGGCAGTTTTTAAATGAGAGGTAATTAAGCATTCTTTTGATGGACCAAATCCTTTCCGGGTGCATACATTTGTGGCTCTCCATAATTTCATGCGTTAATTCTTTGAGAAATTCTGACTTTTGACTATTGCTCACTGTCTCTGTTTTGTCATTCATTCACACGCAATCATTGAGTAGACGAGTCTCCATTTCCTCTCTTGGCTTCAACGTTAATTTCTTTTGGACCACTTTTCAAATCATGGTTCTCGGAAATTGCTGCCGGATATAGTTTATCATCACACGCGGGACTGTTTTAGTTGTATTCTCTTATTACTTGTCATTATGCACTTTTCAGTATTCTGCGTCATATTTTCTGTTGTCTTTCTAGACCTGGGTATGACGATAAATTACATCCGGCTGTAAGGCGTCTGATTGGGAGATTAAAGATGTTTTTTCCATGTCCACCCTGACCCGGGGTGTTAAAATCTTTTAGGTTCCCATCTATAAGCAAATAGTGAAGCTGCAAACAACAACAAAACATTATGAAATTACAAAGACACATTTTTGTTGTAAAAATAGAAGCAATATATTTTATACTAAACATACTAACAATACAAAGCAAACTGACCATCAATACATTTTATTGTAGAAATAACAGCAATAAATTTTATACAAAATGACAAACAATACATTTTATCTTCAGTTGAATGCATGCAATTGCGCTCAAAGTCAATGTAGTTGAATCCATAAAATTTTGTTTAAAATACAGTAGAATCCCAGACAACCGGACGAAAAGAAGGCCTTCTGAATATGCGGAATTGGTTACAAGTCCGGATATGACGGGTTATATTTAGATTAAAATAAAAGAACTGAAATCAAGTTTAACATTTATTTTCAATGTAAACAAAATAATGGTGAGTGAAATATAACGAAAATGATTTTAAGAAAAAGAAATAAATTATCTAATGTTAATGAAAATTCATTAAATTAAGTATGCCACGTATACAAAAAAATAATGTAACGATGATTTTTTAATCGCTGTTGCATGATGATTCTTTCTCTTCTAATAACATTCTCAACTTTTTCGCATTTTGTTTGGCTTTTGTTCTTGAATTTTTTAAACGAAAGACACTTTGTAAATCTGCATGCGTTATTGAAATCTTCATAGCTGAATGCTAGCTTTATTCTATAAAACTGACAACCTTTCAATAGCTTTTTCAATTGCAGTCCAGGTTTCAACACAATCATGCAGCTCGTCGGCATCTTGTTGCAAATGTGTATGGTTGTCATCCTTTCCTCTTATTCCCATCATCTTTTGCACTAATACAAGCCATTTGGGTGAAATAACCATCAGCAATTGTACAAAGTAAATTTCCTGAAAAACAGACATTTCAAATCAGTTACATATAACCCAAATAGTTCAAATATACACATTAAACTCATGTCTGGATGTGCAGGATCCCGGATACACGGCACACCGGATATGAGGGATTCCGGATATGAGAGATTCCAGATATGAGGGATTCCATTGTATTTCGATTTCGGCATTAAGTAACCCACAGAGGTTGATATGCTGCTAAACAAAATCAACCAACCAACTTTTGTCTCTTACAGCGTTAAAGAGTTACTTTTTTGTATCTGCTTGGCTCAGTTAGGAGCTATTATATAGCTTCTATATGATTCAGCTACTTTCGCTGGCAACTTGTCGGCTTATAATTAAATGTTCCCTATTCTTACCTTCCATTGTTACCGTGAGTTCCTTGAGTTTCCTTTCTGAGTTTGTTATCAACACGGTATCATCGACCTATTTGATGTAGTTAATATCTATCGATATGTGCGCGTGGCCGGGTGGTTAGTATGTTCTCTTTCCGATTATGAATCTCATCATGGTCGATTAATCAGGAGATAGACTTTTTGATATTATCGGCCAAGGGAAGCAATCCCAGCGTGCAGCATCTTTGGAAAGTACCTGAAAACTATACCACAAACTTTCTCGAACCTTGTGAATTATTTGGGAGTAGTCGATGGTTACCAAGAAGTCACACATCATCGTAACCGAGCGTTTGAGCGTACTGGCTTTGTTCAATCTGTTGATCACACCAAATAATGCCCCTCTGTAACTAAGATCCTCCAGACCCTAAAAGTCTGGAAAAATAGGGAAAATGCATATTTTCAAGAAATGAAATGTTCAATAGTTTATTGATATGGAATATTAACAAATAACATCTTCAATATTATTTCTATCATTCGTGATACAATGTTTGATGAGCTTTGGAAGATTCACGTGAACACGAAGAAATAACTTACTATTCCCATCAATTTTAGCACATTCACTCTTTACGCGTTCAATCAAGTCTATTGCAGCTGTGGTTTCCACTGAGAACTCTTTCTCTTTTAGCCTACTTCAGAAATATAAGTCAATTCTTTCTTCTTTTGACAAGACCATGTTTAATCTGTGGAGGTAAAAAATATAATTAATAAGATGTCCTATGTGTCCAGATGTTAGGGACACCCAGTATAGCACACTCTACGAGTGCTATTGGTATCCTGCAACCTAATATTATCTGCTACATTGCCTGTTCATGTGCGACTAAACACGCTTTCTCACCAAACTTTTCTGGTAAGGGTATACAGACATTAACAGGATTAAAAACTAAGAGTGTCAAAGACCTGCTTAAGCCTCTTTAGGATCAGGCGTCTGTAACAGGGATTGACTAACCGACCTAGTTGACAGACATACACGAATACGGGCGGCTACGTCCATCACAACTAACAATACATTCTAGTAGGTCCTTTAGTTTTGTTAGGATCGTCTCATTATTTTGATTGAATGAATGCCGTGACGAAACGCCTCCATTTCTTAATCTTGTTTCTGAGTTTGCGTAATCATTGGAGTCATTTTAATTGTGTTTTTAGTCTGTTTTTTGCCAACATCGACTCAATGGAGTTGGGTTTTCAGATTTATAGAATTAACAATAGACGTTTCTTTACCAGTGCGGCAAAGCAAACATCAAGCAGTTAATCCTTAAAAGATCAAAATTAATTGAATTCTCGAGCAAAATACAAGCATTTAAGTAACATTGTAACTGAACTAAGAATAGTGAGAAAGTTGCAGGATATATACATCTCAGATTTCGATAACTCTGACTAAATTATTCTAATGTATTGATGTGTGTGGTTTCAGACTCTTATCTGTAGCCGAAAAACACGTCCAATTCAATCTGGGTTGCGCTTTAGCGATTTGCGATTCGCAATCGTGCCTAAATCTACTCTAATTGGTTTTTATGTCCGGTTAAATGCCTTGCTTAGCATGCGGGAGTATTATTCCAAATACTCCCTTCTTCTCTACCCATCAACAATGCCTTAGAGAGAGAGAAAAAAAAAAAGAAACACTGATATTTAACAATTACTGCTTTTATTCTTCCTAAATGTGTCACCGTTCAAATTTAACAATATTCTCAGTTTCACTGTTATAATTCGTCGCTGTATGTAAGCGTGCCAAAAATTTCCCGAACCGACCAAGATGTTATTAAGAAAACTAATGACAATTCGTTACCTGGTCAGATTTTGCAAAATAAGCCATTGCGAGAAATATTTTTAGCGCTACTTCGGAGTGAACTAAAGTATGCCTTGATTTTTACGCATCCAATCTAAAGAAAGTGATCAATAATATTTCTGTATTGGTGAGTCTGTATTGGTCCGTGTTCTTAAAACTCACGGGAAGACCATCGGATAATCAGTATTCGGTGTCCAGGCAAGTAGAATGCGGTCCCTTGAGAATAAATTCGCATAATATATATAATAGTATATTGGAAATGAAAATAAAAGAAATCTAAACAGCTATAGCACATTTCTCTCATCCTTCAACATCAATACACGGAAAGCTATTCGTGAATATGAACGGATTTTGTTAAAAAAAGTTAGTAAACATAATGTCTGTTATTTATTCAATCAGATATGCCTAAAAGAGAATTTCTGCCTAAATACACAAATTTTAAATATATATATATATATATATATATATATATATATATATATATATATATATATATATATATATATATATATATATATATATTACATGAATAATTCATACAAAAAACAGATATGGAAGTTAATGATATAAATGGTGAGAATACATCTTCGCAAACAAATTTAATAAATGACATTAACCCCGAACCTGTAGATGAATGTTATGATCCCTGTTTATAAATTCCAGTTGCATAAGGTCTTTTTTATTTTTTACAAGCTTTCATCTGTGCATACAGATAACATCAGGTATGAAAATATATTTGTTTTTTACATCCAGGTAATAACAGAACAACGAAAGAATAGGTGTAATCCGAAAGATGTTTTAAGAAATGTGTTATTGTGAATTATAAGAAATGTTGGAGCGTGCAGTCGCAACGCTGAGGTTGAATTTTTAAATTTTAAGATTGTGCATTTTTGTACTGTTATGGGATCTTACCTGTAACGACAATGAACTCTTCCTGACACTATAAAGTCTGCGGCTCTGAGAACGAGTCGAGACAATAATAGTTCACTCTAAACCAGACTGACAGCAATACTAACACCTTCAACTTCTTGTATTATTATTCTGTTTAATATATCTGTTATTCCTACTTTTGTGTTCGTGTTGTTCTTCCTTGGTTCTAACCTTGGACCATAACAGTGGTGCGAGGATATTGGACCATAACAGTGGCGATGTGGACTGAAGAAACAAACTCTACGCGGAGAACTCTAAAAGTATATTGAACAAACGTATTTTACGCGTAGAATCCAAAAAAGTATACTGAAGAAACAAGTTCTACGCGGAGATTCTAAGAGACAAAAACTCTTTTGCTATCGGTCGCCCATAACAGAGGTAGCGAAAAAAAAATTCTACGCGAACATAACAAAAAAAGAGAACATTTTTTTTTGGACACCAACATTACAGTGGTAAGAAAGACACGAATTCTACACAGGAAAATGTTTTATAAAGTTCCAAAACAACAGGCTACAAAGAATTGAAGTCTACAAAAAGGAAAAATAGTTACACATAATTACGGTAAACATGAAAGACCTTAAGGCAGCCATATTGGAACTAATAAAAATGCAATTCGAGCAGCAACAGAAAAACGAAAAAAAGCATCTTGAACTACAAGAACTACTACTACGGGCAATAACAAATAACGGGCAAAATTCCAAAAATGAAACGACATTCTCGCAAAATGCTATATGGAGCTCTAGCGAAGACTTCACTTATGCACCGGACGAAGACAAAACCTTCGCGGTTTACTTCAGAAGATATGAAGATTTATATGAGTTTGATTGCGGGAATTGGTCAGACGCGAAAAAACTACGTCTACTACTGAGAAAACTAGGGTCAAGTAAATACACTAAATTCGTAGACTACATTCTACCGAGGAAAAAGAATGAGTTGACTTTCAAGGAAGCCGTGAAACTTCTAACATAATTATTTATTCCGAACACTTCACTATTCCACAAAAGGTGGAAATGTGTAAATCTAACAAAAAAGGATAGAGAAGACTATATAACATTCGCTTCCATAGTAAACAACATTGCGATGACTTTAAGTTATCTGAACTCAACCCGGACAATTTTAAATATTTGATATTCGTCCAAGGCCTGGTTTCGACTAAAGATGCAGAGATTTCTAACAAAACTTGAGAGTGAACCAGAATTGACGCTACAAAAATTGGCTGAAGAATGTCAGAGATGTATAAGCGTAAAAAAGGACTCGAAAGATATGGACGAGACTGGCCTCGCTTACATACGAAAAGTACAACGACAAACACGTTTTTGCCCCTCCTCAAAACAAACCAAACCAATTATTCTACTTCAACAACAAGACAAACCAATCTTTCTACTTCAAAAAATCAAATGAAATATCAGGAAAAACTACCACCCACTCCAAGCTATCGCTGTAGGACTTTGCATTCGTACAAAGATTGTCCATACCGCTTAAAGACTTGTCTGTCGTGCAATAAAGTGGGACCTAAAAGTTCTCATTGTTGAACTCGGAAAGAAAGCAGAAGCCGAGTAAGAGTCACTAGAACTGATCAAGCGGACGATACAAATATACGAAAATATGTACAAGTAGAAATGTTAAACAAAAAAGTCAGACTACAATTGGATTCCGGATCAGATTTAACAATTATTAACTTACAGATGTGGAAGAAGTTAAACGAACCGACCATGTTGAGAACCGATGAAATATCTAGGTCGGTAACAGGAAGAAAAATAAAATTTGAGGGAGAAGTTATTACAAATGTGACATTCAACAGAATGACCAAAAAATTAAAAATGTTTTCTTAAAAATACGGAAAATTTATTTGGAAATGACTGGATGCAGAAATTTGACCTCTGGGATTTACCAATGAATACGTTTTGCCAAGAAGTGAGAAGTTTATCGACCGAGGCAGATAAATTAAAGGAAAATTAAAAGAGAGTTTCCCCGAAGTATTTTCAGCTGGCCTCGGGAGGTGTAAAAAAAATGGCAGCAAAAATAGAATTAAAAGAAAATGTACAACCCATTTTCAAGTAGAAAAGGAATGTACCTTTTGCATCACTAGAAAAAATAGACTAAGAGTTGGATAGACTCGTTAAAACCGGTATATTGACAAAGGTAGAATATAGTCAATGGGCCGCACCTACGATTAAGTGAAAAAGAAATCGGGTGAGATACGAGTATGCGCTGATTTCTTGACGGGATTGAATGCAGCGATTGAGGATTATCACTATCCTCTCCCTACTCCAGAGGAAGTTTTCACAAAATTGAACGGAGGCAAACTTTTCTCAAAGATAGACTTGAGCGAAGCATACCTACAAGTACCAGTAGATGAGGAAAGCTCGACGTTGTGCATAAACACACACAAAGGATTATATAAGTTCCAAAGATTACCATTCAGGATCAAGGTCGCGCCCGCGATATTTCAGCAAATACTGGATATTATGCTAGGTGGATTGATTTTCACGATCGCATACCTTAATGACATCCTGATAAATAGCAAAATTATTGAACAACACTGGGAAGGTTTTCAGGAGAATACAAAACTACGCGTTTAAAGTAAAAGAGAATAAATGTGAGTTCTTTATGAAGGAAATAAAATATCTGGGCCATATTATTGACGAAGAAGGAAGACGACCAGACCCAGAAAGGGCAATGGCAATAAAAAACATGTCGGCTCCAAAAAACGTAGCCGAATTACAAAGTTTCTTGGGCTTAGTATATTATTACCAAGAATTTATTCCTAACATGCACAAATTACGCGCATTCTAAACGAACTGTTGAAGAAGGAAAAGTTTGGGAGTGGACAGATGAATGTCAGATAACGTTCGACAAAATGATTAAAACTGTAACAACAGATTTATTTTTAGCGCATTATGACCCAGAATCGGAAATAATAGTCGCGGGTGACGCGAGTCCCTATAGTGTTGGGGCATGTATACTTCATAAAATGTCGGATGGAACACTAAAAGCCATCGCACATTCTACAAGAACATTGCTACCAGCCGAACAAAATTACTCGCAAATCGAAAAAGAAGCGCTGGTGATTATTTTTGCGGTTACAGGATTCCACAGATATATTTACGGCAGATTTTTTACCTTACAGACGGACCACAAGCCGTTATTGACAATATTTAGATCAAAGAAAGGTCTACCTGTCTACACTGCGAATAGATTGCTAAGATGGGGTACAATTTTATTGAACTATAACTTTAAATTGGAGTATCTTCCATCAAACAAAATCGGGTATGCAGATGGTCTTTCGAGCCTAATACCAAAGAAAACGGAGCCATTAGAAGATTCCGTAATTCCGTAAAAGAGCACTAAGGAAAGCTTATGACGTGCCAAAAGAAAAGGCTTTGCAACAATTCTAGCAAGTATGTCGAATTACACCAAACAGTACTACGCCATCGTTATTATTACCCGCGGAAGTGATGTTCGCCCGAGAGATTAGATCGGTATTCGACAAATTACTACCAAAACAAACAAAGCAATCACCAACGTCGTTTGTACCAAAAAGAAAATTTAACCCAGGAGAGAAAGTTTTTTTAAAGTGTACAAAAATAATACATCCTACTGGGAGCAAGGTACAATAGAAAAACGAATCGGGAACGTCGTTTACATAATTCAGGGTCCGAAGTTCTCGCATAAAAGGCATTTAAATCAAATAAGAAAGAGACTGTTAGAGGATTCTAACGGTCCACCTCAGAAAGAGGAAGAAGTGATGGACACGATATTCGAGACATTCGATAAGCAAAGGCCTCAAACAATATCAGAACCGCGAAAATCTAACAGGAAAAGAAAATTTACAGAGTCTTTGATGATAAAACCAAAGAGAAAAAAATATTAAAGACCCCTGCGAGGCAAAGACTTTGGGAGGGGGTGTTTTGGGATCTTACCTGTAACGACAATGAACTCTTCCTGACACTATAAAGACTGCGCCTCTCAAGAGAGACGAAAGAGAGGAAGTGTAACGAGTCGAGAGAGAGCGAGTCGAGACAATAGTAATGCACACTAAACCAGACTGCCAGTCATACTAACACCTTCAACTTTTTGTATCATTATTCTGTTTAATATATCTTTGTTATTCCTACTCTGGTGTTCGTGTTGTTTTTCCTTGGTCCTAACCTTGGACCATAACAATGGTGCGAGGATATTGGATTATAACATGTACTAAAATGGTAATAGGAGAATTCTTTTGTACTGGTAGGTTTTTCAGTCAATATGGCATGAACTAAATTGTTCAATAAATAGAGGAATGCTACAGTTATTATTTGAAAGTCGGTTCAGTTATTTTAATATTAAGTATGTGGTGCAGTTCAATTTACAATACATTAATCTTTCATACAAAAACATATATGGAAGTTAATGATATAAATGGCGAGAATACATCTTCGCAACAAATTTAATAAATGACATTAACCCCGAACATGTAGATAAATGTTTATGAATTCCAGTTGCATAAGGTCTATTTTAATTTTTTTACAAGGTTTCATCTGTGCATACAGATATCATCAGGTATGGAAATATATTTGTTTTTTACATCCAGGTAATAACAGGACAACTGAATTTAGTTCATGCCACATTGACTGAAAAAACTACCAGTACAAAAGAATTCTCCTATTACCATATTAGTACAAAAACGCACAATCTTAAAAAAATTTCTCCAAAATTTCTTACAATTAACAATAACACATTTCTTAAAACATCTCTCGGATTACATCTATTCTTTCGTTTGCCTGTTATTACCTTGATGTAAAAAACAAATATATTTTCATACCTGATGATATCTGTATGCACAGATGAAAGCTTGTAAAAAAATTGAAATAGACCTTATGCAACTGGAATTTGTAAATTGAACTGCACCACATACTAGATATATATATATATAAATATATATATACATATATATATATATATATATATATATATATATATATGATAAATATATCGTTTTATGTTTTTATGATATTCTATATGTATGGGTTAAAATTCGCAATATCAGTGATAGATAGTATATAAATATAAAAGTGGAATAAAACAACAAGTAAAATACCTTGCTTGCTTTTCTAAATATTTGGTATAAAAGGGAATTTGGCAGATAGGAAAAAAAGACAAAAATGTTAAGATTTACGAAGGATAAGAAGTCGTGGTTAGATGATCGCTCAAGCTCTGAAGCAAATTGCCAAAAAATGAAGTATATTCTTTAAGATTATTTTGCAATGTGAAATCGCTCAATGATCAGAATATCTCGCTACTATTCTATTAAACAAAACGATCTTTCCCTCTTGTGGCAACGAATATATTCATTTTCATGTTCTTCGGAATCGTTTACGCTCTTATAAATAATGATTTGCTTGGTTCATTTTTTATTGTATTGTGCAAAATTATCCATGTGTGTGTTCTAATTCTAAATCAAGGATACCTTTTTCATATTCAAAACATAACAAGAGCGATTCAAATATTTTCGCGCGTAAATATTGATTTGCACACGCATGCCCAAAATAAAAATTTCTATAAATATTGGATACGTTAAAGTGTCATTGCTGAAAAATTGCAATCCACTTCGAATGACAACGCCTCTGCATTCGTTCATAACATACATATTTCGAGATTTCTGTACCCCCATATTCTACGATACACTCATAAACACACACGCGCACGAACACATACACACTCTTTTTTCTTTCCTCTCTCTCACACGTACAGTCTCTTTCATACACGTGTGTATGGATGTGATGTATATTTTTCTCCTGTATCATTTTCCGGATTTTCCTATTTGAATTTTCCGACAAATGATAATTCTTTTAATTTAATGAATGATTAACTCTCTTGCGAATTTCATGATTATAAAATACATTGTGGAATTCCTCCTGCTGTCTCGTTAAAAAAGTGGTTTTATCAACATTAACAAAATATAAAAATCTTAATGCAGATCATTATTTAAAGAAGTAAGAGGGTACAAATAAAAAGATTAGAAACTGACAAGGTTTTTGCATTTCATTCAAGTTAAAGAAAAGACAGCGATGTCGTCTACTCTGTGTTCACTATCATTCCCACTATTATATAATGTTTCTTTTCTTGCTAATACCAACAAGCGTCTCTGATATAATTTTTCTTCATTCTTTTTTCTCACTTAAAACAGAATGATCCATTATTCATCTAAGGTAATGACAGAGCGTAATTCACATGCTAATCGTCTTATTAACAGATGAATTATGATATATAAGTATAAGGATAACTATATAAATATGTACAGAATATGTTTACCGATCTTGATTTATTTGTATGTGCAAAATATTCAGAATTGCATACATCGATGCTTTAACTGGAAGGAAAAAAGCTTTTATTTCAAGAGACAAAAGAAAATTCACTAAAACAGTTTCCACTGAGTGAAAACAGCGTTTTATTTCGCTGTTTAGTATTTTTCCTAACATCCCTATTGAGAATGCCAAATTAAAATATTCCATATCATTCTTTGGACAAAGAAAAAACATCCTCTTTAGCAACATGCATGCATACTTAAAGAAACTTTTCACGATATATATATATATATATATATATATATATATATATATATATATATATATATATATATATCAAGCCTACCCCAAAAAAGTGGCATCATTTTTTAGTCTAATAATATAGTCAATTCTCGCTCAAATAATCTCAGCTTTTAACAAAATGTATAAAACTAAAAGAGTTGACTGAGAATCTACCAGGAGGATGGATCAGGTGTGCCACCTGTTATCTCCGCATCTATCGGTAAATGGTAAGACAAGACTGGGTCACATAGCCTTGAGTGGCAACCGATCTAGGAGACGGACAACTCTGAATTCAAATCCTGAGAATAGACCTATGTCTCATAATTGGTAATCGTGTGGAACAGAAAGTCTCCATTGCCTGTATCTTCACAGAAAACGAAAGTAAATATTTACGCACTGAAACAATTACTTGGAATCCATTAAATCTCCGGTAGGAAATTTAATGAACTACCAACTTCCGAAATCAAGTTCAACAGTCATATCACAAAGTCTGTTCTAATTATCATCTTTCAGTGTCCTCAATGTTTTCTTCTGTTGTTAGTAATAGGGAAAATCCGGAACAAAGCATATTCTACCAATTCCTTCTATATTCTGTTAACATTCTAAACCTGAACTCTATCTTTTTCTGACGCATTACAAGTTTACCATATTGATTACTGTTTTTTTAAACCGGTGTTTACCGGAACCATAGGGTTCAACAAAAGTTGATAGCTGTTCCGCGAGAAACAACGATACATGAGCTAATGAACTTTTCAATAATGTTTGTTTGAATGGTATATTCATACTTTAACTATACACTTTCGACATATTGTTGAAAATAGTTGGTTATTATAATAAAGGATTCAACCTCTTATCTTATTTAAAATGATAATAAGGAAATGTATTTAGCGATGTATGTATTGCATTAGTGTGTAACCGCCTTCACTGTTTAGTGGACAGGAAAAGTACGTGACTGATTCGTTTAACATTGAGTGTCTCACTAGAGTACAGGGCGGATGAACGCTGTCCATATATTGTTTTTAGCACGTTAAATACGATAAATATATATAAAAAAAGAAAGATATTATTAATGGTATATAATACGTTTTATGAAGTGTTTCCTTGAGACATGAAAACTATTTCATAGGTCCCAAATAGGGAAAATATTGAAAAAATCTGATATAAAACAACAAATTTTAGACTGGATGTTATCACAAATGCGTACAATAAAAATCTCTTCTAATTGTTACAAGAATTGTGACATGCACCTGTTGCACTGTACACAATGGTGTATCTACTATGAAGCTTAAGATTCAGGATTTCTAATCACAGATGGACCCTTCAAGCAACTTTTTGAAAGTTAATTTTTCAACAAAATCAATGCATTCTAAAGTGTTTGTTATTAATTTAAGGTCATTTAATTGACAGAATCATAAGCCAATGGATTGAAGTAGCTAATACTGGGCTTAGAATAAGCTCTAATACCTATTTCATAAGGCCTCACCCCACCCTGCAATTACAATTTTTTCGGGGCTTCTAGCGCCACAAACCTCGCTGTCTGAATTCGCCAGAATTTATCAATAGCTTACATTTTGGCAGTTGGATCCTCGAATCTAGTTGCTGGTTTCGAAAAGGGTCCATATATGTTCGAATATCAGAGTCCCGAAAATGCAGGTCCGCCATTGATTGTATTTATAACTTTCAAATTGTTTTAATTCCGCTTGTTGTAAGACTTACTTTTAGAATACCACACGTACAGGTCGTATCGAGTAAATCATAGTCGACTAATATTCGTCTATATTACAGTAAGCCCTCACACAAATTTAGAAGATCACTATGGAGTTATTAATACTAATATTGACCCCAATAAATACTAATCAGAAGTCCACTCTATACATCATATACAAGATGAATTTCCTTAATGAATTAAATATCCTAGTATAAGTATGGATTTTCACAATCTGACAGTATCGATTTTGTACTAATTTTCACATATTTTAAAGTTCGAAATGTCTCAAGTTAGAGGCAGAAGAAAGATTATACTAAATGAATCATACAGCGTTAGTTTCCTTCGTTTAAGGGAATGGCCAGTTCAGTAATAACTTTATTTTTTTAATTTCTGAAAATCACCGTTCACTATTCTGCGGTCTGTTAAATTTTGTCTTTAATTTATGTTGACACCCTCCCCCAATAAGCGACTCATATCGTGCTCAACACTATTCTGATGTCTCATATTTCTTCTTTTTTTTCTTGACTACTTGTTCTTATAGTTCGGTCAGAGTTCTTTCTGGAGCTGCGATCAACAGAGATATTTTCTGCTTAGCGTATGTTTTAATGTGTCATTCATTGAAGATAAATCTTAACAGGCCTTCTGGCCTTCTAAATAGCATAATCTCTCAGTACACGTAATTTTTATTTTATTTTTTGACATGCAATTAACAGGTTTTCCTTCTGCGTGCAAGCGGTATATTACGTATTGTTTATGCATCGACTAAACTTTCTTAATATTTTAATGCATTTGTGTTTTATTTTTTGGCTCTTTTACTGTTCGCAATGGTGACGAAAATTGCATTTCTGGTGCCAGTCTTGAACAAAGCAATATTATTCTTGATCTATTTATTTTCGGTCCAATTATAAATTTTGGAACAAAAATGGACTTTAACTTTGGTTAAAATATTTTTGAAAAATACATTTATTTACTCGTGCGAAAAATTGTCAAATCCATTCAAAGTTCACGTCGTATGTACATCACTATCCATCGATTCTACTTTAACCGATTCTCCCTTAGACCTTTTTTGTTGAGTCATTTAACCTCAAACAACGCGATAAATTCATTAATATCCAAGGGGTTACTGTAAGTGAAGGAAACTGGCAAAACCTTATTAAGGAGAGGGGAAAGTAAAAAAGAAACATTAAAAAATAGAGAATTCAAGGGGATATAATATGGCGATTGACATTGTATTTAAAATTTAGATGATCGTAGTTAACAGCAAAGGAAGAAGTTAAAAGAGGTTTCCACAGGAATGAATTACAAGAGAAGCAACCGTTACAATAGAACTTACGGTTACATTTAACAATTTCAACAGTAAAATCTTTAGACCGATCTGCCTATCAAGGTCTACACTTAAATTCGTGAAGTCGAGGAAAACACAAAAATAATAGTTGCCATTTAAATATTTTAGAAATATCACTACATTACGGCACGGGGAAAGTGACTGAAGACGAAATGCCAGTCGGGGACCGATAACATTGAAAATTCTTTGGATTTTGTCAAGAATTTCCAGATACATAGCAGACGCATCACACCAGATGTGGCAGCAATACATTTGCTCGAAACATACATGATAGATTTTGGCGACAGTAATTTTGTAGCATGACGCAGTAAACCAGCTTTCTTGCAGTAGCCAATTCAGTATAATAATTACGACTGATGTCAGTAAAAGCGCTTTTGCTCGAAAAGGCGAAAAAAGTTACTCTCCTGTAGATTAACCTCAGCCGTGCTAATGGGCGACATAAAAGGTTCTCTAAGACGATTAAAAGAGACAAGTTTAATTTTGGAGGCGTTAAAATTAAGAAATCCATCTCTTGCACCAATTAACAAAAGATTGAATGACATTTTCGAGATGATTTACTAATTATTTCTTTTTATTGAACTTAAAAGGCTTAGCGTTAAAACAAGTGTACATGCTTGTGTTATCAACGTAGATGCCGAGTCGAGATCTGATGTTTTCAAGTTCAAGTATGGAATAGCAATTATGTTAAAACGGAAATCTGTTTTCTTTGTTTATGTAAGTTGTCAGCAATTAATAAGCTTTTGAATAGGTTTAAAATCATTGCGCTCAATGAGAAATAAGCTACACCATCCACATGAAAATAAGAAGAAAAATGTGTAGGAAAAAAGAAAAATATAAACGAATATTTCTTAACTCTCCTTCCATACATACTATTTGCATAATGGCTGTTCGTAAAAATAGTTCAATTTTATTTTAAGAAACGCTTTTCATAGATTTTATTAAAGTATATATCTCGATTATAAAATCACGATTAGTATTTCAAGGCAGTGTTTCAGAAATAAATCATTTTGAAGAAATAAAAAAATATTGATTTAACGAAAATCACTTTTCAACGGAGGCATCTATTTTTCGCAACACAAATGTGTACATAACGTTTTATTTAAAAAAGCAAATAAAATTAATCCAAACCAAATTATTTATTTTAATTTATTTTTGGAGCAACTATTATTTTCCAATTCAATGTCTTTCCATTTCGTATTTTGGATGAAAATGTTTACTTTTACTTATATTAAAACTAAATTATGTTTTGTTAAGTATTCATTAAATAAAATAAAATATCTGAATTAGAAACATCGTTTAAGTCAATATTTTATAATCGATCTGGTGTCGCTCTATGTTTGCTCTCTCTCTCTGCAACCCGATCTGTATTTGGACCACAATTAAAATTATTGTTTCTATTCCACAAATCATGAGCATGAGAAATACACATGGTAATACACTGGTAATATATAAATATCTTTTCTACTCTGAATGACTTTTGAACCCGTGATACTTTTCCTTATTTCAAGGCCTCAAGAATTGTTCTTTCATCATCATCGACTAGACCCTGAATTTTATCCAGTCATTATAAACTGTTTCACTCTTAATGACGTTTTTTGCTTTTACTTTGAACGTCTATTGGGACCTAAGGTTACACCAGACCCCATGTGGAACGCACATATACGATCCATCACGAATGATACTGAAAATCTTTTCAGCATTCAGTACATCTTCGGAACCTAGCAGATATCTTCTGCCATGATTTAGAATTACAATAGTCAAAGCTGACCCAAAATAGACTATTACTGCCATATCTCGTCTGGAGATACCCAGTCTTCAGTCTCCAGGATTCCTCTTTTATGTGTAGATTCACCTCAGAACGTAGTGCAATCATGGCTCTGAACAATGTTTATATGACCCTGTAGGGGATGACATATTTTCCACTATCAATTCTCTTTGCCAAAAAGGCAACATGGCAAGCCTATTGCTACTTACACGACAAATGGTACAGGGGTAGGCCACCATTTGGAGAAGCAGGACAGACAGCTATGCAGTGTTTCAGAGGAGGGCCATGATATCAAATATACTATAATAAATTATCCCGAGCTCACACTGTTCCATTCAGAAGGCTATCCTGGTCTGGAGGTTTAAAGAATGACAATGAATTAAATGTTATATTATTTAAACAAAGTTCTTTATTTTACTGCCGTTTAATATTTTAAACTTTTTTCACGGTAATGGTTTCTTGACAAGTTAAGCAAGCACATTTTCGGATGTGATCAATGAAAAATGTCTAACCTTCTTTAAAATATTGGCAGTCGAAAACCACTTTTCTTTTCTAATTTTCATTGGGCTTGCTTTTGTTCAGACAAAAGGGAATTCTGGAAAGGAATGAAAAGAGTACTGTAATCAGAATGGAGAAATAAGAAACAATGAGAACAGATGTAAATACAATATAATAGACCAGGTTTGCCATAGGGTTTTGTGAAACCGGTTTTGTCCTAATTGTAACATTACACTATTCAACATAAAATATTAAACAGATTTTTGTGATTTCAGTGAACACTCGTTGCCACTTTTGTGATGCCAACGAATACTCGCTGTCACTTTCGTAATGATCGTTGTAGTAGAGACTTTGTAATCGCAGATACAACTATAGTAACGCCGTTGAACAATACTGGTGTCAGACGCCTTCGAATAACACTCTTACTAATAGTACTTGCTCGATAGTACTCGTTCAAATAGTAACCACTGAATAGTGATCCGAATAGTAATCCGTATAGTGATCAGTATAGAGAAATAGTATAGTGAATAGTATAGAGAATAGCGACTAGTATAGTAATAGAGGATAGTGTAGAAATAGTGATCAGTTAGACGCCACGCTAATTCCCATATATACATTTCCTTTACCATTACGTGATCTACTTATTCAAAATGAGATGACCTATGTTTGCTCTCTGCTGATCTGTATTCAAACACCAGTGCCGGCAACGGCACTTTATTCCTATATAACACAAATATTAATTATTGTCAGTTGTTTTATCGCCAGACATCAAACTCAAATGAAAAACTCTGTGGGGGATAGGCAGTAGCTTTTTCTAGGTTCAAAATCTTAAAGTGAACAACTATATCTGTATTCCATATTAATTAGATAATTAATGTGCAGGTGTTAAGTTGGCAGGCGGGATAAAAATCCTTCGTGTGCCGGATATGGTCCAGGGGTTGGCGATTTCCGATCCATGCTTTAGTGTCAACAACTCAGACGTTACTTGCTACATTTACAGGGTTTAATCCCACTTATTTCCACCGTATTCCATTGATAAAATGGATGCGTCACTTAGCTTTTTCGCAATAACCGCCCTTTATGGATCAGACTCCCGCGTGGATTTTTCCCTGATCGGTACAATATAAGCCTTTTAGTATAGGATGAATCGTTATCTATTTCTCCATGTCCTTATAAACGTCCCTTCCTACTATTACATTCATAACACGAAATTCATATTGTTACACTCTATTTTGAGTGATTCTTGGACCTCATATTTGTTGAACATTAGTATAAGAAAACAAAACTGTCATGTTCAAGGGATCTAAGCCAACAGCACCGAGACAAGTGCAGGAACGATTTCTTCATTGAGCGGACATGATAGCCAACCCGATGAACACCGTGGCCTGTTTGATTATTATTGTTGTCCGATGACAGTCTTGTACGAGAACGACAAAATCCGTGAGAGATAACCTGATGTTCACGTGCAGGTAAGACAACAAGACTGTGTGAGATTAGTGAAATAACTTTCTGAGTTACGGTCATCAACTCCAGAATACTACCGGATGTTGCTACAATCTTTTGATGAAGTGAGGTTGTCACAGTGATTAGATGCTGTCAGCTTTTCTCTCAAAAATATATCTGACAAACGTTCATTGTGATCATCGTAAACCATTCAGGTTATCAAAATTAACTATGGAAGGAAATACCATTTCCATTTATCTAAAGAAGTACAGATCAACAACTTCAAAACGAAAAAATGTAGGTATGGTTTTATCTTGTTTGTGGTAATTTATGGCATTGGAACTTTGTTTATAAATCACAGGGTTTCCTCACATTTTTAAGTTATGAGCTTGCCTCGGTGTAGATAATCCTACTAGAAAACTTTACTTTGTATTTCAAGGTTTTGCATCAACAAGGGTTTGAAGCTCTCATGAAGAGCAAGGGGCAGAGCTTGGCAAAAGCAATTTAGATCCTACCCGGAAACATTATCACCTGAAGAGATTTTTAACTAAACATATTTGTCTTTTATCCTAAGTTTCACTTGAAGTCTATTAAGTAAAGTTATATATATATATATATATATATATATATATATATATATATATATATATATATATATATATATATATATAAGGCCTCAGTAATAGGTCAGAATATGTATAAAAGTGCTTTGTATTGAAGGATATATAAAATCATTTATTAATTATTAGAGAATATATAAAAACGCTTAGTAAGTATTACATAATATAGAAAATTGCATAATCGCTATAAGTGAATGTAGGAAACGGCATAGAATGTAGAAAAATATAAAAATAAACGTAGTCGGTATAAGAGAATATATAAGTATAATAAAATATAGAAAAGAAAGTTCGTAGCAACAAAGAGTTAACCAGTTTATGACAACAAAGTATTAAGTGGTTCACGTGTCAGGGATTTAATTTTATTGGGCCTTAGTGGCAGTCCCAAAAAATTCAATGTACAAGGATTAAATCTGTGAGTGTGTTGAAAAAGTTTTATGGTTTCCTCTATTGTGAAATGTTTAGGATAAACAATAATTGTAATTTCCTATTCAGTGTACGTATTTCCAGATTTTTCCTATCTATCTATCTATCTATCTATCTATCTATATATATATATATATATATATATATATATATATATATATATATATATATATATTCAAAGTCCCTTGATGAAGAGATCATTTCCAAACCTACAGATCGTTTTGGAAAAGAGTGCCATCGATTCTGAAATGGCAGGGGAAATTTCATGAAAATTAACCTTTATGTATAGCGAACTATAGTAATTACAACACTCATCGATGTTTCCGAATCCTGGAACAACTACTGGAACCATATTTGCAATCTGCGTCTATAATCTGGATGACAAAATATCTAATATTAATCTATTTTCAACCTGCGAAATTGGAAACATGGATATTTCTAAGACAATCTCAAGTTCATATTATGCAAATGAGTGACGAAAATAGATCGAAAATGCTAATTTACAAACAATTGCATGACTTTTCACGAAAAGCGAAAAAACAATGTTGATGTAGGAGGATTAACTTAAGCAAAACATAAATTCTCTTGACATCCCTCTATTATCATTTGAAAAAGTGCTGTCTGTACAAAGTGGAGATGTATGGGCATAAAGGGTATATAACTTATGAGCGGTGAAACATTGGAATCTATGTATTACAAAGCAGATCATCAAACAAAGCTTTAATATTCCTGCAGGATTCATTAGAGGTCTTGTTTCTTGTATAGTACGTAGGATGTGCGGGTCTCAAGATGTCTTTGCCATTGAAGGCATAAACAAATAGATGCATCAAGGACAAGACATTCTGGTGACCATGCCTTAGTCCGAAATAGAATAAAGCAGTTAGCGCGCACGCACACACACACACACACACACACACACACACACACACACACACACACACACACACACATGCACACACATATATATATGTGTTAACACAGTGAAATAATTCTCCAGCAAATGTGTGAGAAAGTAAGGTAATAATATAATATAATATAATATAATATAATATAATATAATGTAAGCAAAAAGTTGCAACTGGAATCTTTAATTTATAGTTATAGACTAGTTCCTATAGTTAACGAAAGTGTACAATTTAGTCCACAATATCCCCATTTTTGGGACTACTACATTTTATAAATATTTTATTTTTATTAGTATTAGTATTAGTATCCCCCTCCTCTTTCTGGAGAGTTCGCCAACCTACTTGACTCTGTAGCCTTTCCGCCTTGGATTCCCTTCCAGTTCATTAGTCCGCTTTCTTTTTCTGGAAATTCTCCTTGTAGGTTCCACAACTTGTTGTGGAGCGGGCATATCGAAAACATCATATAACATTTTTATCGGTTCTGTCAATATCTTCCATCGATGTAACTTTTCCTCAGTTGTTTATGGTAACTTTTATGTTCAAATCTTTTCTCTTTTATCATTTTCCCCGATTATTGCTGATATTATGCAGTCTTCCCACGTTTCTTCAAAATTAAAAAGAACATTTTATCGTCGACCTTGAAACTTTTGGTGTCGTTTTTGTTAGTTGTTCGTGTTTGATGGTAAATTTTCGAACACCGATTTTACTTTTTATAGCAAATATTAATTCGACCAACGACATGCCTGATTGTCTATTGTGGTTAGGTGTTACACGGTAAACTCTCAGAAAATTTTGAAGTGCTTCCACATATAATTTCTTAAGACTTGATTTCTTCAACGCTCTTTTGAACGTTCCCGGAAACCGTTCCGCTTGTCCGTTCGTCCTTGGGTGATACGGCGGGGTCGTAATTTTCTCAATGGAAAACTTCTTACAAAAGTTTTCGCATTCTTTACTCGTGAACTTCGTTCCGTTATCATAGATTATGGTATGCCATATCTCGCAAACATTTAATGCGAGAACTTCACTGTCACTGAAGATGTTGGATTATTGCACTTATAAATTTAGTGTAACTATCAACTACCACAAAATAAAATGATCCATTCATAGGACCTGCAAATTCTATATGCAGTGTTGACTACGGCATGTCCATGTTCGGCCGAGGTCCTATCTTTTTGATAGGTAGTTTTGATGCCAGAGCACATCTGCAAGCTTTCACAGTTTTTTCAATATCTTGGTCCATTCTGGTTTATTATATGAAAATTCTCATCTGAGATTTCATTCTTGAAATACCAGGATGTCCGCTATGAAAACCCTTCAAATTCGCTTCTATAACCCTTTGCCTGAAAATTACTCCACCGTTGCATTGCGAGTAAGTGTTCTTTTCTACTTTTCTTCAATTGTTTTCTTTTTTTCATTTTCGCAATAATGACTTCATATACCGCTTTTTTCTTTTATTAGTTCCAGGGTAACTGGTAATAATCGTACTACGTTGCACAAAATTACTTTTTTAAATTTCCATTTCGATTTTTAATGCTGCAATGACCGTGTCCTCAAATGATCCCGCATTTTTAGGTATTAATCTAGATAATCCATCCGCATCTCCTAATTTCTTGGACAGTTGGTACTCCATTGTAAAACCATAGTTTAATAAGATGGTACCCTCGCGTTTTACTCTATCAGCTGTATGCGTAGATCTTCCTTTCCGTGAACCATATATTGTTAATATAGGTCTGTGGTCTGTTTGCAACCTAAAATTTCTTCCATGAATAAATTTATGAAATTTCTTCAAAGCGAATATAATTGATAGATTCCTTTTCTATCTGGCTGTGATTTTTCTCTGCTGGTAGAAGTGAGTGAGAAGCATGAACGAAGACTTTCATGTTACCGCCATTGTATTTGTGTGAAATCAATACTGTACTCACTAGCGTCTGACGCCACTACAATTTCTGCTTTTGAATCGTAGTGTGCTCATGATAATTCTGACGTAAGTCCTTTTTTTATTTCGTCAAAAGCCTTTTCATAATAATTCCAGTCTTACTTGACTCCGTTTTTAAGTAGATCGTTCAGTGGAGACCACAAATTATAAATATTATGTACATATATTTTATAGTAATTAGCCAGTCCTAGAAAACTTGTAATATAGTCACGTTCGTTGGTGGAAGCGTATTTTTAATTGCATGTGCTCTCTACGGATCTGGTTGACAACCATTTTTATTAATAATTTGAAGAAGGTATTTAATTTTTGGCGAAAACAATTTGTCTTTTTCTTTACTGAGCTTGAATCCGTACTCTTATTTTTCCGAACTTGTTTTCCCATGTCCATCATGTTCTTTAGATACACTTTTGATTAAAATGCCTTCCAGATACGCCACTGCAAAATCGCAGTCCGCCAGCATGTTATCCATAGCTACTTGAAAAATAGCTAGTGCTACATTTATGCCAAAAGGAAGTCGGTTAAACTTATATAATCTTTTGTGTGTATTTATAGTTGTTAATTCTGATCATTCATTTTCAGCATGAATTTGTAAATACGCTTCAGAGAGATCTAGCTTTGAAAATATTCTTCCCCATTTAACTTCGAAGACATTTCCTTTAGACTTGGCAATGGATAGTTATGTGTTTCCAAACAAATCTTTAATCCTGTCGAGAAATCAGCGCAAACACGAAATTTATTACTTTTTTTTACGTACGCCGCTGGTACAGCCCATTTTGAATGGTTAATTTTTCTGTTATACAAATTCTTTCGAGCCTGTCCAACTCTTCGTTGACTTGTTCCAATGCTACGAATGGTACCCGCCGTTTCGGCTGAAATACTGGCATCGCACCTTTTTTCACTTGAAATTCTGCCTTGAATTTCGGACACTGACCCAGTTTATTTGACAGAACATGTGGAAAACATTTTTTAAATTCTTCCTTAAGATTTTCACTTTTTAAATTGGGCGCTTCTCCATTTACGTTTTTTTTTCAATAAACGTCTACCGACAAATCCCAAAGTTGAAATAGTTGCATTCAGTCATTACCGAATAAACTGATAATATGTTTACTACATAAGCTTTAGTTTTTACAAGATTATTACGGAATGAGAAATTAAAAGACATTTCTCAGGAAAAAAAATTCTCACCAGAAACTGAAATCATGACTTTGGAACTTCCAATTTCCTTCTACTGATGATTGAAATTTTACTATCAGTGTCCAGTAGCATTTTCTCACCTACATTATATATTTTCCCATTCAAAAATTTTCTTTCATCTTCTGTGACCATTTTTTCCGTCGTAATGTTATGTACGAATTTCTTCCTGTGATAATTTTTTCTTGGTTTGGTTATCTAGCGTGACTTTCATCAAACTTGTAACATTCTGCATTTTTAAATGTACATACTTTCCCAACATGTAATTTACCACATGTGAAACATGGATTTATTCTCCTTTTTGTACATGTATCGTTTAGTTGTACCAACGCACATTCTCTTCTAAATTTCTTCAGCATAATGTTTCAGACTTAGAATTATCTGGCTAACGTCCACTATTAAATGCAATGAAATATAACTGTTTTTTTCCAGTTTACTTTCAGATTTCAGCATCTTTTTAATTGTTAAACCTTAAACGAAAATTAACCCTTTGAACCTATCTGGAGTGATTTCCTTTATTCTAAACTTTCCAAATTCTTTGTTCACGATTCCATCTTACGTGACAAAATCTTCGTCCTTTTTTTTGTTAGATTTATGCACATCCAACGAGCATTAAACAGAAAGCTCTTGTTACGAAAGATTTTCGACAGAATGTGCATCGTTTCTTCAAACTCGATTTCACCTGTTTATTTTTTTGGTAATATGTAGTTGCAGTGTTTTTCTTACTTTATCGGAGCTATTTTCCTCAGCAACAATCTCGTCTTTCTTTCATCGTCCCAGCCGCTGCATTTCTGACTCAACATTTGTTTTTATCTGCCAAATTACGCGGAAAAAGTCAGACAAATTACGATATGGTGTTTTCGGCAGTGTCTGGCATAAGAGACATTAACGAAGTTTTGTTTCCTTCAGAATTATATCCACAACTCCTGTTGTTGTTTTTGTAGTTTTAGCAACTGTTGATTTTGTTGTTGCTGTTTCTAGTGTTGCTGTTGAATTTCAAATATCGAAGCAAAAATATACTCCATATTCGCAACAATACATTTTTTCTACACCCAAGAGAAATAGTTTTTCCTTCTACACAACAACAAAAATAATTAAAACCAACGTGGTTTAAATAATTGTCGTCAGCCATATCCTTGTTCCCGAAGCAACAAGTATATTTTTCCGTACTTGTTCACTCATTATGTGTTTTCAAAATCCTCCAGTATGAGTTCCGGAATCCGCCTAACTGTTATAAGTCGTAAGAGTTCTGAATCCTCGTCACATCGGTTATAAATCGCCTTATCGTCAATGTTATAACGCGCTTCGTAACGCTTATAAGATAAATAATAATTGGGCAACTTGCCGTGATGCCCGTATTACTTAGTCTGAAGACTGACTCTAAACAGCTACTTTTCCATTACCGCTGACCAGGAGCTCTTTATTTATAGTTATGAACTAGTTCATATAGTCACCGGGGGTGTACTATTTACTCCACAACAGTGTGGATAGATGTGCTTGTATATATATGCGTGTTTTGTTTGGAGCGTTTGTATAAATTATCCATAACATCGAAATTAAGATTTTATTCATAAGTAGCACTTAGTTTCACTACTCTATGGCAGCATTTGTATCGGCAAAATAAATAAATAAATAAAAGTTGTAATCATCTTTTCTCTAGGTTCCTAATTATAATAAATTTCAACATATGGTAATTTTGTAGAGATGCAATTTTCGACCTTAAGTCTGAAGGACAAAGTTTATAAGAGGAAAACAGAATATTGATCATGACATTCTGACACGGGAGATACTTGTGTATTAAATGCAACTATTAAAAACATACCAAGAACCGGATGATCACGTGAAGACCTCTGTTAACAACCTTACCTCTCTCCACATCGCATCATTACTCTGTTTTTGTTGACGTCTGATTAATTTATCAGTTTTTCATTTCAGTGAATTCAAAATCCTTTGTTTTGTTTATCAATAAGTTAATTATATCCTTATCATACGAATAATACTAAACCTTCAAGAAACTTTTAATCTGAAGAAATGTCGCCATACAAAAACGTAAATAGAATATACAACTAATTCAAAAATCAATTTTTATATAAAATCTAAAACCATAAATTATTTATTATTGAATCGAAAATTGAATTTTCTATTTTATTCTGTAACGAATGAATATGACTAAGTAGACAAAGGATTTGTCATTTTTCCCCCGATTGGTAACTCGAGATATTTATGTAGATCCTATGAAATTTACTGTGATTTCACAATCAACGTAAACAGCATCTAAAGAAAAGAAATCCTATTCAGGGGCTGACTTAAATTGATTTAAAAGGACTTGATCTATAGAAGTAAAAAAACAGCCAGTTTAATACGAAATTGTTTAAATAATTTACAAAATCACGCACATCTTAATATATATTATTACATGAGATAACAGTCAAGAATATCGAGGTCTGTTTGAAACGTAACGGGACTGGTGTTACAGACAATGTACTTCAATTGCGAACAATAATCTACATGATTTAACCTTCAAAGTAACCCCTCCAGTCGAATGTGCATATTCATCCGTCTTTGCTACGCTTCTATGCCCAGCTGGAAGGATTCTTCGTGGATGCTCCTCAGCTGCGTCGGTACAGCACTCTTGATAGCCTCCACGCCTTCAAAACGGGTCCTCTTGATCGTGGGGAAAGCAAAAACATTAATTTGGCATTTAATCTCCTTCGAATGAGTCCATTTCTGAGGCGACACACATTATTCGACATCGATTCCATTGATGGAAGCATTTATGCAACTTCTTTTTTGGGGATAGCGAGCAGCTTTGTGACAGTTCCTTGGATTCCATCGACGTCGCGAAATCTTATTCCTTCTATGTGAGATTCAATTTCTGATTAGGAAAGCGTCGCCAGTGGCGAGATTTGGGTAATAATGGTGGTTGTCAGACATGGGGAATATTGAGCTTAGCCCAAATCTGCTATAGTGAGGTTAGACGTCTACACTCGACACGGTTTCCTCCCAATTTCCATAGAGTTCAAGGGCAATTTGTGTCAAGCGGCTTCACTCTACGTACTTTTGTTCCATTAACATAGTAATAGTCCCAATAATTTTGATTAAACCTCATGAAACTTTCATTATTTACTCGCCAGTTAAAATAAGGAATTTGCTCTAATATTCTTAAGAATTTGTGAATATAAATATCGTTTGGAAATGTCTATTCCTATTATATACATTTATTTTAAAACCGTTTGAAAAAATGTGTCTGACATATTTCCTATAGTCACCAATACAGAAACCTGTATTTTCTTGACAATTTCTTATATCATATCTAATAAAGTGAACGTTAAAAATTTGGTTGCCATTCACTTATGCCCATTTACACCTGTACCATCAGTAAATGATCACATGAAAATATATCAGCAGGTACTTTCTCCTGAATTTTGCAGATTTACACAAGCATCTTCGGAAAATATCGCCTAAAGAGATCCCATTTCTTTAGGACATATTTCTTTTTTAAATTTAACTTCCTATATGCATATTTGCATAGACGTATTTTTTTAAAGTTTTTATATATATATATATATATATATATATATATATATGTATACATACTATTTATACATGTGTATATTTATATATATATATATAATATATATAACATTTGTGTGTATATATAATATATATAATATTTGTGTGTGTATCTATATATATATATATATATATATATATATATATATATATATATATATATATATATATATATATATAGTATGGAATGGACAAAGTCCGACAATTATTTCAAGACATTTATATGTTTAACATTCTTTTTATAGATACAAGTATTTAAGTAAATGCTCTGTTTATAATAAACAGTATTAAATAACATTTACCGGCCTGAATGTCCGAAAAATTTTCATAGAAAATCTGGAGGACGAATATTTTCTATGGCAGTTAACTTTAACATCTTTAAACATCTTTCGTTAAATATGAATGACAAGGAAAATTTGATTCACTTTTTCCAGGGTTCTAATATTTTTCCATTTAGTGAGCGTGCAGGAGTACAAAAATTGTTCATATCGGCCACGCACCCAAGCACTTTCAGCTACACCCTAGTCATTTTCAAGAGGATTTAATTTTGGTGTTGTTAGTTTCTTTTCGTAATTAACTGTGTGACTTATATTATTTGTGTGGTTTTGATTTCTATTAGGAGCGTTGATTCTGACCCATTGCGTGTTGGGCATGCCTATAATTCGAGTGGGTGATGTTCTATTTAAAAAGACTTTCAGCACACCGCTCCCATTGATAAACAAAGTGAGATTGATGGTGGGAGAGTGAGATGTTTGTTATACTGGACCTATTTAATATGAATTGTATCAAGAAAATCATCGTTAATGAAAATAAAAATAAAATGTTAATGTAGTTGTAAACCTACAACGCGACAATGGCTAAATGTTTCCACCGACGGGCAATGATTACGACACTTCGATTCTTGATGCACAGAAAGCTGGAAAGGGCCCTCTTCACACTCTCACGGTAACAAGCTACGTCTGGTAATAATAACACGAACTTGAAATATACCAGTACAGTGATAAATTAGTAATAACAGCTGGGAAAATATAAAGTAACACGGCCTTATTGTGAACATATACAAATACATGCATCTTTTCTATATTCTAGCATAATTATAATGTTATTTTCTATATTCTATTATACTTATAATGTTCTTTTGTATATTGTATTATACATATAATATTCTTTCTATATTGTATTATACTTATAATGCTCTTTTCTATATTCTTTTATGCCGACTACCATTATTTTTATATTCTTTTTTTACTTTTTATGGGTATTATACTTTATAAAATAGATATTTTGTTAAGTGTTCAGTTTTCTCAACTGGGTAGGTTATACGGAACATCTTCGAATCGTCTCTTCGATAGCAGACAGGACACAATATAAGCCAGCTCCCGGTAATAATGGCAGCCTTGCTGTCGATTCGTGTTCAAAAACTCTCATCTACTCCTTTACTTTCCCCTTCCGCATCGATCAAAATAAGACAGGAATTCAAAAGACCTCTCTGGTAGGTATCAAACAGAAACAGTTGAGATCGAGATAAAACCGCATCTTCCTTTTCTAGATAATTTTCCATAGCATAACATAATATTTACATGCGAAAAAGAAAAAAAGAGAATAATCCATACAATCGAAAATATCATTCGGCATTAGATAACGGTCAAAGAGTTGATAAGCCATAAAATATAAACCGCTCAATCAATCAATAAAACAACACAGAGCCTCTCACAATCAGTTTTAGCCTAGGGAAGGTTACTGAATAGAATAATAACTCGAAAGTTGGTAATGAACGGTAATATTTAGAACAAGAACAACACATATAAAATTCGCCAGCGCGTAGATGTAGTAGTCAAGTGAATTCTACAATGAATCTCCAACTGCAGGATATCTACCAACCGTCCCACACGGTCAGATGTGGAACAAGGTCAAATTTAATGTAGAGTATCCAAGCTCGTAGTCTCGTCCAAAGATTCCCTGTAGACCCCGTATAAAACGGGGTTTGGTAGCTGTTTCCCAAGACGAACCTCTTCCCTTCGAAATAGCCTCGTCTGGGGATCCTCTCTGTCCGCAGGTCGAGAGTGTGACCAGCACAGCTGGAGACAAATCTACAACTGCAGGATATCTATCAACCACACCACACGATCAGATGTGGCACAAGGTCGAATTTAATGTGGAGTATTCAAGCCCGTAGTGTCGGCCCAAACTTCTCCGTAGACCCCGTATAAAACGGGGTCGGCTAGCTGTTTCCGGAGAAGAGATAGCCTCGTCTGGGGATCCTCTCTGCCAAGAGCAGAGAGTTTGACCAGCATAGATGGAGACAAATTTCCAACGGCAGACCAACATATTGTATTTACTACTGTGTTTATGTGAATGGGGCCATACCCATTATCTACAACACAAATGATCAATCGTTGTCGATTTGATTGATTCAATGTGATCTTTGATGAAAACTGGGTCTACTGTTATGATTGTTCTTCCATTGGAAACATTGTGACTTCCCCAGACACAAGAAGGATAGATAAAGCAGTCTCACCCGATGATACCTGTATTCGTCAGCAAATGTATCAATTCAACCATTTGTCTTCCACAAAATTACTACGTGGATGTTCAGCAGGAGTTCAAAAATATTTTGTCAGAGGAGACCATTACACTTCAGATCTGGCCTGAGTCACCTGCACCAGGAAAATATTTAACTAATTGACGGATCTGGACAACAAGACTGTCACTGTCCCTTCTTAAAAACCCCCATTGTCGTTCTGGAAGAAAAGGTAGAGTTTTCATAGTTTGGAGGGCATGGAAGAGATAAAAAAGACTACGGTTAAGCCTCCAGAAATTTTTAGTTCGAAGGCGTACGAGAGTTTTTCAAGAAAGTGCCGAATAGCTACAATCTATTGGAGGAGGGCCCCGTTTTAACGTGGATTATAGTTTATTATTGATTGGAAATGAAAGTCTGTCCTGAAAATTTCTCAAAAGTTCTGTAATGTGCCTTACAAATCGTTAAAATTGTTTTAATGTCATAAATATTTAGTTTTGGCGGTCTTAATGATTCAAAACTGATGCCTGTCTATTTTCTACTTTCAGATTTAGAAGAAATTCATCACAATGGCGGCCGATGAAAAGTGGAAGGTGGAATACATGCTCGGACTTTTCGTCGTCGTTGGTGTACTAGGTAATGGTGTTGCTATGTGCGTATTCGCACGGAAGAAAGAAAAACTACCACATACGATATTCATCTTAACTCTTGCCATTACCGATTTTCTAACGTGTTCTGTGGTCATACCGATGGCTATATTCTTTATCCACTCAAATTACCTAACAGATTCAGACTTGCTCTGCAAATTATACCACTTCTTTATAACATCCAATGTTCCATTTTCCGCATTTATTATGGTGGCAATATCAGTCGAGCGCTATATATCCGTATGTCATCCGTTTCTGCATTTGATGAATTCTAAGAACACAATGATCATCATTTTTGTTCTGTTATTATTCGCTTGTTCGTTGGGAACCATCACCTGCCTTGCTTATGGCACCTATGAAGATTGCAATAAAATCGGAACTGGCAATGCTACAAACGATTCGCTCGCTTCAAACGACATCATGTTCGAGCAAGTGACGATCATGGATAGAAATTCAACCAGGCTAAACCTGATTTACGACCAGGAGATCATTTACTGCAATTCGGGAAAATGTGGAATCACGAAAATCTTTCTATCGCACAACTTCTTGCTTAATTATCAAAAGGTTTATGCTTCGCTCTACCTGATTTCCTTCTTGAGCACACTCATCCTGTACGGATTAATTTATCGCTACGTGTTTTGGCGAAGAGCGAAGCGTTGGAAGGTGCAGCTGAAACAGCGTCAAATGCTAAACAAGAACGGATCCACTGTCTTAACCGATACCTGTCACACGGAAAACACAACTGAAATGGTCTCTATACAAAATGTCGCCGCTAGTGCATCGAGTAACACAGATAATTGTACGGCGGTAAAGAATCATACCGATGCAGAAAATCGAGAAACTGAGATTATTCTGAAAAAAGGGACAAAGCCGAAGAATTTCCAAAAGAAAATTACAATGAAAGACAAAAATCGTTTTGCCAATTTTAAGCTTGCCGTCATGTTGTTTGTGGTGAACCTGGTTTTCATCTGCGCATTCCTCCCGTCATGGCTGATGGCAATCCAAGCTATTCAATTTTCCGCTATTGTATTTTATGCTTATTTCTGTTATAATGTGGCTAATCCACTGATATACGCGTTCATGAATCCCTCCTTCCGAGAAGACCTGTGGGCTTTACTATGTTTTTTCAGACAAGGTCGATCGGATCGGCAGTATCTGTAACAGGGACTGCCCGGGTTTTTATCGTCTGAATTTAGTTGTTTTCGATATTAAAAACAAAACAAAACAAAAAACAAGCAAAACAAATATCACTCTATGCACTGGTTTCATTTAGATTGCTTATTTATGAGTAATTGCTTATGATGTCCGAATTACTGGAAAGAATGAAATAGTTTAATAAACCCTCCCATCAAAACATTAAAGGAGCTCAGCTTCATTGGTGCAGTTTCTATAGTGAATAAATACTACATTGTTTTCAAGCTGTTTATCATTCGCTGAATTATTCGGACAGTTTACAACTTAAATAAAGCGCAATTTTGTTTACACTAACAATTGTTAGTGTCAGGAACGACGATTATTATTATTTTATTGTCCTAATAGTTGTATTTTTTGTTTTAATATCAGGTTTAATATGAATTAATTTTGACCTGCTTCAGCATAATTTGTTCTGAACTCTCTCAAGTTAACATTTATGACGTTAATTCTTCCATCTCTTTGAACAAACACAGAGACAAACAAACATTTCTTTTTACTCCAAATTGTCTTTTTA
Source organism: Acanthosepion esculentum (assembly GCA_964036315.1). Taxonomy (NCBI): domain Eukaryota; kingdom Metazoa; phylum Mollusca; class Cephalopoda; order Sepiida; family Sepiidae; genus Acanthosepion; species Acanthosepion esculentum. Next base: position 79,816,711 of record OZ038475.1, read on the forward strand.
ATGTGCGAATGATATATGTAAGATTGTTATTGGTGTTTCTAACACAATGTTTAGCATTCATACGAATTACAAATTGTCTGAAGGTCTTAATATGTGAAGCTATCGTAATGTTTTTTTAAATGTTTTGGAAAACATTTTTATATAAGCTCGGGATATTTTTAATTAGCGTCAATGACACAACTAAAAAAATGAAATGGCAATCGAAGGAAAATATTCGTTGACTATGTATAGGAGTGGCTGTAAGAAAGTTCTCAGACTGATCGAAAATGGATTTTAAAAAAAATTGATATCTTGTCAGACACTTCGGAAGTGGATGAGCCCGAGTACCTTTCAGCACTCCTTCGTATATATATATGTGTGTGTGTGTGTGTATATATAGATATATATATAACAACCCACATTCTTTTGTGGCTGTTACTTTCATGTTCTTGCGAGTTATTGTCATAACTAACTTAATATTTGTATATAAAAAAGATATAATTTTAAATCATAACAGTTGATTTGGGATAAGTTTAGAAATAAATATTTTTAAATTTATTGTATAAATTGTGAAAATAATCTTTATTACATTTGGCATCCATTATTCTTGTGACATAAAAAATGCTTAGTTTGAAAATATAGCATTAAATTCTAATCAATTCAAACTCATTCAGAATATGAAAGAGACAAACCACACGGAAAAAAAACCTCTGAATCAGCATTTTTTAAAAACATTTGATTTGTGGCTTTAAAGATATTCGACATTTTAGATATATTTGATTTTAATAGATGTTTCTGCTATTATATTTACCGCTCACGCTTTACATTAAATATACTTTTTAAACCTTACCTACTCATATATACCTGGACTATCTTTTTGTCCATTCAGAGACGCGGTTTTTCTTATAGTTAGGGATCTTAAAAGAATATTTGGTCGCATTATTTTGTTTGGTATATCATCTTTTCTCGGTCGGTTTCATGATCAACATAGTTATTTCTCATTCAATACGACCTGCCATTCTTCAACCCATATTGCCTGGCAATATTCAAGAAGACACTGTAATATAAATCTCTTTACCACTCGTGCGTGACAATGTTCTTGTTGCTTGGGTATATCGAAACACCAGTTTCGTTTATAGTATCTGAATGAACACACATAGGATCATATATGTATTGTGCCCTTTGATCACACTCACACAGAAAATGGATTATTCATATCCGCTGTCCAATAATATGGAAACAACTTTCTCTCGTTCTGCAGCTGATGTATGTACGAAAGCATGGAGGTTAGAAATTTAACTTAATTATTATTAACATTTCATACATTCTGTCAAGAAATACATGGACCTCTAAATAATGTCTGTTTCTCAAAGATCTGTTTTACCTTTATCTTTCGGTTCTGAGCTCTCGTTAGGTTTACAACATCAAAGGATGCTCTCCATTTACTATCAAAATAGACCAGCGTCGTGTACCTTCTATTCCGCGTAAGTTATTTCCTGAACGATAAAATATCATGTATTAATACTAAGTCTATGCTTCAGCTAAAATGGAATGTTCTGGCAAAGTTACAGATGCGTTGTATTATAGCTGGAGTATATATGGTAGTGGCCACGTTACTGTAATGTTACAATCAAATATTTTCAAATTACAAACTATGTCCTCCCCAGCGTTGTCACAGCGTTATGGTGACGTTGCGAAGTGATGTAACAGAATATTTTCGCACTAATAACATCAGAATATTTTCTTCACTTAATAATAAGTTTGGTCGCTATAAAATTTACATTCTGTATTTTCGCAGTGGAAAATCACTTATATGATGAATGCACGTTATGATATCTTACTTTAATTTATTTTCCAATTTCCGCTAAGTTAACGTATTTACAACGTTAAAAGATAAATGTGTTACAAGTACGTGGGGGGTATAACTTTGCATAAACGTTGTGTCGACTTTATTTTGTTAGATGAGTCATCCAGAAGAAAGTATCAGTATTATTGAGCGAGAATAGAACCCTAACAAAGTGAGGCAGGAGTACATATATATGCTGCCGAACATACTCGTTATGGCACGCAGAGCAAACCACACATAAGCCTCACAGGCATAGAAGCGCGATATGATATGTTCTGATGCTAAGCAACGCATAACCACTTAGATTTACATTCAAGTCGGTTAATCTAGTCTGCTCTGGTGATCTTCGACTGAGGGAGTTCCGAAGTGTCTAGATGTGACTCCCAAGTCTACCTGGGCGGCCCCATTCGTTAAACTTCAAATTAAAATAATGCTTTTCAAAAGCCGTCATGATGGTCGCCATTAATCCTACTCATGAAGAGAGATGCAGGTGCTCAAGCAAAATAGTAGCAACTCTCTAGCAATATGCAGGATATTGCAGCCTATTTTAATTCATCATGACAAAACCTCTATATATTAAAACCTCCAATCAATCCTGAGTGTTACGAATTGTGTGGGATCAGGGTATTTAATACTGTTATTATTATTATTATTATTATTATTATTATTATTGAATCCGGTTTTATTGCTCCAAATTTTTTTCATATTTATAAACATATAATTTGCAGAAGAATATTATATATATATATATATATATATATATATATATATATATATATATATATATATATAAGTCATCCACAAACAGACTGTTTCGCTGTATCACAGCTCTTCAGTGTGGCCAGACATCCTATTGTTTCGAGCCGGGATTGAAGCTCGACCGATTTGGCATGTCTGAGATCCTACCCCTAATCTGTCGGCGAACGGCAGAAAGAAAGGGAAATTCTAACGTTTTCTATACAAAATACGCCAGTAGATAGGAAAGCTCAAATTGTACTTGAAGAGCAATGCATTAGTAGCAGCAGCAACTGTTTTTAAGATTACCATTTTCTCCAGAGAGTTTTATCGGGTCTCCGAGAGAATATATATATATATATATATATATATATATATATATATATATATATATATATATATATATATATATATATAACGTTCATAATTTCTGACAGCATTACCATTAAACGACAACGTCGTATAGTATTTGTACTTATATAGGCAGTCTTTTTCAATATTTTTCTTTAGGTTTATATTCTCATATACACAATTGAATGTACGTGATCGACTTTTCGTCTAAATTGTTTTGAAATTGCACCACAATGACGAAGCTAAAGAAGAATGCAAAAAGAGACATTATTAATTTTGAAAAGTAGTGTTTCTCCGTTTAGATTTTCTCTATAACAATGTTCATGTGGATTTGTCTGTTATTTCCTAGAATTCCTTCTGAAATGTCGATTGTTTTTGTAATTTTGTGCTTTCTGGTTCTCCGATCATTATTCACTTTATTTTCGTTCCAATTTCGGTTCCTGTCATTAGTCTTTCTTTTATATGTTCTGTGAATTCTTCATGTTATTTCATTGTGGAATTGACACCACCCTCGATGAATCCTTTTCATTTATTCTTTTTATCTCTCAAGATCGACTCGCTAATGTAAAGCATTGTAAATTTTCATCTGTTTCTACGTTTTGTGACAATGGCGAGTATAAGAAGTGTCCAGAGTACCTCAACATGGAATCTGGACAAATATTTATATCACTACGTTTCTTTTGTAACATTTGATCTCTGATAATTTTCTTCTGCAGTTGAGATATTATTAATTTTCCTTTTTACCTTTCTGCATGGCTTGATGGTACCCAAATCCAACTTAATCCGTTATTTTTAACTTTCCTTGAAAGTTCCTCTAATGTCATATGTCGGTAAATCAATTCCTTTTGTTGTCGCATTTTTACCTCTTTTTCCTTAATATCATAGCATATTTCTAAATGCCAGTTTAAATATTTATGTTTTAACTGGGTATTCTGGCAGAGTGTGGGTGAGGCTTTAATTCCTTTTTGGTTCGAAGAATTTCAAGGTCAGACATATAAATGATGAAGTTTGCCATTTCGCGTCACTTACTGAACCTGCATCTTTCTTTACATTTTTAATATATGGTTCGTTGGTGTCAATATCATGGTAAACAGTAACGGGGTATAGTGAGTTTTAATGATACCAATTTTGATTTTAACCTCTGACAGCTATTGCTTTCATGCGCTTAGTTCCGCTTTGAAAATTTTCATTGCATTCATTATAAAGTTAATACTTTTTTGAGATGTTTAACATCATCTGCATTTCGGTTATTCAATGTAGCGGGATCATATCATGGGAGGATTCTTCGTGGTATTTACGGGCCATGAATCGATTATTATTCTCTGTTTATGTTTACTAGAAGCCATGATTCCCATCATGGCAAGGTGCTTTCCAGTGAGTAATTTCCTTTAGGGTCTATGTGAATGTCGCTAGTTTTAATTTAGCCTGAAGTCTTATTTGAAACTCTCGTAATTTCTTTCTGATGCACGTCAGTCCTAGTTGCGCTTTTATGTTTTCAAATTTACACCTGGATTAATATGTTTCCGTAGTTCCCGATTGTACCTACTTCTTTATAATTATTATTATTATTATTATTATTATTATTATTATTATTATTATTATTATTAAAATAAAAATGTTCATATAATTTCAATATTTAAATGTTAGGAATCTCCAAGCACTAAATTTATTTGTCTTCGGGTGTCTTCATTAATTCTTTTTTATTAATATTTCTTTATAAATCAGTGAATCTGAGCAAATCCAAGCGTGGAAATTGTAATGATATTACAAATACACATACAACGAACACGCTCACACAAAACAAAAAGGCATTGAGATGTGCATAATGAAAGACGAATACAGAAGTTAATTACAATAAAAAAGTTGTTATCTCCGCATGACTATATGATACTGAAATATGCATTAAAATGTACGCATTTGTGAAAAACGCTCATATTCGCATTATTGCTTTTATTCATATATATGAATTAATTGCATGTACTTAGTGGCATAGATGCCCTTCCTTATATTTTATAAAGTCAGTCATTTTCACGAATAAATAATTATATAAATGAATATATATATATATATATATATATATATATATATATATATATATATATATATATATATATATATATATATATGAATTGTGTGGGTGACTAATGATAAAACGGCAAATACGAAAATCCATAGGAATAACTTCAGACTAATTATGATTTAATCAATGGGGCCTATTTCTATCATATATATATCAGGGATACAGCGTATGTAAATATAAAAGTGGACATTGCGGTAAAAACCCGGCTCTGACAGTCTTGTTCATGCTTAAACTCATTGTATTGATTGCGTTTAATCATTAAACAGACTATCGCCGCTGGGTGTTGGCCACAATGATATATATATATATATATATATATATATATATATATATATATATATATACACGCACACACACATATACACACACACACACATATATATATATATATATATATATATATATATACATATATGGAAGGAATAAATATAGTTTATATTTTTCTATTTTAGTGGTTGAGTTGACGACATTTATTTGAAGTAAACAATATATAACACGCATAACGGTTATGGCCGGTAGATATAATGTACCGTTTAAAAACTGTGTCTCTTTTCAAGCATGCGTATCCATTAAATTATAGCATTTAAGGTACTGACCGTTGCAGGACTATCATACTCGCTTTCCTTCATGAAAACCTTGTTCGTTTACAATGGTTATAGTCCCAGAGAATATTTAATTGTTGAGGTAGACTGCTACTCCTCCTCATTGCTTATGAGAATCCGGCTACAAGATCAGTCGAGTTGAAAGTAATTGCTATTTGCCCATGAACATCAGTTATGCTAGACATTTTCATCTGTATCAAGTTCTTTCAGAATGTCAATATACTTTTAGAATAACAGGTTTTGAATTTGTCGTAATAGAATATTTTACACGCGCTCTCACACACAAAAATACTTTTCTATAGCGAAAAACAGAAAGCATGTTTTAAAGGTAAGAAAGTAAAACGAAAACAGAAAATATTTCGTTCATATTTAATCGATAAAAGATGTTAGAATTTTTTTGCAAATTTCACCTAAGCTACACAATATTAAATATTTAGGAAAACTAGTTGTAAAAATTCATTTTTAGTAAGAAGGGATTTAGCAAAAACAAAAAAGAAAAGAAAAAAAGAAAAAGGAAACAAAAACAAATTAAAAAATATAAATTTCATTATTTTTATAAGAGCAAGAGATCTTTCTGGATTTACAACATATTGAAAACTCAAATATCTGCCCGTAGACATTTATTTCATTACAAATGTCAACAGGAAATACGAATATATTTTTAGGAAAGAGACGGGAGAAACACATCAAATGTTATGTAAAGTCGCACATGTTTATATGTTTTCAATTTTCTCATCGAATAAACGATCAGTTGAAAGAAAATAATTTCTTACCTGAAAATTGAAATAAGAAAAAAAAAAGAAAAGAGGGAAAGGTAATTTAAAACAAAAACCAGCAAAAAAACAAAACAATTCCCGACGTCTCACAAAACCAAAGATAAACAATTTTTGTTTTTTAAATCATTTTTCATATGAAGTATAACTGTAGTGCATGAGGCTAAAAACATTTAATATTTATTATATTGTTTCTCTTTTAAGCAAAGATAATCTTTTCTTATTCATTACGATAGGGTCTCTTTTCTTTCTTTTTTCTTTCTCTCACACTCTACGTAAGTTTATATGCCGATGGGCTTGTAAAAGATGCTAAATGATACATAAAAATGATTATGTAATAACAGTAATGCTTTATACATGAAGTGAATATGAAAATGTAAACCTAAGAAGATAAGAAATGATCGGTTATAAGAAAAGAACGGTCATAAGTGGATTTTTGCTGAATATATATATTATTCAGAAAAACGTTAAATGCACATCGAAAGTCAACTCAGAGTTTCGTACATTTGAATCACACATCGGGACTTTAGAATATCTATTTTATAAAAGCAGATTTGTACGCCGATTTTCACATTTACGATTATAGGCTGAAAGGTACATAGACTGACCAAGAAACTCTCATGGAGTGTGAGCAAATTATATTTATTTTGCGACATACTCCCCGTTGCAGTCCACACATTTCTTCCATCGGTTTTCCAGTGCTTGCATCTCATTAGTGGAGATGCTCTCATCCTGTTGGTTAAAAAACTAATCAACATCAGACATATTTCCAATACTGAAAATATCCTTCCTAACCAAATGATGTTTCATATTGCAGGACAGAGGATAGTCAGATGCGGTCAAATCAGGTAAATAGAGAGAGTGATCAACCATTTGAAAGCTACAGTCAAGCATAGAAGGTACTGAAACCAACAAATTAGGCTGGGGCCTGATGAAGCAATCCCCCTTTCGTCAGTTTTCATGGTTGTTTTATCTTAATAGCCTTTTGTAACTGCCTCAATAAGTTGGTATCGTACTCTCCATTGACGTTGGGCCCCTTTAGAAAATAGTCAGTGGACAATGTTTTCTCGTCAACCCAAAAATGAAGACATTACCATCCTTGCTGATGAAACGACCCTAGCGTCTTTGCAGTAGGGGAGGAGGAGTGTTTCCACAGCATAGACTGTCTTTGTCTCAAAGTGATGAACCCAAAACTCATCCTGTGTTAGGAAACATTCAATAAAATCAGCTGGATCTGCTTCAAACAATGTCGAGTTCTTCCGTGATGTGCTTGAAGACGTAGCTTCCAACGAGCAGAAACCTTCTTCATGCCAAGTTCATTGTGCATAATATTCTTGACTCTCTCACAGAATATGCTGATCATATTGGTTATTTGATTTATAGTCAACCGCCTGTCATCTATCCCATGTATTAAACACGATTAATATTTTCCTAAGTGGTGGCAGTTGCAGGACGTTCGAATCCTGGGTCATCTTCAAGACTCGCCCATCCCCCTTCAGCTGCCCACTTTTGCACTGTTGATAAACCCGGAGCCTCATCTACGAATGCAGCAACCATGTCAGCATGAATGTCCTTGGGGGCTAAAGACTTTTTCTGTAGGCATTTGATAACATCATGATGCCAAATTTTGTTCACTTTCAAGAAAATGAACGACGAGTTAATTCTCATTTCTTATTTGAACAGTCACATTAAGTTTACCTGGGAATAAACAATTCAGTTAATAAGAAGAATCGTGAGAATTAACGCATATAGGATTTTTAGCAACATTCCCTCGTAGTAAGTATATCATCTTTTAGGCCCGTCATCGTAAATTTGAAAGTTAGTGTACACACATTGCATTTGCCGAGAGTAGCGAAGAGTGATTAAAAATCACAAACATCAGAGATTACCTTCGAAAAGTATTAAACGTTTTACTTCTATCTTAATCGGAACACACACACACACACACACACACACACACATACAGACATATACATATACATATATATATATATATATATATATATATATATATATATATATATATATATACATATCATACGGATGTATTAATATACTCTTTATTTCAATGAGTACATGTGTTTGAGTAGATGTACCTATTATTCCTTTCAAAGATTGAAACAAGAGAGAGAGAGAGAGAAAGAGATAGATAGATACATAGATAGATAGATAGATAGATAGATAGATAGATAGATAGATAGATAGATAGATGCAAGTAAGAAAGAACGCAAGATGTGGTTCGTAATCACACACACATTCATAATTTAGACGGCGTGGAAAAATAATCACAAAACGGTATAATTCTTTTTAACGATCATGAAATGATGAAAGTAAAATCCCATCTTATGAAACCGATTGAAGTGATTGCAGCTTCCTGAACACATGTTCATGCGCAGACACCTATTCGATGAAACAAAAATTCCAAAAAGGTTATTCGAGTTTCTGTGCATCTTAGCGTTTAAATCGCATGAAATCAAAACTAAATAAAAATATATTGAAAAGGACTTATATGTTGCACAAAGAAATGATTTATCTTCTTTATTTATTTATTTTATATTTGTCTTACAAACGCTAACCAGCAACAAGCTCAGAAGACTGGTACAACCTAGCATTGTCTTATTGGGTTAAAATTAAAAGGTTTCGGCTTGTCCAGATCTACGAAATTTTCAATTAACTCTTCATTTTTTACCCATGTTAAGCTAGCAAAATAAGCCAAGAATAGCCCCCCGTGTCTCTATTGTCTTCTTTTGAAATCCGCTGATTGCACAAGGCTTTGAAAGGTTAAACGTTCGTGTAACGCTCATAGTTGCTGGTTAGTAAGACACTGAAGAAAACGTTGGAAACAAAAGGTTGAGTAAATAAATTTTGAGTAATGAACGGTTTAATCACATGGATTCAAAATACAATAGTTCAGTGCGACATGCATACAAATGAAAAGTGTTATGCCTTTGCGACCCACTTTTTGCCATTGTTCCATGAGAAGACGTTATTCTCATAGGGGATGAACCAACCCATGTTTCAATAATAGGTGCAGAGATGGTTAGTCAGTTCTACACAATATAGACCAAACAGATGAAATTGACTCACGACACTTGCCTAGTAGTCTGATGAATCCGTTTACTGACCATCGATTTACACCAGGCATTTGCGTCATGGTTATTGCTGACGTGTCTAAATATATATATATGAGAAATTCCTTACGATTTTCATCTAAAGTAAGTAAAATATTCTTATAGGAAATTAATACTTTAATTCCTGTATTGTTATAGCATTGTTGCCTTGCCGTGTTTGCTTGTTTAGGGTAAAATAGGAAATTGCCATTTACTTGAATTAAATTATAATAAAGACGCTGACGGCGAATTCCCATAGGCGCCGCCATTTTGGTTTCGATAGTACTGCAATACAGATTAAACTAAATCAGGCCCCAACACACAATATAATAAAAAGAGATCCAACAACAAGATGTATTATAAACGTTTATATATCTATAATTGTCTGGAAATAGCACTGTGTGATGAGTAGTTTATAAAACAAATATTTGTTACTTACATTTCTTGATGTCATCAAAACGTATATATTCATCGACAACACGCAATGTAAGATTCAATGTAGCGGAAATTTTAATAAATTACAAATAACTTCTAATTCACGACAGACTCGAATTCTAATGCTGTCCCCGGTTTTATAAATTGTTATTGGAAATCTTATTTGACAGACAATTGATCTATGTAGATTTCAATGTGATTTTGATAAATAATTCATTGTATTTAATCGATTAATTTGTTGTCCACTATTTCTCTTCTTATATATATATTAATACTTCTGAAAAATAAATGTATATTAAATATCGATATTGATCACAACGTATTGCTGGTGTTATACATATGTTATAATTGATAAGTTCAAATAATAATCCCGTCCGAAAAGTGGGTAATTCAATTATTAACAGCAGTTTTATTTCCGAACTCATATATTGGCAACTCATGTTCTGAATATAATAATATAATTAAACTGCAGTGATAGATCTCTTTAAAAAATAATTTGTTTATGCAACATTTGTGGCATTTGGATTATTTTAATTAAGAGACCAAAGAAACTATTAGTCACTTTTGAAGGCAAAAGAAACATTGGGAAAGAACCAGTAACCTATTTAATGAGTTTGTCTTTGTTCTGTGATCCATTCAATCAAAGAGTGGTGGTAAAAGGGCAAGGATTAATTAGAGCAACAAAAGTCAGAACTTAACTGAATTTCTTAGCTGAGATTATCATTATTTAAAGTCATTGAACTCCTTTTTGTTGTTTTTACTGCTCGCTATTCTTCATTAGGTGTCTGACACTCAAAGCAGCCTTCAAGGTATTTTGACCTTGCATCATTTATTTGACCCTCGGCGGTAAATTTATATAGTTCTGCTTTTCATATATAAGGATAACTCATTGTTTTTAGTACTGCAAAGTGATTCGGTTGCTAATGAGTCTGAATTTGAGCAAGGAATTGAACATACAATTACTATGCCAGCGAATACACGTACAGATGATTAAGTCTCTAAGATCTGTTTCCGAAGCTTAAAAGATTACACTGAGTGGAGAATGTGGTAGCGGATTGAGTAAATCTTCACAGCAAGGCTTTAGCAACAGAAGGTGGGAATGCAATAAAAACATTAAGTTTAAGCCTGCAAGATCCAGATCCCTGTTCCTCACACAGAATAACAACCTACAGAATGAAAAGTTTGATTCATGAATTTCGTGGCATACTAGTTATGGTTTAATCTTGGGGCCCGGTAGTTCAATTTCAGTCGAAATATGGCTAACAATAATGGCATAGTACTATAAATAGAACATAGACAATCAAACATAATGTATGTCGGGAAATCTCTGAATATTACCTGGATCGAGCGTCCCATGCAGGAAAAGGAAGCACAACGTCTAAAACCTTGTGTCGGCAAAACGAAAGATATGGAAACGAATTCGGCTCCAAATGTAAATGAGAATTTGTAACGTTGTAGGATGATTGCACGCGGTGTAAGTGACATTGGTTATGAGAGAAGACCTTCAAATTCCCGTTAATTATTGCTTGAATAAGTATACTTTTATATTTAATAATAACTTAAAATTTACAATTAAAATTAAAAAAAAAATGTTTCACTGTTTCTTTTTTAAATCCTCTATGAATAATTCGGACAGTTACTATTTAATTAAAGTAATATGAATAAACATTAGCAAAAATTACGTCAATTGTAATGGTAATATCAAGCGTTTGCATATAAGGTATTCATTGACTGAGCAGCCAGTACTTCTCTCGGTTGACATTTATGAAAAATCTTATCTTAAATCAAATTTTCAGGATAATGGTTTTCACCAATAAAGTGATAAAAACATTTTACCAGTTGATATTTCAAGACAGCTTTTCCTTTCAGTTGGCGCTCATTATTTGTGTTTAATGATAAAATATTTCTATTGTAATTTCCCTTATTTGAAACTTTTACATTCGATATAATTTAACAAACGAAGGTATTTTCATTGCTTTTAATAAACCAAACATTGGGAATATTATCTCAGGATGATTATAGATTAATTAGAAAAGGATCACAGACATTTTATACCAAGAGAAAAATAATTCCTTCATTAAAATCAAGGTCATCCTAAGATTGCATCTATCTGTCAGCTGTTATTATTTTTAGATGCTTCAGTATGGAGCAATGGGTTTGTTTCAAAACCATCAAATATTATGTACAGGAGTGACACACCAAGCTGCATCAATAGATTAGACTAAGAGATTTTACTTGAAATATGTTGTGAAATTTAGCTGTATACTGTTTCTTCTTTTTCTTAATAGAGAAATGTTGGATCAAGTGCATTGACAATGAAATAAAATTATGTTAACATATATTTCGTTGTGTAAAATACGTTTTTGTAAATATGTGACAATTCCCCCCCCAATATATATATAATTTTCATATATATATATATATGAAAATTATTTTCGAGTAGAGTGTATCTGTAAAGAAACAAAATGAATACAAAAGCAAGAGGAAAACTATTCTTAGCAGGCGCGTTTCGGCCTCTAAGAGACTTTATCAAGGCGAATGTAAGATGTTTTGTTGTAAGTGTTTAAATAAATCCTACATTTACCTTAATAAAATGCCACAGAGGACGAAACGCGTCGGGTAAGAATAGTTTTTCCTCTTGACTTTATATATATATATATATATATCATTGTTAGTAATAAAATGATTCACTTAAATTATGTTAATCTGTACTCAAATATTTGTTGCTTTAGATTTGTCATCCGATTCTCATCAGATTTCTACGGTGGACTAAGTGTAATGAAAGCTCGTATTTTCTATTTTCTTTTAAAATTTAATATCTACAAGTCTAAACATCTACAAATATTATGTGTAAAATCTGATATCTACAAATCTAAGATGTACAAATTAAATTAATTCATCTCCCTCAAAACTACCAAAGATTGGTTGTGAAAAAACATCTATTAAACTCTGATTCATATAAGTAAACTAGTTTATTTTATTACAGATTATTATTATTGATCTATTGCTGGATATTGAGCTCTGAAGTAGAAAGGACGGCTTCCCTTGAATGCGTTGTCTTCTGTAATTGTCCCGGTCGATCACATTTTTGGCGAAATAGTCTTTTATATGATTGAGTAACAAGAGAATGTAATAAGATTTCATTTTATAAATAATGTCGGGATTTTGGTATTGTGGATAAAACAACTGCTCCCTATTCACTGATTTCTTTTTGCGTTCGATTTTCAGTAATTAACTGAAAATTAAAGATTATTACCAGATGACATGTTATTTTGAATATTAATGTTCTGACATTGAAATATTTTGTCCTTTTTCACGTATTTTGTTTTTGTATTTACGTGCAGTAGTAATAAAACTTGTTTTACTCTCCTTGATTTTCGGTGTCTCATTTAACACAATTTTCTTTTCAGAAATGTATCGTCAATTATGTTCCCAGTAAAGGAGGAAAAAAAGGGTATTGATATTTAAACAAGTCTGAAAATATGAAGACATTGAAATTCATATCACCCTACTCCAGAATATTGTCACAAAGAATAACCATTGTTCCTTTGGTAAATTCTAATTTCAGTCAATCTCTTCTTTCAGGAAGGAAATGAAATAATTCTTTTGCCTGGAGAAAGTCGTACATAAGATGAATAATTGTAAAATAGTAACAGATTGTAGAATCAAACATTAGATTAAAAGGAATCTTTCGTGTTACTGTCTCTTCTATCTGAAATCTACACGAATATATGCCGTGTATAGTCGTGTATCATGCAACTTTTGAAGACCTAACTTTGAAGCTACAGTAGATGGATATATAGTTTGGCAAAGCGCTTAACCAGAGCCAGCAGTACATACGTTAGTTTTATATTTCGTGTATGATGCGACCGCTTTATAATTAGCATCAAAATTAGGTCTTGAAATATCGCATGGTACGCGAATATATACGGTATTTAATTTTCGATTTAATAGATTATGCAAAAATAATCGTATAATTAAATTATTCCTTTATAAACATAATATGATACAATATAACTGAAATAACATTCATTTTTACATATTATGAAACACTGATAATTCTTATTACCAACACATATATTCTTGGGATCAGTTTAAATTTTTTACCATATATCTCATCTATTATTCTAGTTTATGTTTCAACGTGAAATTTTCCGTAGAATTTTACCTATATTTAAGAAAAGGAGATTTTATGCAAAATGCTTTCAATGCGGGGCTTTTAAAAATCAATCATGTATCCTTCCTCCTATAATAACGGTAAACATATCTACGATGGTAACAAAGAGAAACGCAATACTCTCTGAGGTTATCTATAGTTTCAGAATTTTAGATGTATATAATTTTATTTTTACCCGGACTACCTTGGACATCCATCAGTATCACGCCAATCATCATGGTCCTGCATCAAGAACAGGTCATTTGGGTGCCATTGTGTGTCATAACATAACTGGTCAATGTAGGTGGTTGCTGGGCAACCAATCCGTCTTGATCCATGAATAGTTGTCCAGAGAAGTAGATCACTCGCAAGTGTCTTTGAAAGCGCAGTATGTGTTCGCATAAGAGTGTAGAAATATCAAGTATGGATCCATAGAGCTGTGATTTAGTTGTATGTTGTCTCCAACAGATGTTAAATATAGCTCTTAGCATACGACTGTAAGTGCCACCAGTCTTGAATTGAGACATAGGTCATGGTGTCTGCAGTGATACCTAGGTCATCTGCTTAGTCAATAACTCTCAGGGTTTTGCAGGATAGCGACTTGAGAATCTTGGTGATAAATTAAAACCTAGATAATGATGAGTGTCGATGGAAGTTCCCAATATGTAATTAAGGGTGATAACAAAGAGAAAAGGTGCAAAAGTGTCACTCTGAAGGACCCCTGGTCTGATGTTGAAGAAGCTAGTGTCTTCGTCTGGGAATCTAACCAAGTTCCGTAACATTATGCCATTTTCTGTTTCAGGGGGTGGGGGCATATGCCAGAAGGATATTCTACATGGTATCGAAGGCTTTAGAAAATTGTACAAAAAGTAAAAATACCTGTAGATTATTTGCTCTCAATAACACCCTGAACTGTAGATTATATGCTCTCAATAACACGCTGAACTGTCGGATTACTCCAACGTTTGATACCTAGCAAACGTTTCATTGAAATATAGGGTATCGGCCATATGACACCGGTTCCCGTACGATCACCTAAGTTAAGCAACGTCGAACCTGCCCAGTATCTAGATGGGTAACCACTTGTAAGCTTGTGTGGGTGGTGCAATGGATGATGGAAAGGAGTTGGAAATTGGAATTAAGATTCATTATATTCACTTACGCGCAAATAACTTTGGAAACAGTATGAATAGATCTCTTCTCCCCTATCAATGGGTTAAGTATTAGGACTTGTATCAATAAATTATTATCGCCAAATTTTTTTACAGTCTAAAATATATAGTTTTTGACTTTAAATATTCTGCAAATGGTTGATAAGCCCTAAGACAAATCATTCATTGAATTATGTCAGGAAATTTGTAAGATTTCTTCTGAAATCAAAAATACGAAACTTAAACAAAATGATAGATATATATTAGAAAAAGTGGTTTAAACTGAAGACAGGAAATATGGTTTGAATTGATGCTTTTATAGGGATACAAAAAACAATTATTTAACTTTGTTACAGTTGAAGTCACGTGAGTTACGTGAGCCACGTGACAGCGTCTTAGTGGCGAACGTGTCAGTCAGTTAGTCTTACAGTCAGCTTCCAGGAATCAAACAGAGCACTTGATTCTTTTGGACCGGGCTCCTCGGTCCAGGCTGAAGTTAAATTCCTCTCGCCCATTCACATGGTACAGCTTAAAAGCCTATGCCGCCATCTTCCTCTGATAATATATCTTCTCCAGATATAGAAAACTTAACCCCCCTTGTCTCGTTTAGACCTATTGCAAAGAGTTTTGTTTCCCTTTAGTAATTCATCTTAATTCCGACGAATTTTCTCCTGACGAAACGTCAGAAGATAGGTAACTTAAATTTCTATTTTTAATCGAGACGATACTTTGTATCCGAATTTTTGATTAATAAAAATATTGCCTGTTTTAATAATATATCAAGAAGAAAAAAACTTAACACATAGCTCTATAATATACTGAGCTCTCTTCATTGATCGATCTTTTTAATATTTTATATTAAAAAGAACTACTTGGAGTATCCTTACCATTGATGGATTCGATATTATCTCTCTCTCTCTCTCTCTCTCTCTCTCTCTCTCTCTATATATATATATATATATATATATATATATATATATATATATTACTCGCTGTACATATGGAATAATGACTGCACGATTTCCGTCAGGAAAATATTAATGAGGAAAAAAAAATAATACTGAATAGCGTATTAGGCAGAAAATTCTAAAGGTTGGCAATTCAAACATTTCATAACTAAATGCAATCTAAGTTTCGAACAAGTATGATTTCTGCACTTAAACAAAACATAGCGGCGCTTAGTGCTTAGGTAAAAAATCGGAATAATTTTTATACGCTGCATTGACCTACATTTCTGTGGCATCAGTTTTAACTGAAGATTTCTTCTTTTTCTATATTTTTATGCATTTTGAATAGTTTGTATTTGCTTCACTTCAAATAAAACCTTGAAAATTTACAACATATTTCAGCGAACCTTTCTCATTCCGAAATTCTAATTTATAGATTATGTATACAGAGAAAAAGAGGGCATAATTTAAAACCGACATCATTATGATAAGCAAAAGCGCATCTCAACTGGGTTTCTCGAAGTAGAATGATTGCGAATTCAAGATGCGAAGAGAGCTTATTGTGTATTTATTATGTTCATCCAAGCGATTTATTAAAGAGTATAGAATATTGAATAGGCATCAAGGAAAAGTGTGTTCTGAATGCGGAGGCTGGGCCAGGTGGGCGTTGAATTCTGACAGAGATTGATTGCTGTTGACTCAGATTTTGTATATAAGACAAAAATGGCGCGAAGAGACCACTCGGCCGCATGATATTTGAAGAATCAACACAGCTTGAGCATCCAGTGTCCGTAGAGAGGCAAGTCGGTACGTAGTGAAATGCGAAGCCAAAGAGTCAACGTGCGTTACTATGAATGTCTTCCTCCCGCTACCTCCTAGAATCGATGCTGCCACATCTGCCCCTTTTTGTATAATAGAGCGAATGAGAAAGGAAAGTTATCCATCGTTGATACAGTCTGTGATGTAGCGTTTGGGTTGTTACGTTTACGGAATTCTACAGAACATTTATGATGCATTGACCGGTATTCAAAACTGGGTTAATACGTTACTGTAAAGGTTCTGGCATCAGTTCTTGCAACACCAACAGCACAACATAGATTCTGTCAATGAAGAATTGTGTCTTGTGTTCACTAATCTTACGAGATTGCCAGACATGGTACCATCGATTCTAGGAGTTGGGGGGATTGTTAAGAGGACGTAAGCCGCATCCTTCACTTTGCATATCACTCTGTGTTAACGTTATTTGTGGCTAGTGTATGATGTGTTTGGGGCTGAAGAACTGAATTCAGTGTCGACACGGAACGCAGCTCAAACTAAATATATTTCAAATACGCTATTATATTTAAGAAGATATACATGTTTTGAAATCTCCAACAGAACTTTAGTAACTTGCTATGATTACAGTCAGATGGTATTCTTTACAAAGTTTATTAAATACGAAACATATATTAATAAAACAGAATGATTTAGTTGGAGTGGGTGTGGAAAAGGTTTTCTCTTTAGCGATTCAAAACGGACATCGTAATTTTTGCCTAGCTGCAATTATGCCAAATTCATTGGTCCTGTAAAGATGCTTCGCTAAAATTTTATATCCTTATAATAATACTTTCTGTGTACTCATATTTTCGGAGGTGACTTTATCAGTCAATACGTTAATTTGTTCGCCAGATTTCTATTAGCATGTTTCTTTTGTAAAGAGTCCATAAAAAAACACTTTAAGCGAGCGTGATTTTCTAGCATTCAAGGCAAAACATTCTTTCCTTTACATTGAAGAAACTAAAATAATTATTTCTCGCAATTTTCGATATGCTTCGCCCGTCCGGTCGATTGCATACATTCCAGAAGGCTGCCTAATGTACATTTTGGAAAGATGCATTCTGATTAGATTGGATGTTGCTGTTAGAAAAACACTGCACTCGATAATTAAATGTCATGATATAAGAAGCAGTGTATACTGAAACAACTGAGCAGGTAATTTTCTTTTATCAACAATAAATGGAAATGTATTCCCAAATTTCAAACTATCTTCATTTCTATGCAATACAAATTCGATCAATTTTTACAAGTAAACATATGGGGCACAACTACATAAACCCCAAACGGGAGGAAGAATAGATATGTGTTTTCTGTTTCCATCGAAACAGTTGACTAAATAAGATGAAAAAAGCAGAAGTTTTGTAAAATAAAACAAATTGTTGGTTCCAATCTCGATTAGGAAGGTATATTTGCTTTCCCACTGAGACGTGATGTAATACAAGGTCTGGTTTACTGTGAGGAACCCGAGCACGTACACCCGGGGCAAGGAGAAAAAATCCCTAACCGATATTGATAGTAATGACATTTGAACCTTCTCAAATTATAGGCAGAAACGCAATGGATGCTGGGATTTCTTCCAAGCCAATAAAATAGGTCGATTCTCGGTTTCATTTGAGTCAGTTTCGGTATGTCTTGTCTTGAAATCAGATTGCCACGTTCGAATTCGCTCGTGAGTCAACACTAATTCTTAGTTTGTGAACTTTTTGCCAAATTTCTGTTGATTTGCCTTTTTACCGCTAATTTGACTTGCATATATTGTTTGCTTGCTTTATATTATTTTAGCCCTGTTTTTTCTTTTCATTTTCTTTCTTTTGCTTTTTGAAAACTTTTTCAATTCTGTTTGTTGGACAATTCTCTCATTTACTTTACTTTTTACCATGGCCACTCACTCTTCACAAACTAAAATAAACAACGGAATCGTTATGCTGGATGAATCATCCTAGTATAGTTATTCGAAAGATTCTCACGGAGGTCATGATTGAAGATCCTCACTTGGTGCTTTCAGTATTGGTTTGTAGCAAAACTAAATTAAGTTTAATCAATAACAACATAAACAATGAAAATTAAAATAATTCAAATTGGACGATACGCACAAAAGAACTAAATTCTGGTTGAGGATTAAGTCTAAAGAAGCTTTGATTTTAAATGTAAGAAAGCTATTTGCATAATCCAGAACAAACCGCTTTCACATGGGTAGCAAATTGTTTGAGACTGTATCCAAGAATAGGTTGTTTTAAGAATTTATTCAACTTAAACATCGAGACGATAAATAGAAGTCCTAACAAAATTTATTATTCGTTGGCACAATCTTAAAGACATAAGATGAGCAGATGAGATTCTGTTGATAGCAGACACGGAATGAAAGCGCAGGAATTCCAACACAAAGTAGTAAAGACAAACCAACATATATAAGTAGAGTGAAGTATTGCTGCATTAAGAGGTGTAGTTTAAGCATGTTTTAAGTGTATATGTCAAAAGCAAACAACTGTAGTCAGTTAACTATGTACGAAGTGTTATAAGAAATAACACAAATATGACAGTGACAGCTGAAGGTATATTAAGCTAACGAATATTGACTTTTAAAATTTATACAAAATATGAAGAAACTGAAAAATATATTAGGAGCTAACAAAGAATGCTGAACTGCTCTGTGCTATTAATCGTTCGATATGGCAGTGAACTCTTGACAATTTATAAAATGAAATCAAGAAAACGTAGAAATACACGAACCAAATTAGTCAAAAATGTGATATTTTAAACTTAGATTCTAAAATATCAATAGTATTAATGCCAGTGAATGATGGACAGCTTTCCCATAGATGAAGAGATGGCATGAAGCAAAATTCTTTTCTACAAAAGGATTCTGAGAATTGCATGGACGAAAAATGCGAGTAACGAGAAAGTTTTAAGGTACTAGGAACAAAAAGAACACTTATATTTAGAATTACTAAGATTCAGTTGAAATTATAGAGATACATCATGAGGAAGGAAGGCTAAATAAATTTGACTCGGGATAAGTATGAGAAGCATAAGGAAAAAGCGAATAATGTGATTATGGAGCTTGTGTAAATGGATTAGAAATTGCACGAACTAGAAACATTAGTAAGAGGACAAGCATTGCTTAGAGATACGAACGATAGGAAGCTGTAGGGGCAATGATCGTCCACGTCCTGAAGAGACACGGCACAAAGAAGAAGACCTCTTACCAAATGTTAGAGCATTGCTTAGCTATACAAAAGTAAATGTATGCAATCTGAGACAAATAGACAAACTGCTGTAGGATTTCCCACTAAATGATATTTCATAAATGAATGGCCTCGTATTTGCAGCTGTGGTGGTAATAGCTAAACAGTCCTGAATAACGAAGAAGACAACGTTGATGTAGGCAATTTGAGAGACGACGACTAGACTAGAAAAAGCAAATAAAAGGAAAGGCAGTAAAGAAAATTATGAGTAGAAACGAAAACAAATAGAAATAAAAAACACAAACGAGATGGAAACTTGAAGACAAAACGAAATTGTTACAGACAAATAAAACAACTGATGGCTGCTTGTGAAGGGAAATGAACAGAAATTGCTGTTTGAACAGTATAACTGAAAGAACGAGTTTCAGATTAAGGACATTTTCTCAGACGGCTTAATTACGACATAAAAAAGAACAGACAAGAGAATCACGAAGCAGAAGTAAACAGCAAAATGTGGGACAATCCAAACATAACTAGCAATATTTTAAAAGTGTAAAAATGCAAAAATGCATAATTCTCTTAAATATTTATTTATAAAACGTAATCTTGAAGACACAACAATATACGAACTAAATTTCCATAAAGTACGTTATACGTTAATTTTTGATTCTGAAATATGAATAGTAGCATGGCATCATTGAATGATGCACAGTCTCCTCATAAGTGAAGGGAAGACTTGAGGAAACAAGATGAGGTTCTATTGAAGCACGTTTTGAATAACATGAATATTGCGTTTAAGCAGCACATAAGTTGTAAGGAAAAAACATAAACAAGTACATTTTTACATGAAATCAGAACGAGACAATTTTAATTTCTGAGACTTATAATCAGAAGAAAGCCTGGAAATGTGAACATTTAGAGGTTATATTGAAGATATGAGGTAATCAGCGAACAGTCTATCAACGGTGTTTATGTAAATGGTAATAGAAAAGGGAATGAGACGGATAGTAAAAAAGGCAAATATTTCTAAATAATACGAAGGATACTAAGTTGTAAAGAGCTATGATTGCCTACGTCATAAAATAGAATAATAATAATAATAATAATAATAATAATAATAATAATAATAATAATAATAATAAGAAGAAGAAGAAGAAGAAGAAGAAGAAGAAGAAGAAGAAAAATCCATAGAATAATAAAGACGCATATTTTGCGGAGGATATTGCCTATATGCAAAAGACATGCGCACTGAACACTTTTGCTATAAAGTCATATAAGTTTTCTAGTTATCACACAGGTTGATTAAGACTGGCCTAAGAGAATACTCAGTACCACGATAAGGCATTAAAGCATGCTATTTCCATGAAAATGACAATTTCTAGATAAATTGAGTAATATATTAAATTTGCTATGAAATGAAAATTCCTTCTAACTTCATTATTTTCAGCTGCTACAGTAATCAGCGGTGGTGATAGATAGAATTAATGTATGATAATCGTTATTCGGAATTATTTACAGACTTGAGACTCAAGTGGCATCTGTGCATATGGTCTGCTATGTTAAGCAGTGTGGGCATAGATTTCATAAGTCAATGATAGATCTTACAAGCCCTAGATAATAAGTAGTTGTGTACTTTAGTTTGGAAAATATCCTAATTTAATAAAAAAAGTCAAAAGATTAATAGGTGACAAACATATAATATTCAGTAGAAAAATACAAGAATTAAAAAAAAAAGAAACCACATAAATTATACCAAAAAGATAAAGAATAACAGATATAAATCAACTTTGAACCGGAGGGCAACGTACACAGACGAAAGTCGCTGAAAACATCTACACAAGTTATTGCAGAAAACACCTGGAAAAAAAAGCGAATCAGATTTATTTTGGGAATCAGTTTATTGTTGTTATGAACAAAAATGTATATAGCAATATCGGTTGGGGAAATTGGTTTTCGGCGTAGTTCTAAGGTTAAAGTCAAGGTGATGAAATATCGAAATCAGAATTAGAACCACCTGGGAAATTCATCGAATCCTTTGACTTTCTCAGTAGATAACGAAGCTGCAGAACGTTAGACGATGATTCAAACTTTGACGCCTATAAGTGTCAGCTCGTATTCGGTTTTTGGTTATTTGCCAGGAGACTATAGAGATAAAGAAAAGCAACCATAAAAAGTTTCGTTCACATCACTTATACTAAAATAAGTAAGAACTAATATCGACTACGAAAATACCTGAAGATCATTTGTTTTTTGGGTTTTTTTTTGGCTTATCAACTTCAATTACCGTATTTGAGGGCATATAAGACGGACCCCAATTTCTGTAAGGTAATTCAAGGGAAATTAGTAAAATTAGTAAAATAGTACAATAGTACAGCCGAGGCTATATTTATGAGATATTATTTTGGTTAAACGAGCCATGATTAAAATTAAACGAAAAATAATAGGAAAAAAGAACACGAGCCTATAAAAACTTTATTATATCCTTTATATGATCTGTACAACCTGCGTCTTGTAAATGTCTTATTGGAATAATTAAGATAGAAACATTCTGATTGTATTTATACCAATGCAACCGGAGGTTATTGCAAGAAAAATATTAATGAAAGAAATATATTTTACAGATATATAATTTGAATTTATTGCATAAAATGTTAGTGAAACAAAGTACTAATATTAAGCGTGATGAAATTAATATAATGAATATTATCTATGATAATACTTTTAATCTGCATAATAGCCTTTTAATGAATTAAAATAGGTATATGAAAGTTACTCTAACGTCTACGCTAATAGGAGTTGCCAGGTAGCTAATTTAGGCCGACTATCGCGAATTTTAAAACTACATATAACATAAGATGGATTTTACGAGGATTCTTAAAAGATATTTTTAGTAAAAAAATGCGCCTTATATGCCGTCAAATACGGTAGTTATTTAACGCCGACAAGATTTTAATTGCTGGTAATATTTTTTCAAAAATGTATTGCTGGTAATTTTTTTCTTTTCAAAAATGCATTTTAGGTAATACATTTTTCCATGTTGTTGCTGGTATTAAAACATATTTTTACACTTTCGTAGTGTTTTGGCCCCAGTCTACGGTTTAACTATTAGCAGCATAGCTGGGACCCTAACAGTTGATATCACCCCGGGTCAGGGTGGACCTTGGGACAAAAGTAATTAACACGTGCTTCCACGCTCCGCAACACGTACTGATCAGAGGCTTTGCTGCGGGATGTAGTTTATCGTCATACCCAAGACGCCTGATTGGGTGGGAGTCTTACCACTCTGCGGAGGTGCAGTCTGCGTATTCTGATGCCCTAGATGATAGGGCAAAACACCTAAAAAAATAGGAATGATTTGATAGTTTTCAAAAGCGTCACTGCAGCCTTGTATGTCATTCATTATTTTCCACCCTAAAAATCCTTTCCAACCAACGATACGTTGCGAGTCTCGCTGTTTTGTCGTTACTTCCGTGGCATGTGATCTGAAAAGCTACATTCTTTCGTCCCATCAACCAAGGGACAAACCAAGCCACGCAGAAAAGGGCCATTCTTCCCCATTCACTTAGTATTCCATTAATAAAAGTTAAGTTTATCTTGAACAGCACAATTGTTTTTTGAATCACTACAATTTAGTTCTTTTCATGCCTAGGTTTATCTTTCCTGCTTCACTCCTACAATATCACTTCTTGCCTATCCATACGCTCATACAACACCACACAGTAATCATTTAACTTGGGTGGCTCTTCGGCCTTGTACAGGGTGAACCTTATTATGAAAAAAAGAGCAAAGAAAATAAGTTTACATTTTGCGGAAAAAAGAATAGATGCGAAAAGGAATGAGGTAACGTAGATATTTGAAAATAAAAATAGAACGCATTTGTCTAAACTCATTCTATCTTTCAGTCCCGTTGGAATCAAAAGGGGAAGATACAAAAACAAAAGCAGAAAGAGAAATAAAAAAAATCATATATGCTCGCAGTTTTATGTAAATCCCGAAATATGTCGCTGAAGTGGATAAAATAAAATACGCAAGTTAACATACACTTGACCACCAGAAGGTAAAAACTCATCTAAAACTCTGCCTGTAATCAGATTAGCTGTCAATTTGGTACAGAAAAGAAACATAAGAAAATGGCTTTGTTTTCTTTGCAATCATTTAGAACAGAAATGATATATATATATATATGTATATATACATATGTATATATATATATATTTCATACTTGTATTTGCTTTTCTCATCGAAATGTTTATTTTGTATGCAACAACGTTTGGGGTCCTATGACGATCATCATCACTGATATTTAATCCGCCATCGACGCCATTGATAAGATTTCGGCGATCATCATCATCATCTACATTAGAGACAATTGGTAAAAAGAGATGATTTACTATCGGAGGATGTCGTCGATGATTAGCGAAAAAGTAAAAACAAAACATGATCATCTGATTCCTCGAAAGACATGTGCCAATCACATCACCAGGAAGACACTTTGAAAAAACACACTCGTTCTCTTTTCACATAGGCTTTATTATTGCAAAAGTTTCAGACTTATGATCATTATTAAAAAAAACGACCATCTCACAAAGACCAGTAAAAGAAATTCTAACTCCACTGCATAAAAATAACTGAGGGGAAAGAAATGACAGCCTGTATTCACTGGTCAGTTTATTAGGTATTCTTTAGAATCCAGGTCAGGAGAAATAAAATTATTTGGACCACGTCGAGAATCCATACCAAGAACACCAGGCCAGGTTTGGCAGCAATAATCAATGGTCAGAGAAATGGTAGATTTATAAATGTCTAACATGGATTCCGACAAGAAAACTGCTTGGCAGGATATATTGAACCATCTTTCCGAGCAGTAGACCTAGCAATTGATTCAGTGTAATCACTTCACTTCATGTCAGTGTAAAAGAGAAAACAACAATGCAAGACAGTTTCTCCCTTAAAAAAAATTGTTTCGTTTTTGCGGTGTTAAAATTTACAAGCCATTTCTTGCCTTCGGATTGGCGGACCTATTGGACTTTTAAGATAGGAGTAAATAGTTTTGTCATCAGAGTAAATAGCTTGTTGAGTACTGATGACAACAGGAAGGTTGTTGATGAAGGTAAGAAACAACGTAGGTCCAAGGATAAATATCTGTTGTGGGGGGAGCCCCCGCATTAATAGGAAATAATGTAGTAGTCTGGGCGTTCAACACGGTATTCGTTATTGAATTTGTTCAGAAAGCTTACATTAAATAAAGTAAAATAATTCGACCAGAAAGACCATAGCTTTTGACCTTCCAGTGAAGTCCAACGGGGCCAAACACTGCCAAACGTCTTCAAGATATCTAAAAGCCACAATCAGGGGCTCATCGTTCTTATTTAAAGCCTGGAAGAAAAATTCAGTAATGACCGTTAACACATTGGCGGTTGACATATTGGTTAAACGAAAGGAGACCGTGTGAAGTGTGATGCTTAACCAATTTGATATTGCCTCTAGCACTTTGCAATTTTGACATTGCCTTTAGCACTTTGCCGAAAAATGTAAAATACTAATAGGGTGATAATTCGAACAATGAGAAGTTTCACCAGAGTTCGAAATGGTAAGAACTATAGACTAGAAGGCAAAAATGTAGCAAGGCATTTATTGTAGAGAAAAGATTTCAGTCCAGGAGTACATTTCCTGAAGATAATTGCAGTGATACCGACAAGTGTGTAAACCGTGTGGAGATATAGTTTAGAAATTTTAACCGAAACTACGAACGGATTTATGCGCATATCACTCAGTAAATATTCCTTTCTATGGAGAAAATCAGGAAATATATAGTAGAAATGCTTTCCACGGTATGGAGGCCACATATTGTGCTGTGAGTGATGCATTTATTGAAAGAAAAATAATTAATGATGCTGCAACATATATCTTGGAGGCATAATTGTACAACTCGATTGAAACGTTTCACTTTTGAGTCTCTTCAGTCCCCACATAGATCCCTCACCTCCTTTGAGCCGCCTTGTGTTCTTGGGATGATCACGATGCTTCTGAGAATACTTGAATTTTAAGGTTAAGTAAATGCAGAAAGATGGGCCCTTATGTTTTATATATTTTGCAAAAAGCATTTGACCATATACTAGTACCTATCTGAACTGATGGGAAAACTATATATATATATGGAAAATACGTACGAATAATCCAACACGTATGCTGGGAGCAAATTGCCTGCATACAGAGAAAAATAAAATGAGTAGTTATGTAAAAATAGAAATGTTCGTGGACAAAGATACGTCTTCGCCATAAATTTGTTCAACCTCTGCAGCGACGCTATCTAAGGAAACTGAAGACCCTCCCAAGATTTATTATTGGCGGGCATAATTTTAACAATATAAGATACGTACTGTGTTAATGGCCTACTCGGAAAGAAAACTACAGGACCGCCTAGACAGGGTGGTAGAAAAAGCGAGTTTAAAGAACGAACCATCAACTGCATTAGACTAGAGAAAGATGCATGACAAAAAATAATCAAGGTTGTGAGGAACAAACAAAAAACATTAGAAAAAAGAAAAGCGTGTTGGATTGCTATGTGATATCTATCGCCTTATATATGAATGAATGTTAGACAATCTCCCTATGGATGAGGAAGGATAAATAGATTTCTGTAGAAGGATAATGGACAGAGCCAATATGCATCGTGTATGTCCTAAATAATATGACAACAGAGGGAACACATACTTAGAATCAGGAAAAGACGGCTGAAATTCCTACCGCCCATAATGTGGTTACAGAGCTTGGAAAACTTCACACTCACGGGGCTTATTAAAGGCAAGAAAGATAGAAGAGAGTGGGCCACTTACTTGACGATTTCGGGTGAATGCGTGAAGAGCGGCAAGAACTTAGAAAATGGATAAAACAGGTAAGAGCCACACGAGATAGAATGCTGTGGAGAACCATGATCGCCTATGCCTCAAAGGAAGTGATACATTTAAGAAGAATAGAACTAGAGGAACTGCAAGATTCATTATAAATGATGCAACCATTCTTGCCGACGGAGGTGAAGTCTTCATAGATACATCAGAGATATCGTTTTAATTCAAGACGTTAGAATTCCCAGTGAAGTGAGGCTCAATATTGTTATGAGGATAAATAATACAGAAAAAATATTTATAAAGAGTTGGTCTGATTTCCATAGCTAGTTCTTTCTTGGTTTACTTGTTTGTGTAGCGGCCTATCAAATCCTTATGGGTGATGTAATGCCAAAATTTAATTGGGATCATCAGTAATTTCTTTTGTATATATTTCTTTCAAAGATGTAATGTTGGTAATATTTTTGTATTTTTTCTCACATGTATTGCCCGTAATTTTTAAAAAAAATTATCGCTGTTACTATTTTTTCAAAAAACTATTGCGCTAATTTTTTTTTTCAAAAATTTATTGCTGCTAATATTTTTTTTCAAAAATGTATTGCTGGTAATATATTTAAAAATATATTGCTGGTAATTTTTGTTAACAAAAGAAGTGCAATTGTTAATATTTTATTGTTTAAAAAAAAAACATTGCTGGTAATATTGTTATTTTTTATTTATTATTTTACAAAAATATATTGCTTGTAATTTTTTTACTAGGAAAATATATGGGTTTTATTTTTACTATACAAATGTATTTTTATACTTTCATTGAGTTTTGACCCAGTTTGAGTGTTAACAATTTACTCATAGCTGGGAAGCCAACAGGTACCCACACCCACCAGGTCAGAGTGTACGAGGGAACGACATCAACTAAAGCCTACCGATCAGAGGCCTTGCTGCCGGATTTATTTTATCGTCATATCCAGGACGAATCTTGTTTGGTCTCGCGTTCGATCCCCTAATAACTTCTTCTTAATGACACCAGCGGGAGAAACGGTAACGCTGTGGACCCAGAGATCTTGTCAGCCTTTCATTTACCGCACATTGCAAATGTAAATATTTTTAATTTATTGTTTTGTGTAAGACACAACATTTTTAGATTAATTTATTGCTTCAACTGAATGCAAGCTTAACAACACTTCGATCACGGTCACAAGTCCTGTAACGCATTAGGGTCGTAGGGGCACAACATGTAGCAAGAGTGGTGTGTCTTGGGCTAGATCGCCTGGAGGAGCCCAGCTTTGTCTAAGCCAGTTTGAATTAAGAGTTCTCTTAGACTGATTGCCAACCATATTATAGAGTTTCTCCTGCTATTTACTCATAGTTGGTTTGGGGAGGATACTGATTCATACTTGTCCCAAGGTTATTTGCACGTAAGCAAATGAAACGGACTCGACTCGAATTCGAACTCTGCTCTCCGATTTTTCATTTAAACCAAAATCCATAAGACCACCGCGCATCCAACACTCCCTTAGACAAAAGGAGACCAACGCTTATAACACAGTATGTTACATAAACAACACAATACATAAATAAAATAAATACTTTTTACATTAAAAGAATGATGATGCACGGGAAGAACAATACTCTTACTTGATTCATTATTTTCATTCCATTCTGTTATGACAAGCGTCCATTCCAAGAACATGAAATAAATAGTGAGATCGATACTAATTTCTAAAGTCGAGCGAAACGATTTATCACATAATTTTCTTGAGTGGTCTGTAGCTAGTTGACAATAAATAAATACATATACATACATATAGACGAATAAAAGTAACTGATTTATGTGTTAGGAATATTCAACACTGAAAAGCTATGTGGCTTGATGCATAGAAACATCTAAGTCCGTATGTGAGATGGAATGCGTGAAAAACAGTCGTTATTTTCTACTTAACATTTCACTCTCAACGAACAACAATAGAAAAACATCTAAGGAAATATAGTTACCATTTGAAAACAACTACTTAATATCGTTGCCCTTAATATGAAAATTTTAACCATTAGTAAAAGTTAAAAATTAACTTCCATATCAATAAGCTCTGTATCTAGGAAATATGTAAAATTAGAGGTAATTATGGTGACTTCATATAGTAAAATAAAATAAATTAGGAAAGATTTGATGAAAAGATAAAGCGGGATATACTCAAAGAAAATAGTGAATAATTATAATTAAAAATTGGTTGGTGTCTTCATTTTGTATAGTGACATATCGACCTCTGTATAATTAACAATATAATTTATGATATATATCAATTAGCCTTTATCAAATGAATAGAATTTAAGTAAATCTTTAACGAAAATGATTATGGTGTTCAATTAAAACTTTTATAATACTTTTTTTACATCCAATCTTAGCTAGAAAAGAAGATAGGCTATAAACCCTGCTACTTGGTTCTTATTGTTTTATTTGGTTTTACGGGCCCAGAGATCTTGTCAACTTCTTCATTTACCGCGGATTGCAATTGTTATGGGTTATTTAATTCCGACAAGATTATTACGATAGGTAATATAATATGTATTCTTTGTAAGAAATCCGTTTGTTGATCAAGTTTCATTGGCATATTTTTGTAAAGAGGGTTTTTTTTCGTGAGTCAAATGTATTGCTGGTAATAATATTTTTTTTAAATGTATTGCTGGTAATAATTTTTTTCAAAAATGTATTGATTGTAATATTTTTTTCAAAAGTGTATTGCTGGTAATTTTTTTCAAAAATGTTGCGCTGGTATTTTTACTATAAGAATCTATTTTTATAATTTCATAATGTTTTGAGTCCAATTTGGGTGTTAACTATTTTCCCATAGCTGGGACCCTAACAGGTACTACCACACCAAGTCAGAGTGGACCTGGGAACAATAGCAATTAAGATGTGTTTCCACGAACCTAAAAACCTACCGATCTGAGATCTGCAATCGAATGCAGTTAATTGTCATTCCTAGGACGACCCACTTCTTGATTAATCAAAATGAATCGAAAGCGGATTCAGTAATATTTATAAATGATTTATGATAAATAAATTTACCTTGTTTGCCTTTTTTAAATGCGAAAGGTGGTTTCGTATATTTGTAAAGAATTTAATGCGTAACAGTTATATTTGTTGATACGTTTTTGTTAAACTTCATACTGTTTCATAAATATTAGATACATTCTAATCATGGCGTAAACATTACATAGCAGGCAACTATAAGCTATAAAAATCCTCTTCTGTTGTTTTGTAATGTTAAATAACCTCGGAAAACCATCCAACACTTTTCACGCTTTTTGGCAAAGTATTAAATGTTCCAATCAATTCTCAATTGCTAAGCACCTCACTTTATAGGGTCCTCTGTCAGACAAAAAATATAACTACCTTTTCTCAACTTAGAGTATCTATGTATCAACTGTTATTGCTGGATGAGTCTTTCAAGCTTTAGGTAAGATTGACGAAACTCCGGTTGTTGCTTTAGATATCTCGAAGGCGTTATACAACGTCTAACCCGCTGGTTTTCAATGTGTATCTGGTTCATCTTTTGATTTAATTCAATCATTACATTAAATCACGAAATAAAGCTTATCTTGAAGGGCTAGTTTCCAGTTCTTTCTGTATAAATGCAGACGCCCCACAATGCTTGATCCTCAGACCTAGTTTGTTCCTAATTGTTATTAATGACATTCCGATTTAATCAATTTTCGATTCTGTACCTATACCAATGACACAACTATTTACTCCCGTCTTAATGGTGGCACAGTTAAATTTTATGCTAAAAAATTGACAGCTGATCTCGAAATGACTTTCAATCTCTTGCACAATGGTTAACAAATGGCTCGATAATTTTAACACTTCCAAATCTAAACTACATTTTTAATAGTCTTTTTTGACTTAAGAGTCGACGCTTGCTTCTCGAAGAATATCTCGTTATGCCTTCTGGGTTTAACATTTTCCTCTGCTATGAATTGGAATGATTCTATCGTTTCAAATGCTAAATCCACTGAGAAGAAAACGGATTAACGGTATTGTGCTAAGAAAACGGATTAACGGTATCGTGCTAAGAAGTTTCTTTGCCGGGATCTGCACTTTTATAAGTCTACAATTCGTCCGTGTATTTAATATTGTAACATCTGGTATCGAGATTCGGCTATGGAAATAAAGACTGCACGAAATCCAAAATTAAATCTGCAATATTATCGGTCCATCGCTAGCATCTCGGCTTTAATCACTTTCCAACTATCCTAATGTAGCTCCCTGGTGTATGTTCTACAAATATTATCATGATAATTGTTCTGATGAGTTTTTCGCTTTCGTACTTCGGCTTCATGAATTGAAGCGTGGTACTAGTTTGGCAGTGAGGTCTCATCATTCTATTTCTGAAATTACTAAATGCAGTTGTATAAATAGTTCCTTCTCGTGTACGTCCCGACTGAGAAACTCTTTTCCAGCTTGTATCTTTCTCAGCTACAATCTTCAAAATATATAATGCAGTGTCAATATTAGTCTTAGTCTCCATGAATCGTGGTCTTATTTTCCTTCCACTTCAGTACAGTTTTCTCAGTTTCCTTCATTCTGTTACTATTCTTCATCGTTAACCCTTTACATATCAGTGGCTTCATCGACATCCCTGTAATTAAATGAGTAAGAGAAAGAAAACTGTAATAAAAAATATCAAGTGCTAGTAAATGACACTCATGTAAACAAAAATAAAAGATATGTGTAGATGCGAATTCTATAAGAACGAAAAAGTTTACAAGCAAAATAAACAGCATTATATATGTGAAAACAATCGATGTGTCCTGGATATATCTAATTAAGTACACACATTTTGAAAATAATTAAATCTTAATTGCAAACATTACAGTGATTGCCAGACAGTGCATTTTCCGACTCTATATAAATGCACAACTCTGGTTACAATACAGTAAAAATTTACGAATTAGTTAACGATTCCACGTGCCCTGCTTACAAAAAACACTCAGTTAAAAGCAGTGGGATGAGGTAGCACATGTTAAAGTTCGGGCCCTTTCACTTCAACAACTGAGAAAAATATGCTTTTTGATTGGTAACGACGTTAGTTTGGGTACGTCGTTCGCATCAATTAGAAGTCATTGACGAGACACGCGTTCTGAGATGGAGTCAGGCGAATGGTTTGTTGTGGTTCAGTACAAGCGATACAGGAACCACAACAGATCCATGATGAAAACCGGCAATATCTTATTTGGTCAATTAGACAAGATGATTGGTGGTCAAGTTAGTTGCTTATAATGGGCTATAAGTTTTTAGCCACCCTTGATTACAGAAGTTTTGGCTTGTGTAATAACGTCTCTTCTTTTTCTTTTCAGGCAAATCTCGTCTATTAACAATAGTTGACATATCTTGTAATGAAAGTTCGTGGAAGTAAGGAAGTTAGTGAATTTCAACAAAGGCAAATAATAGGATGGCATTAGTATGGCAAGTCAAATAGACAAGAAATTCAATGAAGAACACCATTGTCGTGCGGAAAAACGTTCAGGAAGACCAAGCATCGTGTCTGAGCGAATGAAAAGGGCACTGAATAGGTAAGTCATTAGAAAACGTCGTCAGGGCGTCAAAGGTGTCGCCAGCAGCATGGGCATTTCGCCATATGTGGTGAGAAAGACTCTGAAAGAGCTAGGCTATCAAAGAAGTGTTGCAAGAAAGAATGTCTTAATTTAAAAGGTTGACAGGAAAAGGCTTATGGACTGGGCGTGAGATTTCGAGAGCAAAGATTATGAATTTTGGCAGTTTGTAATTTGGTCAGATGAGATTAAATTCTGCCAATATTCGAATTCGAGACAGGTCTTTGTTTGGAGAAATCAGAATGAACACTGAATGTCTGCAGGTGACCGTGAAACATGGAGGGATGGAAATACTGGTGTGGTCTGCTGTCTAGTTTGGAGGGAAATCTGGGCTGATTCTTGTTGGCCAGCGGTTGAATGGTCCAAAATACTGTCAAATATTAGAGAAAAGACTACACTCACTATTTGAAACCGATCAAAATGACAAGAATGTCTACCTTTTTCAAGAAGATGGAGCACCATGTCATACAAGCAAAGTAGCAAAGGCCTGGAAGGAATCGCAAGGAATCAAGTCACTGCCATGGATAGCGCAAAGTTCTGACATGAATCCAATAGAACACGTTTGGGAGCACCTTGACCGAAGACTTCGAGAGTGTGCAACCAAAATCACATCAATGGCAAAACTTAAAGAAACATTGTTAGAAGAGTGGCACAATATGGATCAGATGATTATTGATAACATGATCAAATCCATGAAAAATCGAATACAAGTAATGAAACTAGCAAACGGAGGACCTACTCCATACTAGTTCCAACTATGTTATGTTGAATTGGGATTACGTAAATAAAATTTGAAATTGGACGTAGTTTATTTCTCACGGCTAAAAACGTTTCTTAGGCCACTGTACATGAATGTTATTCATGCCACAAAAGCAAGTTTGATCGAGCCGATAGAGGTATGCTGGCAAAGACATCGTATACAAAATCCTTCATCTCATATCACATTATATGATTTTGGTTGCCCTGACTGTGAGAAAGTGTGCTGTTTCTGTTGGTATAATCAGAAAGAGGATAAAATTATGAGGGGAACCAGACGACTTTATCTGAAAAGAATGTCTACGACGTCAACGACAAGAGAGAGATGATCCGATTATTGTTAATTTACAATGGTTTTATGTCATAGATATGGCAATGTCTGTATATTTATATCTTAATAGGTGGAAAAGGCATAGATTGAGATGAATGCAAATATATGGATTTGTTGTCACTGAATTGTAAGAGAGATAACCATAAACATATTCTAAAAATAAAAAAATACCGAAAACGAAAACTGACACGTCTCGGAAAAAAATGAAAAATAAAAAGGTTTTAAGAAAAATATACGTAGAACACTCACAATAAACAACATATCTGATAGGGTGTGATTGAATGAAAAGAGAAACTATTTTACGAATTATGGCAGCAAATACTAGTCCATTAGAAAAATTTCTATTACAATAAATGTAAACAGAACTCCTGAAAGTGGTCCATGAACATTACAGAGAAAGAATAGAATTTAACACATGAATGTCTAAAATAAAACAGAATAAAACAGAAATGACGAAATTGACATACAACAGAATAAACAGCCGAACACATTTGTGGTTAGTGTAAGGCATGGGTTTAGCGTTTTAAGATGAAAATTTATTATCTTGCCGTAGTAAAAGAATGTACATCTTACTGAATTAGAAAATGACTTGATCTAATTTATTGGAATGTTTGTTAACATGAAAAACTGTAAACAAATAAATCAAATTGAATTACACAGAAAACAACAAATATATATATGTATATATATGGATAATAGATTAATTATTGAATCACGAAGATGTTTTTTCTAACATAAGCGCTTGAAGCTCAACTTGTATTGGATATACAGGCATCCTGGAAGTGTGGAAAGAAAACACACCTTGACAAATGTCAAAAGCTCCAGTGGCAATAAAGTTAAAACGGAAGAAAAAAATCGAATAATTTATTGAGTTTTTTTATGAATTAAATATACTTTTTGATCTCGCAGAATAGAAACTTCTAGAATATCGTCAGGTAAATTGTGTGGTACATGAAAGAGATGTATCTATGGAAGTTGACGTAGAATATGGAATCGATAGTGGATGAGTTAGAAATTCCAGTAAATAGTCTGAGATTTCGGATAACGATAACATTGTTGCTGGATTAATGACAAAAATATTGTCACTCAATATTTAATTATTGCCATCAGCATATTTGAATCAACAAATATGTGGAAAAAAAAATGAAAAACAAAGCATATCCACCACAAAAAACAACAAATAATTAGTATTATAACAATCCCTAAATCAAAAAAATATGAGTAATAATTGTGTTTAAAAGTTAAAGGACTTGGATAGCTCTCAAATCACTCGAAATTAGCGTTCATGAATTAATAGTTCGAAGAAGAGTTAAGACTCTCCACATCACGGTATTATACTGGAAAATCGAGTAGATCTTTGTCACTTGATTTCTAGGAATAACCGCTACTTCTCTAGTGTGACTATGCAAGCGCATGATGATGACGGTTGTTAATTATCTGTTAATCGACTAGAGATAAATGGTAGGAACACAAGATCAGATATGGCAACAGTATCCAATGCACGGACGAATGGTAGATTTGTAAATGTGAAAGATAGATTCTGACGAGGAAAACATTCTGGTACATCACAGTGACCCAACCTTCCTTGCTGTTGTGGTAGGATCCACTTAATCTGCATAGGTGACTACCAACTATATAAATAATGGTTTGTACCGGAAGACGAGAGAGGAAGGAATCACGAGATCCAACTAGAGACTCTGATCGACTGCGACTAGTCAACACATTCTCCAGGAACGTCTTCCCAGAAATATACAGAAATACTATATGTACTTATTGTGTACACTTTCTTGTTATAATACATTCTTGTTCTAAGTACATTTTGCGTTGCATTATTATTCCATGCAATAGGCGAGATTCAACATTGAGTCAAGACTCAACAATGGCGACGAAGTAGAACGAACCATACGCCAAGTTTCAACAATGGCCACGAAGTAGAACGAACCATACGTCAAGTTTCAACAATGGTCACGAAGTAGAACGAACCATACGCCAAGTTTCAACAATGGCAAAGAAGTAGAACGAACCATACGGAAAGAAGAAAGAATTAATAGTGAGAGTTTTCAACAATTGGGACAAGTCATTGAAGAACCCAGGCTGAAAAAAAAACTATTAATTCAAAGTCCAACGTTAACGTAACGACGAAGGATTCTGAACTTCTGGATATGTAAAACTCGTTAAAAGACGACTAAGCATAAAGGAACGTTCATTCAGAAAAATTGAAAGGTGTCGTAAACGAATAACGGTAATTTTAAATTAAAAAATTATCTACAACGAGACACCCTCTAAAAAGAAAAATTGGCCGACTACAAAAACATGCATGGATTAAAAGGAGCACAAATACACCGTGTCGACTTTGAAAGGTAACAAACTTTAAAAAAATTATTTTTTTTA
Organism: Acanthosepion esculentum; assembly: GCA_964036315.1. Classification (NCBI taxonomy): domain Eukaryota; kingdom Metazoa; phylum Mollusca; class Cephalopoda; order Sepiida; family Sepiidae; genus Acanthosepion; species Acanthosepion esculentum. The sequence goes on from OZ038475.1 coordinate 79,852,810, forward strand.
AATTATTTGTTCAACAATATAGTGACGAATTGCCTCTGATAAGAAAATCAGACGTGTCATCGAAATACGCGAACAGAAGTCGAAAACGAAAAAAAAAAGTCCGACGCTCTCTGTTCACGAAAAAAAAAAATACCAAAGTTGATTAGCACGGGCGTGAATGTAAAAGCAAGACATAAAATATAAAAGTCGTACGTTGTTTCGATTTTTTTTGGTCAGCTTATATGATATTCGTGGATACACAAATTAAAAAGTATATTCCTTGTTGCATGAACACTATCAGCTAAAAATGGAGGAACTATCCAAAGTCATATCTGAATTATTAAAATCCCAGCAGTTGAGTCAACAACGTCAGCAAGAACAACAGATAGCACAGCAAGAACAACTGATAGCAATGCAAAAATATCAAGAACGTCAAGAGGAAAGACAACAAGAACAACAAATAGCGCTGCAAAAATATCAAGATAAACAAGATGAAAGACTTTTAGAAATTCAAAAGTTAACACTGGAGAAATTAAACAACTATCAGGCAAATGAGGGAAATTCTTCATATTCTAATAACACCATATTTAATTCGCTGGAAACTTTCAACTATGTGCCAGACGAAGTAAAAACGTTTGAAGCGTACTTTAAACGATATGAAGATATTTTCTACACAGACTGTGAAAACTGGTCGAATTCAAGAAAAGTCAGTCTATTACTAAGAAAGCTAGGTACAGCAGAACATAGCAAATTTGTAGATTTTATTCTACCGAGAAAAACAACTGAATTGGAATTCTCGGAAACAGTGAAATTGCTAAAAGAGCTGTTTGGAGCAAATATGTCGCTTTGGCATAAGCGATGGTTATGCATGAATGTCTCTAAATCCGACGAACAGGATTACTTAACATATACATCTATAGTAAATAGACATTGCGACAATTTCAGATTGGCAGAGATTACGGTTGAAGAATTCAAGTGCTTAATTTTTGCTCAAGGACTGGTATCCAGTAAGAGTGCCGAAATAAGACGTAGAGTTTTGTCTAAACTCGAATCTGAACAAGGCCTTACCCTGCAAAAGTTAGCAGAGGAGTGTCAACGGGCCGTAAGTTTAAAAAAAGAGTCGCAAAAAATCGAAGAAGCTGGCAGTGCTTATATTAAAAAAATAAAAAAGCAGTCACATTACCCATCAGAGAAAAATTGGAGAAAAAATTCGGCGTATTTTAATAATAGACACGAAAATAAAAAGGTCCCACCATATAATTGCAGACGTTGTAACGAAAGACATTGGGAGATAAATTGCCCATATAGAAATAAGAAATGTTTCGTGTGCCAAAAGAATGGTCACAAAGGATCGTGTTGTAAAACGAAAAAATCCAAGAGCCGAATTAGACAAACAAATTCGAATATCAAATCAGATAGAGATTTGAGGAAATATGTGACGACTGAAATATTCAAAAAGAATATCAAATTTCAACTCGATTCGGGGTCAGATTTAACAATAATGAACGATAAAACATGGAAAATTTTAAAAAGGCCTACAATAATGAAGTCGAACGGTAACTGGAAAGCAAATTAACTTCGAAGGCGAGGTTGTACTTCCAATGAAATTGAATGGGATCGTTAAAAAAATAAAGGTTTTCATTCTGAGAAATGGAGAAAACTTGTTGGGTACAGATTTTATTGAAACATTCGAATTGTGGGATAAACCGTTAAACTCATTCTGCAGAAAAGTAGAAAGTAATACGCAAACAAGACAGGACATTAAAGATGAATTAAAGAAAAAGTTTCCGGAAACCTTTACACCTGGTCTTGGAAGATGTAACAAATTTGAAGCTAAATTTGAATTAAAAGAAAATACTATGCCTATATTTAAAAAGAAACGTAACGTGCCTTTCGCAAGTGTAGAGAAAGTTAACGAAGAACTTGATAGGTTGGAAAAAATGGGAATTATTTCAAAAGTAGAATCTAATTCATGGGCTGCGCCGATTGTGTGCATAAAAAAGAAATCAAACCAAATCAGAGTTTGCGTTGATTTTTCGACAGGGTTGAACTCTGTAATTAAGGACTACCATTACCCGTTTCCGAGTCCTGAGGAGATTTTTAACAAGCTAAATGGCGGAGTGATTTTTTCAAAAATCGACTTATCAGATGCCTATCTCCAAATTCCCGTCGAAGAAGAATGTTCGAATTTACTAGGGATAAACACGCATAGGGGTTTATTCAAGTACAACAGGCTTCCTTTTGGTATTAAAGTGGCACCAGCCATTTTTCAACAAGCCATGGACGTCATGTTGAATGACTTAGACTTTGCGTGTGCCTACTTAGATGATATTATAGTAAGGAGTGCAAACGTCGACGAACATCGAGAGCACCTCAATCAAGTATTTAAAAAGATTCAGGACTTTGGATTTAAAGTCAAAGAATCAAAGTGTGAATTTGGTTTGGAGGAAATTAAATATTTAGGTCACATAATCAACAAAAATGGCAGATTTCCAGATCCGGAAAGGTCCATTGCGATTAGAAACATGCCGACGCCCACTAACGTGGCGACACTACAGAGTTTTCTGGGGCTCGCGAACTATTATCAAGCATTCATTAAAGGAATGTACAATCTAAGAGCTCCGTTGAATGAACTACTGAAAAAAGACAAGGCATGGGAATGGACGGTAGAATGTCAAAAAGCCTTTGATGAAATTAAGAAAATGCTTACGTCCGACCTCTTTTTAACCCATTACAATCCTAAACTGGATATTGTAGTGGCAAGTGATGCTAGTTCATACGGGGTAGGAGCATGTATTCAACACATAATACCAGATGGTTCTAGAAAACCAATTGCGCATGCTTCGAGGGCATTACTCCCAGGAGAGCGAAGTTATTCACAGATAGAAAAGGAGGCGCTGAGTATCATTTTTGCCATAACAAAATTTCATAGGTACATCTACGGCAGACATTTCAGGTTAGAAACGGACCATAAACCAAATCAGAGTTTGCGTTGATTTTTCGACAGGGTTGAACTCTGTAATTAAGGACTACCATTACCCGTTTCCGAGTCCTGAGGAGATTTTTAACAAGCTAAATGGCGGAGTGATTTTTTCAAAAATCGACTTATCAGATGCCTATCTCCAAATTCCCGTCGAAGAAGAATGTTCGAATTTACTAGGGATAAACACGCATAGGGGTTTATTCAAGTACAACAGGCTTCCTTTTGGTATTAAAGTGGCACCAGCCATTTTTCAACAAGCCATGGACGTCATGTTGAATGACTTAGACTTTGCGTGTGCCTACTTAGATGATATTATAGTAAGGAGTGCAAACGTCGACGAACATCGAGAGCACCTCAATCAAGTATTTAAAAAGATTCAGGACTTTGGATTTAAAGTCAAAGAATCAAAGTGTGAATTTGGTTTGGAGGAAATTAAATATTTAGGTCACATAATCAACAAAAATGGCAGATTTCCAGATCCGGAAAGGTCCATTGCGATTAGAAACATGCCGACGCCCACTAACGTGGCGACACTACAGAGTTTTCTGGGGCTCGCGAACTATTATCAAGCATTCATTAAAGGAATGTACAATCTAAGAGCTCCGTTGAATGAACTACTGAAAAAAGACAAGGCATGGGAATGGACGGTAGAATGTCAAAAAGCCTTTGATGAAATTAAGAAAATGCTTACGTCCGACCTCTTTTTAACCCATTACAATCCTAAACTGGATATTGTAGTGGCAAGTGATGCTAGTTCATACGGGGTAGGAGCATGTATTCAACACATAATACCAGATGGTTCTAGAAAACCAATTGCGCATGCTTCGAGGGCATTACTCCCAGGAGAGCGAAGTTATTCACAGATAGAAAAGGAGGCGCTGAGTATCATTTTTGCCATAACAAAATTTCATAGGTACATCTACGGCAGACATTTCAGGTTAGAAACGGACCATAAACCTCAGATCACTATTTTTGGGTCAAAGAAAGGGTTACCCGTTTACACGGCAAATCGACTGTTAAGATGGGGAAACATTCTTCTCAATTATGATTTCCACATAAAGCACCTATCATCCAAAAATATAATTCATGCGGATACCTTATCAAGACTCGTACCGAATAAAGATGAAGGATTCGAAGAAACAATTATTGCAAATATCAGAGCAGATTATGAGGTGAAAAGCATGGTAAACAACATTGTAAGAGAGCTACCGGTTACATCAAAGGAAATCAAAAAAGAATCTGAAAGCGATGATTTCATTTTAGGAATAAAAAGTAAAATGGTAGCAAATGACCAAAAAGTTCAGGAGATCTATTCAAGTTGTGACGGAATTTTATTATATGGTGAGAGAGTAGTAGTACCAAAAAAGTTACAGAAAAGAATCCTACGGGACTTTCATATGGGTCACCCGGGGATTAATAGAACAAAAAGCTTAATGCGAAGCTTTGTATATTGGAAAGGAATGGATGTGGATATCGAAAACATGGTTCATCGATGTAAAGGGTGTGCGTTAGCAGCTAAGGCACCACCTATAGTACACAAACCATGGCCAAATACGGATCATCCGTGGGAAAGATTACACATTGATTTCGCTGGTCCAGTAGAAGATTATTACTACTTAATAGTGGTAGATAGCTTTACAAAATGGCCGGAAGTACTACGCTGCAAAAAGCCTACGTCCAATACCACAACAACTTTTTTGCATGAACTATTTGCACGGTTCGGTGTGCCAGAGTGTATTGTGAGTGACAATGGTACACAATTCACTTCTGACGAATTTAAGGAATTTTGTGAGTTATATCAAGTTAACCACATAACGACGCCGCCGTATCATCCGAGATCCAATGGACTCGCAGAAAGATTTGTAGATACGTTAAAGCGCGCTCTGAAGAAAGCCTCAGGAGTTCCAACGGAAAAGGCGCTTCAGCAATTCCTACAAGTATACAGAATCACGCCTAACCAGAGAACACCATCAAACATGGCACCAGCTGAACTAATGTTCGCTAGGAAAGTTAAGTCAGTGTTTGACAAGCTTTTGCCAGGAAGAAATAGAATAAAGAACACTATGTATACAGCTAGAAAAAGATACACCCCCGGAGAGAAGGTCTTTTTCAAGTGCTATAGGAACAACATTGAGTTCTGGGATCGAGGTATAGTGGATAAGAGAATCGGTGACCTGATTTACATAATAAAAGGGCCGAAGAATACTCATAAGAGGCACCAGAACCAACTCAAAAAATGCTACGTGCTAGATCATGAAGAAAGTATACCGGATGAGGAGGAAGATCCCATTGATGTAATGTATGATACTTTTCAAGTAGAACCTCCGCAGAGTGCTCCTGAACCGAGAAGATCCGGTAGGAAACGAAAGTTCACGGACCCATTGGACGTGAATCCAAAACGGAAAAGATATTGAAAAAAAAAAACAGATAGACATATGAACTATGCAAAGGGGATCTACAAAGAAATAACCATAATCATCATCCCATATAGAAGCCAGTTTGAAATCCAAAAGGATTCCAAGGCTTGGGAGGGGGGTTGTGGTAGGATCCACCTAATCTGCATAGGTGACTACCAACTATATAAATAATGGTTGGTACCGGAAGACGAGAGAGGAAGGAATCACGAGATCCAACTAGAGACTCTGATCGACTGCGACTAGTCAACACATTCTCCAGGAACGTCTTCCCAGAAATATACAGAAATACTATATGTACTTATTGTGTACACTTTCTTGTTATAATACATTCTTGTTCTAAGTACATTTTGTGTTGCATTATTATTCCATGCAATAGGCGAGATTCAACATTGAGTCAAGACTCAACACTTGCAGTCGATGCAGTTATTGATTCAAGAGAGTCGCTTGTCAGTGGAAAAAGTAATATTTTGATTTTTACGGCTTATCAACCCTTTGTAGGTTGTTTAAAGCTGAAACATTTCGGATTGAAGGAGGTTGCTTATAGTACACGTTCATTCTAAGCAGTCCTCCATCTTAGTAATACTCGAACTCGACACTGCCGTTTGGGAATACTAGGTGCTGCAAGCTGGGATGTGCGGCTGGTGTAATGGATAATAGCTCAGAATGGCTAATTGGAAATCCAAGTTCAGATTCCCGTTCGGTTGGTTATGTCCATTGACGTTCATATACCCTTGGAGCACATTTTCTCCCGCCAACTATAGGTCAATTAGTAAGCTTTGTATCACTAAACCATTCCGTCCTGGGTAGGAAGACATATGATCCGGGGGTTCTGAGGAACATGAAACCTCCTCTTAATTGCTGTTGTTCCTAGGCCCACCTTGAGCCGGAGTGATAGCATCTGTCACGGTCCCAAATATGGCAAATATGAACTCCCAAACTGAGGTCAACACACTATGAAATATAAAAATATTAGCAATATTATTTTCATAGTAAAAATACCATCAATACATTTTTAAAAACTATGACCAGCAATACATTACTACTGCTTCCAAGAAAATTAAATTTCGGCATATATGACCTATAAGGATTTGATATGTCGCTTAGCAAACAAACTAAACCATTATTATCTAAAAAAAAAATCGTACAATCTAAAAATGTTCTGCCTTTAAATAAATTACAATGGGTTGATAAGCCGTAGAAAACTAATCAATCAAACAATAAACAAATCGATTAATTTCGGCGATACAACGTATTTTCAGCGTAATTTGATCTTATTGCTTATAAAGTATTGCTGGAAAATTCAAGACTAAGATTGCCTTAAAATAAATCTTACATCCGGTTATTTAGTCAGTCTTTTAAAAGTCGACCGAGTACCTTCTTAATATATTAAACTCAACAAATTCGTTGAAACTAATTTGAATTAAAAAGAAATGTTAATTGGAAAACGCTGTCTTTCTTATCGACCTAACTTAGATTAGCGTACACCTGCTTGTGACACTTGCAAAATATCAAACATTTCCAAGTAAAGAATGGTATAAATAAATCAAAATAAATTCAGAATTATACAAACTTCCGATGTATATAAATTAAAACCAGCAACATCATTAATTATTATTAGAGACTGAATTAAAAACAAATAAAAGGAACCATGGGGTCAACGAAATGTCTTCCTTATACGTATGTGGAAAACAGTGATAAGTAGAAAGTGAAATATAAAATATAAGATTATTTCTGTTAATGATAATAAAATTGATTATTTTAAGTATGTCAGTAACTGAACTGAGATGAAAAATCCGCAAAGCAAAACCATGCAGTGAATATAAAAATGAAAATACACAATATTAAGGAAAGAGATGGAAGATTACAACGTGGAAACTAAAATAAACTGTAAACAAATGTAATCATTAATTAGTGAAACCCACTGAGTGTGTGATTAAAATCATGAGCATATTAATTTAGTAGTTAAATTGCATGAAACGCAATAGCTCAAAATTGAACAAATCAAGGTGACAACGGAATTATATAAAAACATTAGTGAAATACATTAATGAAAAAATCATTAACCCTTTCCCCGCCAATTACTTTTGGAAAAAAACGTTTCATTTTGAGATGGATTTTTTTATTTGTTTTTAATATAGTAACTAAGGAACTGACGCACCCTGAAGTAATCGAGCGGTGGCTAACACCTTTACTAGTTGACAATTGTACTCATTTCAAACTCAGAAGAGCTTAAAACTAATCAAGATCGACATATAAACATGTCTGTAGCTGGTTTTTGAATGTTATGTTTTGAAAGTGTTTATTCGTCCATGTATGAAAAAAATATATTTTCGGTAAAAACGTCTACGCGGAGTAGTGGCTAAAAATATATAGTTCCATATTAGTAAAGATTTCCTAAAGTTCCATCGCAGTAGATACATAATTAACTTTGGATATCTCTCAGTGCAGATTATCCGATTTTTCGAATCATTTCACCAAAAGGCAATACAGCCACTAAGTAGGAAGCGAGTTTACTGCGTGTTAGAGAATACGAGAAAAAGTAAACATTATTATGGAGAGAGAACAATAAAAGAAGAGGAATTAAGAAGACAGAAATAACAATTGATATTGCATCTAAACTTTCGAAGACCAAAGTTAACTGGAAAGCAAGAAGCCAGAAGAGAGTTCCACAAGTGAAAAATGAGAGAGGAGAAATTCTTAGTGTCTGTCTATATTTCTGAGATGAGGTATTATGTACTCTATTTACATTATTCGGACTATTGTCCTTATTGTTGTCGTCATATTTATTACAACGTTTCGGCCGTTGTACGCTCCGTCTTCCGTCAGTTGGAATGTCGAACTGAACACTTTATTTCGCTCACTGTTCTAGTTCCACGTGCAATGGATGTCAGTTCTCCACCGACTTAACTAGGTATTGAACTCACACTCTTTGGGTCCCGTCACTGGATCTAACCAACGCCTTTATCCACTGTGCCATGTGTCCTTGAGTATTTGGTAGCTACAGCAAAGTAAAAAAGGATCCTAGACGGGTTTAGTTCCACTTGCCATGTTTAATGGATGTCAGTTATCTCCTGATAATTCCCCTTAGAAAGATCATCACTACATTAACCGGCTATTGAACTCACACTCTTTGGGTCCTGTCATTGAATCTAACTAACGTCTTTATCCATTGTGCCATGAGTCCTTAAGGACGCATGTGTACGAATTTCCGGGTATTATAAACCTAATGTCTTTAGCAACCATTTTTACTAATGCTCATATTGCAATTTTTGTTGTTATCATACATGTTTTTACCAGAGCTCATATTGCAATTTTTGTTGTTATTATTGCTGTTATTATGACATGGACCCGTGAAAATTTGGGGGAGCGTTTTATCAGCCGAAAAGCTGAAGTGGAATGGGCACCTCATTCACCTGACCTTAAACCTCAGATTTCTTCCTCTGAGGGTTCCTCAAGGACAACATCTACGAAGGTAACCCTCGCACCATTGCAGAATTGAAAGCAGCCATCACTGAGAAGATTCAAGCGATTATCCCGGGGGAATGTGCACGCGTTATCGACAACTGTGTATTCAACAGTGGTTTGACATTTTTGCTTCATGCTTGAGACTAATTGGTTGCAGATCCCAAAATGTTATCCTTTTACCTTTCAATAAACTTCATTACTCTTTCTTTTGTGGTCCTTGATTTGTGCCCGATAATTTTGTTTCAAAAATTGTGAAATACCTGTTATGTATTAATTATTTTTCCAAAAATATATTGCTGGTAATATGTTTTTTTCCAAAAATGTATTGCTGGTGTTTTAATTATAAAAATATATTTTTTATACTTTTATAGTGTTTTGATCCCAGTGTAAGTTTTAACTATTTGCCCATAGTTATGTTGATTGATTGATTGATTATTTAACCAGCATATCGACCTTCGTTGGGCCATTCAATGCTGAAAAAGTTTTTTTCCAAAAAGTATAGTTGGTAATAACACTTTTCCAAAATCGTAGAGCTGGTAATAATATTTTTCAAAAACGTAGAGCTAGTAATAATATTTTTCAAAAACGTAGAACTGGTAATAATATTTTTCCAAAAACGTAGAGCTGGTAATAATATTTTTCAAAAACGTAGAGCTGGTAATAATATTTTTCAAAAACGTAGAGCTGGCAATAATATTTTTCAAAAACGTAGAGCTGGCAATCATATTTTTCAAAAACGTAGAGCTGGCAATAATATTTTTTCAAAAACGTAGGGCTGGCAATAATATTTTTCAAAAACGTAGAGCTGGTAATAATATTTTTCAAAAATGTAGAGCTGGTAATAATATTTTCTTCATTTTCATTCTGGTTTTTCAAAAACGTATAGCTGGTAATAACACTTTTCCAAAAACGTAGAGCTGGTAATAATATTTTTTCAAAAACGTAGAGCTGGTAATAATATTTTTCCACAAACGTAGAGCTGGTAATAATATTTTTTCAAAACCGTAGAGCTGGTAATAATATTTTTCAAAAACGTAGAGCTGGTAATAATATTTTTTCATTTTCATTCTGGTCTTTTGTGATCTTTATAAAAAAGCAATTATTTTGTTGATAAAATTTAATTTAATTGCTTAGCTACTCAAATAAAGTTCAAATATGCGGATGTAGTTTGTCGTCATACCCAGGACACGGATGTAGTTTGTCGTCATACCCCGGACGCGGATGTAGTTTGTCGTCATACCCCGGACGCGGATGTAGTTTGTCATCATACCCAGGACGCGGATGTAGTTTGTCGTCATACCCAGGACGCGGATGTAGTTTGTCGTCATACCCAGGACGCGGATGTAGTTTGTTGTCATATCCAGGACGCGGATGTAGTTTGTCGTCATACCCAGGACGCGGATGTAGTTTGTCATCATACCCAGGACGCGGATGTAGTTTGTCGTCATACCCAGGACATGGTACAAACATGGAAGTTCACTATTTGCCCATAGCTGGGACCACAACAGGTGCTACCACCGCGGGTCTGGGTGGACCTGGGAACACCAGCAATTAAGAGGTGGTTCCACGCTTCCTCAAAACCTCTTGATCAGAGGCCTTGCTGTTGGATGCAGTTTAACGTCGTACCCAGGACGCCCATAGTTAGGACCTTAAAAGTTACTACCACTGCGGATCAAGGTGGACATGGTAACAACAGCAATTAAGAGGTGGGTCCACGCTCCTCAAAATCTCCCAATCAGAGGCCCCTCTGCCGGATTTAGTTTATCGTCATACCCAGGACGATCAGTTTTGGTGTCACTGTTTTCTATGTTTAGATTAATCTGGCAAATATCTATAAGTATGGATCAAACATTATAAAGTAACGAGGTAATATTATTTTGGTGACAGAGTCGCACAAGTTAACCTTTTTAACCCGTCTGCTTGAAAATGACGCCAAATAAATTAAGGGCGAGGATAATTTGTATATACAGATAAGAAATAAAATTTAATAGAAGAAATTTTGAAAACCGTGATACCGTTAAAATATCAATAAAAGTATTTCTTTGAAATGAACAAATTAACTGATAGATTCAGCAACAATTAAGCAAAAAAAAGAAATAGTGCAGCAGAAATACCTGCTACATTTTAACCTCCACTTGTGTGGTGATAGTGAACGTAGGCGTGTGGCAACGGTATCTTCATCTAGCTATTCACTTTTTATTTCTTTTCAGATACAATCACTTACCATCATGTCATGGGCTGGTGCATATCGTGTGCTTGCTTTTGAACTTTTTTTTAAAGACAGGTTGTTTTGTAATCGCAACATAGTGAACTTTTCTTGTTCATTTCATATTATTATTGATGACAATGTTCTGAAGAGAAAATCGATATTGCTATGGGTTCAAAATGTCAGGGTCACACGTTCAACGTTTAAAATAAAGTCACCTGGAAGACCCCAAAGCGCTCGAACTTTCGGATGATGGAAAACATTAAAAATCGTCTGTGTATGGTGAATAGAAGCCACCCTATCAAGAATGTCATTTTAAACACAAATGAATAAAAACTGTTGTCCTTCGGTTAAACAAAAGCGAAATAAAGTTTTTATTAGCAGTCCCATTTTTTTTCTTTTTGTCAACCTTTAAAATGTATGCGTTATTTATTTCGCATCCTGTGTAATATTTTTAAGCCTAAACAGTATCGTCAGAAATTCGAAGAACAACGCTTGTGGTCACAATACTTGTCCGTCTTAAAAGCTTGATGTAAAAGTTGCTCTGGGAAAAATTTTACATAAAAATGATAATAATATATTTATTAGAGATTTAAAAATCTTTATTAATTATATTGAACGTTACATATTTTTCATTACATATTTTCCATATTTAACATCAGTTGTTTGAAAAGTTTATTTCGTGACAAATTGCGATTTAGCCGGATGGATATTAAGAAGATCTGCAAAATGTATTTAAATGACTTTTTGCAATTATTTGACTTTTTAATATTTTAAAGGAACATAATTTGATAATGTTACATATAATGCCTTTGAAAGCATAACAAATGACAATTTATCAGAATCTAAATTATGGGCTAGGATTATTTATTATTGCTACTGAAAAGTTTATAACAATTTCACGTAACCATTGAGAATCTGTGTTTGAACAATATGCAAAAGGAGGGAAAGGATTAATTCATATATTATCAATAATACACACTGGGGTTTTGCAACTGATTGTCACAAATATGGTTTTATATTTGCTTCATAATATAATTCCGGTTTTATCATTGAGAACGACCATAGATTTAAAATTAGCGTAAAACATCATTACTGATAGCGATTTCGCACAACAACGAAACTCACACAATATTCAAACCACCGACCCTGACTTGTGGCAGTTCAAGTCTTATACATTTACTTTGCTGTCATAAAAGCAAAAAAGAAAATTATGATTGGAGAAACAGACACGGATTTTAGTGTTCGGTTCAATAACCATAAAAAACATAACAACAAGAACAATTTCCGTATCGCTGTACAGACCGTTCCATAGCAATTATGACATTAGATGCATACTTTTAGTGTCTTCACTCAACGGCCGACAAGAAAGACGCAAATCGGAGTTGAAATATATTTTCAAAATAAAATCACAAATCAAGAGGCTAAACAGGTATTTGGGTATACTCAGATAATTTACCCAGGGATGCCTCAAACTAACAGCAGCAACAATCTTCGGATGAGTACGTCCCACTTCTATTTTTATTCATCTTCTCGTTGAAAAAGCACGCAGGTGTGTTCGAAAAATTCGACTTTAAAATCTTTCTCTTCGTGTTTCAATTTCGTCAAAAGTCGAATATATATATATATATATATATATAGGTTGTAGGGTTATTAGATACTATGATAACCTTACAACCACACAACTAAATCCTCTACAAAGAAAACAAAAACAATGTATTGTATCTATATACAGGCCCGTTTAGAGATTGTATCTGTGATGCTAATAATAAAACCGTTATATATTTTGGTTTTACTACAACCACGTTCTCCCGATACTTACCTGTCACTTATCTGATCTTACTTCCTTTAAGCAACATTACTTAGAAAAACATAGCCATGTTCATAATATTAGACAGTTATTAGTTCATAACACAATAATACTCACACATAACACACAGTAAAAGGAACCTTCAGATACTGGATGCAAACTACATTAAAACTAAGCCGCCTACACTCAACAAAATTACATTTCAAACTAGTCACAACAAGACATTGCATCTAGACATTGGTTCTGTTGTAATACTTCGGCCTTTCACGTGGTATGACGTCACAGAATCACATCTTGAACTTACGATCTGCGTTTCATGTCTGTATTACTACTGTGAGGATGACTCATGTGAGCCGAAATTTTAGGACCAACTTAATAAATATCCAGATGTTGGACAATTATTGTCTTTATTTTCATCAGAAATTAAAGCAAATATTTGAACATTAGAACGGCTCATGATCAGACATAATCGACATTCATTGTCTGTTATATTTAATACATAGATACATACATACATACATACAAACATACATATATATATTATTATATATAATTATTTATTTAAATATTATAACATGAATATGTTATAAAATCACTACAAAAATAGCCATTTTATTTCAACACCTCCGGTGTCTTATCAAGTGATGATGTTGAATGTAGAATAAATGGTTTTAAAAGTTTCAAATTAATTAACGATTCTTCGCTAGGGGTAACGCTGTTACATAAGCTAGAATGACCAATCAAAATACAAGTATATGAGAATTATAAAAAAATTGAAAATGAAGCAAGGTTATCATAGATATTCAAAGTTTTAAAGTTGGGGTTCTAGTAAAATAGAATATGTCCTAACTAATAAGTATTAAATTATATGATAAAATTTGAAATTAAAATTAAAAGTAAAAAATTACCCATTTAGAAATCTAAATCTAATCTCTATTAAGTTTAAAATTATAGAATTACTGAGGATAAAATAAAAATACTTATGTTATTTAATTTATTTTTTTATTGAAATTACGTTAAAAAGGATTTAGATAGCTCTAGACAAAAATGTATACATTTTAACATTTTAATTCAACGCGTGTAACTATGATGATCACCTCTCATGTAAAACAATCCAAACACACTCAGGTTATAATACGTAAGCGCCCAGACATATTTAGATATATATACACAAAAAAACGGTTATGAGACAAGACCCTTGATACAAAAACAAAAAAATGAACGAACACACACACACACACATAATCAAACGCGCATGCACTTTCCTTACACATAGACATCGATAAACACATGCACATACATCCACATGCACATTGACCTAGACAATAAGACGCAATAGCCAAAACATATTCGGGGCTTAATATGTTATTAAACGAATTCTAACTACTTATTGAAATATAACTAATCTGGGCAAATATAAATAGATAAAATTAGTAAGTTAGTAAAATTAGTAAATATATATATACATATATATATATATATATATATATATATATATATATATATATATATATATATATGCACCCACAGACATACATATATATATATGGAGAAAACAATTGGAAAATATATTTCTTAGTCATTGGTGACGCATTTCGTCAATCCGATTTTATCATGGCAAGTATAAAAGCGAAATGTTTTTTAGATTAAATCAAAAATATAAAGGTAACGGTCTTGTGTAAGCCTCATTTTGGATGTGGGTAGCTTATACATACATACATACATACATACATACATACATATATATATATATATATATATATATATATATGTGTGTGTGTGTGTGTGTGTGTGTGTGTGTGTATATACAATATTTATTTATGTGCGTTTGCATACACGTGCAAATATATCTTTGATGCACATTGACGAGTTAACAGTCTATAGATAGATGCCTAATAATACATCAATCATATATAAACAACAGCTGGTGGGGAGAAAAATAGATTATTGTTATCACAACCACATTTTACTGGAAAGCAGATTTTATTCTAAGACAAAATAGCAAGATATAATGATTTCTATTGGGACATTAAACAAGAAAACTTTACCTGATATAAATTAATTGTAGCATTCTGATATTTGAAAAAACAAAACAAATAGAAAACTTATCTTAACTGACGCGTTTCGTCCTCTGATGGACTTTGTCAAGGCAGATTTCCCTTAGAGGACGAAACGCGTCGGTAAGGTCAGTTTTTCATTTGATGTCTTTCATATTTTCATTTTACTTCAATACTTTATCTGAAAATCTTTACACCTTCTGATATTTTTATGGATCCGTTCTACATAACTGTAACACATGTGACATTAATATGAATATGCAGGAAAAAGTATATACCACGTCAAAATGAATGAAATCATATACGTCATTTTAATGGAATGCTTAAATAGAAAGTTTAAGGACAAACAATGATAGAAAATCTAATCTAGAACGATTTCGGATATATAAAAGTGGTAAAAGAGGCGAAATGATAATTAACTTATTAAAGTTATGACAACAATTATTCAAATTTGAAGAGACAGTCAATTTACGTGGAAATGTCTAAATCGAGGAAAAATTAAATAAAGTTTGTTTTCTAAGAGTTGACAAATTCGGAACTCTTAAAGAAGTAACCATCATAAAAAATTTAACAGAGGAAGATGAGAATACAATTAGTATAAAAATAAAACGTACTAATTAGATTAGCAGAACGTGACCGTGTTTAGTTAGAACAAATGTCAGGCCTTGCGTAATAGCGAAAATAACCTTGCCTATATGAAAAACTTTACTATTGGTAGCAACAGAAATAGTATGCAAAAAGAAAACAGAAATTGGAATAACAAGGGAAATATTCAAAGTAAACATTAGACCGGATGAAAAACAAAAAATTGTGGCCATGAAGAAAGAGCTAAAATGAAAAATACTGAATTAAATAAACTAATCTACAAAAGAATAAAAAAACGCAAGGTGCGAAAAAGCAATCAACAATGGGAAAAATATATACATAAAAATACGGAAACTAGTTATTAAGAATAATTAGGAAAATGTCAATGTTTCAATCTATATATAAAATTCTGTAATTTCCGTTTCTTCGTCTGTCACACCCTCTGAAATAGTCATGCTTTGACAAATGGAAATCAAATTTGGAAGAAAGTGCAAACAGGTTAAGTGGGTACAAATAAAATTGATTTTCCCGGGATATATTTGGCTACAAATAACATAACAATTGAAATCTAGTGAAAAAATATATTTTCGTTTCTCCTAACGTAGTTTAGTGCAATAAGTTTTCATTAATTATTAAAAATAAATAATGAAAATTTAAAAAAAATCGATTGTTTTGAGAAATTGAAAAAACCGTAGAGTTTGTAAATCTCGACAAAAATGTTAGCGATAACTTCAACCGTACTATATATTGTTAGGATTTCATCACGCGTCAGCATGTTTCAAAATGTACAATAAGTGAAATTCTACATGCTACAGAAACCACTACAGCAACAGCTAGCCTAGTAAGGCTCTTGACCTATGCTCCTCAGGAGTATCTCTCTGTAAACACACACACACATACACACACACACGCCCCCCATATATATATATATATATATATATATATATATATATATATATGTAGTAACAATACAATACGGTAATCCGTATGGAATTTTCAGGAGGATATAAATCCAGGGTGAGCTCTATGTCAAACGACGGAACAAAATTATTATTAATTAAAGAATATCAAACACTTAAAATACCATATGTATAATAATTTTTATCTCATGAAATAAAAAGTAAATATTATCTTTATATATCTTTTGTTTCAGTTTTTATAATTCAGCGATTGGTTTTCGAAATTGAGCGAACAGTAGAGTTTGTAAATCTTGCCAAAAATGCTAGTGATAACTTCAACAATAGTAAATATTGCGAGGATTTTAACACACGTCAACGTGTTGCAAAATGTTCTAATAATATCAGTAACACCAACTCCGGCCGTAAACCATATTGACGCTTGTAAATATGAAACGAAGAAAAGCACATAGCGACAATGGCACAGTAACAGATCTTTTGGAAGTTCAATAAAACTCCCTAAAGGATGAGCGGAACTACTAAGGGAAGAGAAATGCATTAAAATATATCTTTCAAAGAATAATAGCTGTACTTAATAAAATGATGAGGTAATAAAATCGTTAACAAAGGCTCCCTGACATTACTATAGAATATATACAAATTATTTTGAAAGTAACATCAGCTACGTATAATGCATACGTCATTACGTAGCTGATGTTCGTATTTGTTACATTTATGGATATAATTTGTTTAACCTATCTAAACAAGTTGAAAACACTTGTTTTCGAGTGAAAACATCGATTTTGACTTCTTTTTAGGTATCTATCTATATTTCTGAGATGAGGTATTGTAACTATTTACACCATTTACATGATTCTGACTGGATCAGAGGATAAAAGCGTTGGTTGAAGTAATCCACTAATCTTGATCCATAGAGTTGAGTTGAATACCTGACCACAACAGATGTGGACAAAAACTTGGAGAGTTTAATTACTAAAGGGAAATAACTGAAACTAAGATACACGGCAGACGCATGGCACGTGGAACTAGAACAATCTACCCCGGTGTACGAAATAAAGGGTTCGATTCGAAATTCCAATCACCTGAAGCGGCCCGGAGCAAACAACGACCGAAATGTCGTGGATATGACAACTAAGATGAGAACAAGAGTCCGAATAATGTAAATAGTGTAAATAATTACTTAGAGTTTTCTAATATAACACACAAAGTTATATTAAAAAAATACTTATAATGAGTATTAACTCGATAATAGAACATTTAGAGTAATGAATAGCGGTTCTGATTGAGGAATCGGAGAGCCGAGTTCGAATTCCAGTCGAATCCATTACATTCACTTACGTGCTAATAACCTTGGGAAACGTACGAATCCTCTTCTTCCCCCCCCCAGCTATGGGTAAATAGCAGGACAGACCGGGTTCTATAATCTTGGATGACAACTGGTCTACCGCAGAAAGAAATGACAACCTACTGCGGGAATATCTGCCTTGTCAGTCATGTATCCAAAGATACATGATCGCCTAAGCGTGTAACTCGCATGGCACATAACTGACTGAATAGAACATTTAAAACCTACATACTAAATGACCGGAGGAACAATTGTGTAGAATAAACTGTAATACTTGGCTTTACTTAACTACTAAAAAAAGCATTTGACTATGCAGTGTATAAGCGAAACTTATATGAATGCGAGTGAAGATATATTCGGCCACAGATGAAATAACAGTTGGAAGTAGAGTGAGATAAAAAGATATTTTCGTTTCTCCTAACGTATATTCAGAAAATGAACTAGAAATAGTTACGAGTAAATGGAGCATATTTTATCAAACTACCATTTTTGACGACATTTACCTAGATTCAGAATCAACAGTTGAAGTACAAGGATTAATTAATTACACTCGGTAGGAGAATTTCAATCTAGGTTTTAAAATGATCACAAATAATACAAAAGTAATAATCCCTTGTAACATTCCGACAAGGAAAAAACGAATAAAAGAAACGCTAGAAGAGATGCAGTAGTACAAATACATAGTAGGTGTAATAACAATAAAGAAATCCAAAGAAAATCCAATCTTTTTAGAAATAATGAAAATGATTTTTTCTAAATATACGTAAAACGGGCCAGGAGTGTATAATACCAGCTATGATGTAGGAAACATCTAAATTAGGGAACTGTTTGTAAAGAAATGTATAAAGAAATAACTCAAATTTTGCAGGTTGACTTTTGTAACAATATAAAATTATGAACATATTCTATCGACATTATTGCAATGGATTATGTTTATTTCTACGCATGATAATGTTTTAGACCATTTTAAAATGAAATTCTACTTTTTAAGAAAGTTTTCTAATACCACAAGTAAATACTAATTTTCATAGGTATGACCCCCAACTGGGAGAGCGAGCCAAACCTGATTGGCAGCCCCGGGCAATGTTTTGTAACCATCGCTATCTTATCAACATTAGCTTTTTTTTCTACACACAAGAACAATATCAATATATCTCTGAAAAAAATAGACAAGCAAAGAATTATCTGAAGATAGAGAGATCGAAAGATTGTTTGACCTATGGATAGATCAATCGATAGATAGATAGGAATGAATGCTTGTAATAATTTTGAGAGATATTGATCAACGAGAACCAGAGACCAGAATAAGAAAATAAATGTGGTTAAACGAGAAAAAGTATAGGTGTGCAAGACAGACAGCAAGAAGAAAGAATAATGGATGGAGCAAAAGTTGACACCTACCCAATATGCAGTCTGACAAAAGAAAAGAAAGAAAACAGAATATAGATGAATGAGATAAGATATCAAGGTCACTGTAGTTATGGAAGAATTTGTCGAAAGCAACATTGTGTGTCATAGAGTAAAACAAATTCTGATGACCTGAAAAAGAAAATATTTCCACTTTGGAGTGCAATTTAAATTTTAAAAATAATAAAACGCAAGATAAACAAATTAAATAAGAATAGTTCATTGTGGGTACAAGATAATTTCTGCGTTTTAAAATTCGACCATCAACGATATAATTTACAAATATTTTATGCATGAACACACACGCACACATATATATATATATGTATTAAAATAATAAGAAAAAACAGTAAGCTTTATAATCAGGTGTTCTTAGCAAATATCTTTATTTTTATTTTGTAAAAAACGGTACTCGATACAAATAAAATTATTATATAATTATTTTCTTTTTAAAAATATGATTCCATCGCGACTCTTCTGTTTCAAAACTGAAACTCAATTTATAAATTTAATTATAAATGTTAAACTTAAAATCCATATTTTCGTTCCATTGTGTGTGTATGTATATATATATATATATATATATATATATATATATATATATATATATATATATATATATATATTAAAATATAATTCAAATTAAATACGTGTTATCGTTGATTTGGTCTGATACAGTGCGAAATATCCTGAGTAATTAATCAACGCGAAGCTTTCAGTTATTCATGTAACGTTTCAATAGAAGATACAATTGATACACTTTAGATATAGGGAAGGTACATTACATATAATGAAACTTACAGATTTTATTTAACAGAAATTATATATTTGCAAACGCTAAAAAAATCACGTGAGAAATAAAGGGAAGAAGCGGTAGGCGCTACTTTTACACAAATCTGAACGTGTTATATGACAAACCACATTTCCCAACCTCTCTTCTATTTGTCTCTTAGCTTTGTTTCGAATTTAATTTACTAATACAACTATATATATATATATATATATATATATATATATATATATATATATATATATATATATATAAAACATTCAACCTAAATTAATTAAAGTTACAATTAAGTGGCAATTGAGGCAGGAAATCAAGCAAACAAACAATTATTTTATGCATTGTTCCTTGAATTGTATAGATGAATAAAAAAAATAAAAAATTGAATGAATCTAATAAATTTGCAGTTTGACAACATGGAATGTTTTTCCCTTAAGTTCTTTTCGGCCTTCCCTCCCCAAATTTCAATTTACGTCAAATCTCGATCTTTTTGTTTTCATTCTCCTTTCAAATTTTAATTCCACTTTGTTTTAAAAAATATTTAAAGATACTTCTGCGAAAGTTAAATTTTTTTTCTGTTTTTTGACTACATAACATTCTGTGCTATTGAAAACAATTGAAAGTCTTTTCCTTTGTTTTTGCCTCTTATTCGTAAAAGATCGGTGTTTGAAAACAAATTTATTAACATCACTTAGAAAAAAAGTAATAGGAACCAATTACTAACGGCAACTATTTGAAGACATCATGATTTTATGCAACATGTTCAGGAATAAAATGGTCGGAAGAAATGTTAATACCTTTTGTGAATTAAGACAAATTTTAGATATTTGGGCATAGATTTATATGCGATTTCGTTCTACTAAAAATCGTCATCTCTGAGGCAGCTTCATGGTTCCATCCTCCCATAATTTGTCATCTCTATGGGGAAGATCTAGTGTAACCGTTTATATTTTATAGGTTACGACATAATTGAATTTCTTAGCATTAAGAGAATCGTGATCGTCATCCTCTATGCTTTTACCGTTTCTTCCATCTGGTGGCAGTGATGGCTGTAAAAGCCCAGCCTACTCCTGAAGAGACATGAAGAGGAGTCACAGAGGAGTGTGTGTGTGGAGGACGCGGCTGGTCGAGTCGGGGCCTCCTGACAACTCGTCGGAGATCATCTTCATGTTGACAGTTGAACTCGAAAGTCACGATCCCCTCTCGGATGGTCCTACGTCATGAAGGCCGATTTGTAGAAATGGTTTCCCTGGTCTCACGGTCGATGTTGGCCTCTGTCAGGAATACCTTCAACTGATCCTTGGGTATCGCTTTAGACCTCCATGTAACCTCTTGTCGTGGGAGCCGAGTAGGACGTTTTCTGGTCATGTGACCCGCCCAGCAGAGGCGATGTTGAAGGCTGGTAGCCTTGATGCTGGGAAGAGATGTTCGAGAGAGGTCCTCGAGGTTGCTGATGTTGTCCTCCCAACTGATGCGAAGGATTCTTCGGAGCTTTGTTTGCTAGAACCGTTCTTGTTTGAAATACGTGATAAACATAAGGTCAGGTGAGAACAGCTGATGTGTTAGGCTATACCAGCCGAACTGTACAAACTCCTTCCAGATTCGTAAAGAGACGTGACGTTTGGCGTTGTCTTGAGAGTAGACAACAGAGATTGGTGAATTCAGGATGGTTTTTTCTCAGATTTCTGCCTTTAATCGATTCTATTATAAACAGCCAGTGCCATACGTTATTCCACTATTTGGCGATCATTTCTCTTTCAATCCTTGACTGCCTAGGCAAAATGTTTTCCCGAAGTAAGCTGCCGTTTATTTCTGCGGGAGAGTGGTGTCCACCCAAAGATATAGGACCCAGTCTGACTTGCTATTCAACCCATAGCTGACGGGAGGGAGATGGATTCATACACAAGGGTATTTACACATAAATGATTATAATGTAACACGAGTTCTATTTCTCGTGGAGTGTAACACGGTTATCCTACTTATCATACCGAGATGTTATCTCTTATCAAACACCGCTCATGCTTGAACAGAATTTACTAGGCTGAAACGTTGTGTTTATAATAAACTTAATATAACGAAGTTGGTAATAATATTTCAAATAAGTGAAAGTATATTATCTCAAAAAATAAAACAAAATCATTATGAGCCAAATGTAAAGCAGGTGTCAAAAACAAAAACAAAAACAAAAGAAATACAAAGCAAAAAAGAAAGGAAATCATATAAACAAAAACAAAGTAAATCATATACAAAGAAAAGCAAAGTAAACAAAAAACAAAGAAAAGCAAAAAAAAATAAAGAAAAACAAAAAAACAAAAGAGTAAAACAAAAAAATGAAAAAAGAGCAAAAAACAAAAAGGATAAGCAGAAAAAAACAAAGAAAAGCAAAGTAAACAAAGAAAAGAGAATCTAGAAACAAGGAAAAGAAAAGCAAAAACAGTAAAGCATAAAAACAAACAAAAGAAAAACAAAAAACAAAGAAAATGCAAGCAAAAAGGATAAGTAAAGCATAAAGACAAAGAAAAGCAATATAAACAAAGAAAAGAATAGCAAAAAAAACAAGAAAAGGAAAGCAACAAACAAGAAAGTAAAAGCAAAAATACAAAAGGGAAAAGCAAAAAACAAAGACAAGAAAGGCAAAAAACAAAGAAAAGAAAAACAAGAAAATAAAAAAAGACAAAGAAAAGAAAAAGTAAAAACAAGAAAGAAAACCCAAAAAACAAGCAAAGAAAAACAAATTAAACAAAGAAATGAAAAAGTATAACGAAGAAAAGAAAAGCAAAAGCAAAACAAAGAAAACAAAGCAAAAAAATCACAACGACAAGCAAAAATAACAAACCCAACAAAGAAAAACAAAAAAGAAAAGAACAAAAAAGAGAAGCAAAAAAAAAAAAAAAGAAAAGAACAAAAAAGCAAAGCAAAAAAAAACAAACAGCAAAGGAAAACCAATTATAAAGTAGTGGGAAAAAGAAAGAAAAAAGCGAAAATGAAAAGGCGAAAAAAGAAAGACAAAAATAGAAAAAGGAGAAACAAAAAGGAAAAATGGGAAAAGAAAAAAGGGGAAAATAAAAATGGGGAAAAGGTAAAAGGGGGAAAGATAAAGAAACCCTCCCAAAGAACCAAAAGAAAAATCTGACTTGAAAACTACCAATCTTAATAGCAATAATTCTTGCAGATATATTCCTTGTTTATCTGATCTCTATCTTTTCACTGGCATCATTAACTTGAAGGTAATGATAATGAAAACCATTAACAGTATATTAAAAGAAACAGCATCACATAAAAAAGAACAATAATCAATACACACGCGATACTCCATATCACGAATAATAAACGAATACCTGAGGGTGGTCATTGGTCTGAAACGTATTGCGTATAATAGCAATTCTGATGATTATGATGAATCATAATAACATTATCTGGAACGTGCATGTATAAAAATAGCCACGTTATTACTTAAGGGATCTAGGAGGCCCAATGCTATATAGCGCTGTTAGTCAAGCAAGTGTTGACGCAATACATTATCAGGCATCTGTCTAATTTCTGACGCATCTGTTTATACATATTAAATGTAAAACTTTTAAACGTGTAAATCTCTTGACGATTGCTACTACTGAATATCGTTATTTTCATGATTGCGAAAATTTCACTGTTCAGTTTCTATTATTAAATTTTTTTCACGTGCAGCAGAAAATTCTGAAGAGGATTCCGTACATGAAATCTGCTATTATTGTTTTTACCCTGTCTTCCGCACTTGTCATTGGCTACGACTTGTTTACCGATTGGACGGGAATCACACAATTGCTATCTTTAATGTAACAACGCTTGAAAGAATTGCGCTCATATCATCTGAATTAGTTCTATTGAAGAAAATGATCTACTTGATGTTAACATCAAATAAACTGAAATCTGAATGCTTAATACTAAAACGATTATTTTTCATCCAATAAAAAAATGCTTGGCATAATCAAAGTATTCAATGAAAAACTGACTGAGACGATTCGAACAATTTCCTCGATATTCTGCAGAAATTATATTGTTCAGGAAAAGATTGTGTAAATATAACGATCGATAACTATCGACATTGTGTAAAAAGATTATATGACGGCCGACATAAATATATATAATTATGGACGTATTTGTCTGAAATTATAACGTTATTTTCGTTAAAAAAATTGGTTAAATATATCATTGTATTTAAATCAGAGTTCAGTGTAATACTTTTTCGAAAATGTTGCAGACTTGAATTTTTCTCATGTCGCATCATGAGTAGATATAATGGTCATCACTAATTTAGTCAGCCACGAGTGATGAACTCGAAACAAGTTTAAAAGCTGAACATTGCGTTCTCTGCTGACTTTGAGGAAGCAAAGTTGATATTTCCGTGAGTACTAGCATATTCAATATTCCGTTATGATTGTAATATGTGACTCATACCCGGATTTTGCGAAAATAGACTTTGCACTATAGGTCATTCGAAGTATCTAGGGGCAACAGCGGTTAGATGTGAGAAATGTGAAGATGCACTCTTCATCCAGTGTCTGCGCTTGCCCATGAGTGAGTTCAATACTCGATTAAGGCAGTGGAGAACTTTCAGAGGAAAATTAACAGGAGATATCTGATAACTGACATCCATTAAACATCTCACGTGGAACTAGAACAGTCTACCCCAGTGAGCGAAATAAAGGGTTCAGTTCGACATTCCAACCGCCTGAAGAAGGCCGGAGCGTACAACGGCCGAAACGTTGTAATAAATATAGCGACAAAGATGAGGACAATAGTCCGATTAATGTAAATAATGTACATAATACCTCATCTCAGAAATATAGACAGATATTCATTCGTCATGTATAGACGTTTACGATTCTTGCTATTGAGGCTCGCCTACGTACAACTTATGATCGGATTCTCAAATGGCTTATACCCTCAAGAACGGGTTGGCCAAGTCATAGCGTCAGTGTTGTGGTTCTGAAACTGTTATGTAGTGCGTTGTAACGAATGAATTAGAACATTTTGTCGTTGGTAATATCAGTTGTGACCAATAATTTCTCCTGGATAAGGAAGCAAGGAAATGGAAAAATAGTTTGATAACTGGGAAGATTAAGAGAGTAATTTACACACACACACACACACACACACACACACACACACACACACACACACATACATACATACACACAAACACACACATATATATATATATATATAGGGTGCGATGGATAAATTGTCTAAATTACACAAAAATGAAAATAATACTGATATTTCATCATAACAGAAATATTTACCAAAATTACACAAAAATATCTTTAAATACTAAAGAGAAAATTTATTCAATAAAATCGCCACTGGCTTCAACAATGGCCTCCAGATAACTTCGGAATCCCCTGCAACTCTTCTGGATGGTCTCCTTGTTAAAGTTGGTGAATGCTATCATAAAGTATTGCCTTCAGTTCAATGTCCTTGGGGGCTAAAACCTTTTCCGTTGTTACTTGTTATTACTGCGATGCCAAATTTTGTCCATTTTCAACAGAAGAGTTATTTTAAAGCCTTTTTTGAACAGTCAGATGTAAGCTTACTTGGAAAGAAGCATTACAGTTATTAATAAGAATAGCTGATATTAATACATACAAGGTTTCACAGCTGCAGCTTCATTCCTTCATAGTCAGCCTATGAACTTTTCAGCCTACCCTCAACAAACATTTTAACGAGAGGTTTGTTAAACATACATAGAGTTACATTTCTAGCTACGAACAGGTGTAGGAAATGTTTAGTCCCGAGATGAATAGCGAAACAAAACTTAACAAATGCGACGGAAATGTGCCGGGTCTCGTTTATTCACTATACAATTTCGCCGAGCAGAATGATTCGGACCATGCCATTTTTAATTTCTCATGAATGAAATCGCCTCTATTATATACAGCATGTCAAGTGCGAATAATTTCAGCCTCTGTCTTCTATGTGTCATATCAAGATGTGGACGACTATAGATTTGCAGAACTCCTTGTATGTTGTTTCTCTAGCCAACGCTTCTCCATTTTCTAGCTTTTTGTATTACTTGATTTGTAATTCATTTACTCAAAGCCATGAGACAGGCTACACGTTGTTTCTCTCTGCATGTCGTCTTGTCTTCAGTATACTATATAAGTTTTAATGACTATGTTCTTTTTTAACTTGGGGAAATACTTTAAAATAATCGGAAGTGCCAATTATGATTTTTGGATATTCGGCGGGCGGCAACAAGATGAAAAAAATATCTGAGAATAAAATTTCTATCGTAATTTAATATAGCATCAGAAAAGACTAAACTTCAATTGCAATAAGACAGAATGCCTGCCTGTGAGCAAAATAAACAGCCCAACATGCAAATTACAAATTGGACACACCGAAATCAAATAAGTAAAACATTCGAATTATATGGTAAGTGTCTTAACAAAGGACGAAAATTACGACACTGAAATCTGAAGACTCACTTGGTTCGTTGATTTGGTTGGTTGTTTTAGTTTATCAGTCTTTATGAGTCAGTTAATACCGAAATTTAAATATATTGTACGCAATCTTTTTTAAAGTGATACAAGTCTTCCTAATTAACCCGTAGAAGGAAGGAAGGAAGACGAGGCGGGTTCATGCCTTCTTCAATGGTATTTGAAACTTGGCTTTATCCGTTACACCAACTGCGCATCTAAGCTTACAGCATTTGTAGAAGTACCATTGGGATAGCGAAAATGCCTTCCAAAATCTAAGTGTTTAAAGAAATTTTCACTAGAAACAAAGAAAACTGTACCAATATTTTACATAATATCATGTCTCCTATATGTGTATGGTGGACAATCTCCTCACAGATGAAGAAGAGACTTGAAGCAACAGAAATGTGGTACTACAGAAGGATACTGAAAATACTCAGGACCGAGCATATAAGCAGTGACTAAGTTTTAGAGAAAACAGAAA